>JAUPFV010000001.1:118368950-118907368 GCA_036936605.1 Limnanthes douglasii subsp. nivea
TAGCCAAAGTTTAATGACAAACAATTAATACAACCAAAGACTATCTTTTAACATGAAAACAGCTGTACATTTTGAAAACGGAAGTGACTTACCAGTCGTGGTAAACACCGATGAGGCCTCTGTCGTAAATTACACCAAGACTCGCAGGATTATGGGAAGGAACAACATTCATTACCCACACAGGATCAGATGCAAGGGCTGCTGCAAAACCTCCAAACAATGCGTTCATATCCATAATATTGCGAATAGCTGGAGTCCCCAGCTTCACGTTTAAAGAATTTTTATAGTTTGCGACAGCCTTTGACCATCTACTTGTGTCGGCCTCAAATTCATCCGTTCCAATTTTCATCGTTAAAGCTCTTGAAGGAGCCTTAGTTAGCCTCTCTGGCCACTTCGGAATGACACCAATAGCGTCTTCTCCCTTAATAGACCGGCTCACGCATTTCTTTAACTTGTAATACCTATAAAAAAAATCAAATAAGATATTTTAGTTATCTTGCTAGTGTAAATGAAAGCAAGCCCTACCATAATCAAGTTTCTTTGACACCATGATACAATATCTCAGCAGAACAATAGGGAGAGAGCAATCAAGAAAATTTGAAGTTCCGGATTTGATCAAGTAAAACTGGTATAATTTAGATTGTTTGATTACAGGAGAAAATAATGATATTGGAACTACTTTTCTTATGTTATAATTTTTTTTGGGTCCATAAAGATTGAAATGAAGATTCAAGAATTTACTGATATTATCCATTAACTAGTGCTGTTTTCTCAAATATCTCTCTTCACTAACACAATATTAGAATGTTATTTAATAATTTTCCGAAGCAAAAGAAAGCAACTTTGAAAAAAATTACCATGCATAGCTAGGATCATCTGCTTCGTCACAAAATTTAAGCCCAAACTTATTTTTCTCGACCAAACATGAATCTTGAACAGGTTTCATCCAGATGGCAGTGTTTCCATCCACGGTAACCAGCTCGTAACACAAAGCCGTTGCCACAGCCTGGAGGTCTGCCCATTCCTTTTCTTGCTTCGGCCATCGAACGGGTGGACCAGAGATGACTAAAAATCCTCCTCGGCGGAGTAACCTGTCTACTTCAATGAAGTACGAGGCATCTGCAATAAAAATGCCCAGACAATTAGATCATGTAGCAAACTACAAACCAGGTGGAGATAGGGAATCTTGTTTACTTCGGTTCACTTTTGATTCATAGTAAGGAGTAATAATCAGCATTTGTGTCAGATTATAAAACCAATAACTAAGAAGATCCGGCGCATCCAAAAAAACTGAATATGGAACTTGGTATGACCCCAGAGCGGAAAGGCATGACCAAGAACTCACCATAAGCTGTATACGGGATTAGACATCGTGAACAATGCATAAAATCAAAGGATGATGCAGGAAATGGAAGTCTATGAGTGCCAAGCATTGAAACAAAAGCTGGTACTCCTCTCTCCAACGCAAATTGTATCTGTGCTTTATGTGAATCTCTTGGAGCAAATGAGAGGGCTAAAATGCCTTCTGCCAGTAAAGTTCCTCCGAAACTAGCAACCTGCCAATGGATAAAAATGGGGAAATGTACAAACACTAGAAAACCAAAATTAAAGCATAGAGAACATAAAGAAAACTAAAAGAATACACACCCCACATCCCATATCAAGGGCAGTCCTCAAAGTCCCACTCTTCAAAGGAATGTACTTGCTGAGCTTTTCAATGTATTCTTCTGCTCCACCAGGAAACATCGTGCCACCACCAGGGAAGAGAAAGTATTCTCCTTCTACTTTCATCCACCCCTGGTGCCCCTTCCTGTCCGCGATTTTGTTATATGGCATGTTGGAATGCCATATCTGCAAATCAAATCAGAAATAGAGCTCAGAGCATTACATAAAATAGTCATTATTACAGTCTTGGTTGGCCTTTTACGTCACCGTCATTTCCTGCCGTATACCACGAACATAACAATTTCCTCAGCATAAGTGCTAGTTTGTATCGAAGTAGAAATCTATGGAGCCAAGAGTATATCCTAAAGGTTTTCTACTACCTACGACAATACTTTTATTTCCCAAGTACACCATTTAATAATAAAAAGGGAACCAAGCTGAGTATTATAGCTTTTGACACCTTTAGGTTACTGATTAGAACTTGAGCAACCTATACTATACCTTAGCCCACTAGCAGCTAGATTCTTTATTAATTTATATACATAGAATCATATATGTTTGATTTCGTACTATATATCCGATGCATAACATCTCAAGTTTTACTTCGTTGATTGATTTCAGCCGTTTATAACTTGGGAGGTATGAAACTATATCCATTTGAATCTATAATTAAATTTAAAAATCCTAGTACTCAGGACAGGCTCGAACTAGATCAAAGGTTCAATTTGTTAATGAGGAGAACTCAAGCTGCTCATCTATGTCAAATGCATACCAACTTGAAACAAATCGAGCTTAACTTAACTAATAAGTAGTCATTCACTCGCACTAATTCAATTTTCTTAAGCGACAAAATCCACAAGAAATGAGATATTCAACATTAAGATCATATAATCAATAAGTTAAGATTCTACAAACCAAAAAATCTAACAGGGTTAGAAAAATGACCTTGTGCAGGCTCTCCGGCCATGAAACACGAATCTTGTATCCATTAGGAGGAGGAAGCAAGCAAATCGGCATTTCATCGGGCACAGGACAATGTCTCTCCCTATAGTAATTCATTACTCTACTCAGCTGACTGTTCCGTCTAGGATCCTCGCACGGCATGTGATCCACATCAATGCCCGAGCATACCTCAATCATGTCAATTTTCTCTCCCGCTTCCATCATTTCCACCAGCTGCTGCCGCCGCTTCGGATCGGGAATTGACACCCGCCCATATCCAGCTGACGATGCCGATAACGAGTCGCCGAGGGAAGTGAACACTGCGAGGAAGATCAGTATGAAAGCTAAGAACGCGACGGTTATGATTACGTCGATTACTCTCCACTGACGCGAGCTCCGTTTGGATTGTGCCATCTTTTGTTCCTAGGTTAGGGATTTACTCTCGCATTTCGATTTCGATTTCGATTATGATTAGTTTCATCTACTGAAGAGAGTGAAGCTGTTACTGAGAAAACCAAACAAATCTATACCATCTGGCAATCCAACTTAATAAGGTTTTAATTTCTCCTACCGTCTAACTCCCATGTATCTCAAGAAATTAACTTTTGATATTAAGTTTTGATACCATATACTCCATTTACATTTTGAATAGCATATTGTCCAAGACTATCGTAAGTACTAATATATAGTCGTTTAACTTTTAAAAATATGTTTCTAGTTTCTAGATTATTAGTTTCGGATAAAGTTAGTCACGAATTTTTTTATTCTTTTGAACCAGTCACTTGTCACCATAGACATTAAAATTTTGTATCATTAATGGGTCTTTAATTTTAGGTCAAAGCTAAAATGTAGTCTACAGCCTGTGACCTAAAATTAAGAAACGAGTGGTGATACATAATTTTGGTGACTATGGTGACAGGTTTACATGAATCAAAGAATTTGGTGGATTAACTTTATCCAAAACTGATAGTTCAGGGACTACTAATAGACTTTTGAAAGTTAATGGACTATCTATCACCAAATGTGATTATAGTTCATGGACGATATATTGTTCAAAGCCTCATATACTACCTCTTTCTCATAACATACGACTCTTTTTTTCTTTTTTAAGGCCAAGATATTTTTATTAATTAAACAAAGGATTGGGTCCGGTTGAAAAGGTCTTGCAAGGTTCAATTAGATTCGTTCAATATAATAGTATGCTAAAATTGTGATATTAAAAAAATTATTTCCCTTCATTAATTTCAGAGTCAGAAAAGGCTTGACTTTTAGGAAGAGAATATTTTGATTTCATAATTTTTGGGCCAGAATCATCTGATCTTCACCAAACTTTTAAGACAATCCTAGAAGCTTGAGAAGCTTAAACACAATTTTCACCAGAGTCAAGTACTAGAGCTTCCATAGATTTACATCAATAGTCCATGAATTTTCTGAAAAGACTAGAGAAGATAAATAGTCACTCAACTCTAATATAGCCTATCTAAAGGCTCTCTAAAAAGGTAATAGCTTTTAACTGAGAAAAATTTTTGAATATTTTGAAATCGATTTTTATTTTACATATTAGAGCCCATCGAGCAAGCTACTCTGCTGCTTGATTTTGCTCTCTGAAAATGTGATGAAGAATCATGTTTGGAGTTATTATATTTCTTATGCTATTCAAAAGAGATTTTCAAGTGATAAGGGTATTGTCCAGAAGAGATAAGAGAAACTAAAACTTCAGAATTTGTTTCAATGTCAACTTCCCTTAATCCATTAACCTTGCAGATTTGGAGGCCATCGTGAAGTGCACGAGCTTCAGCTCTGATGGGGGAGAGCTTTCTGTAATTGTTACCGTAGCCATAAATGATGGTGCTCTAGCTATCACGAATAATAATTGCTCCCCGCAACTCACCTGAAGCAAGACATCATTCATCTGAATTATGTTTGAATCTACCAGGAAAGGGAAGGATCCAGGAGAGATAAGAAATTTTATTCTTGAACCTAAGATGATTAATACATCCTAAGGTAATTGAAGCTTCTTCATTATGTTTTCCAGTGTTTGTGCTTGAGGAGATTTGATTAATCAAGTATGTTCATAATGTTAGTAATGTATTTGATTGTTGAAGTTGATGAGAAAGATCCTTTAATCGTGACTTTGTTCCTTTGTTGCCAAATAGCCCAACTAATAATAGTAGGTAGAATAGTCTTGATATGAGTCTTGTTAGGGGAAGACCAGAACCAACTTCATATCATATGCTTAGCTGTCATATACTTGCTAATGTTTACTCTAAGAATACTTGCAAAATGAGACCAAATTCTCCAAGCGAAAATACAAAAAACAAAGAGGTGATCCGTAGATTCCAGATTTTGACAGAACTCGCATTTAGATACCAGCATTAAGTGTTTAGTCTGCATAATATAATCCATAGGTAACTTGTTTTGAATGAGACTCCAAGTGAGAAAACATCATTTTCTCAGAGTGATCTGATTATAAAGCTTTTAATAAAGAGAAGAGTTGGAGTGATTAGTCTTAATAAACTGCAGAGTGTCATTGATATTGAATCTTCCATCTTTCGAAGAAATCCAATAGATAGCATCATCCACCTGCTCATCAATGTTGAGCTTAGAACTAAGATTAATATTAGAATCCGTTAATAAAGGTCTAAATTTAGTTACATTCCAAGAGATATTATCCTAATAAGATTTGACCATCGAGCCTTTAAACTAATTATTGTTAGAATCAGAATTAAGATTGATAAGAGGTGGTTTGCTAAACCAGTTGTTCAGCCAAAAATCCACATTGCCTTTACCCAAATTCCATCAGATGTTGCTTTCAGCAAATTCCTTAATGTTGGCCAGCCTTTTCCAAGTTTGAGAATCTTTTTTGGATAAGTTAAGCTGGAAAGAATGATATAATAGCAGTAGATGTTGTGAAGAAGGTTAGCCTATATAGAGTTGTTCTCTCTAAACTTGATCCACAACTTATAGGATAGGATTTTTGAATGTCATGAAGACTTCTCACATTTATCCCACCTTCACTAAATGGTTTGCATATATCTGGCCAAAAATACCAATGAAGCTTATTTAATTCAGTGTTAGAGCACCACATGAATCTTTTGAAGAGTCTTTCTATCTTAGAAATGATAGACTTAGGCAACTAGAAACTCTGTAACCAATACAATGGGATATACATTAAGACAAAGTTTGTTAATGTTAGTCTACCACCATGCGATAACTTTTTGCCTTCCCAATCAGAGATCTTTTCTCTGATTTCATTTAGAAGATGAGAGTAGTTGATACTTTTATTGTGAGGGCTTAAAGTACTTTTCAGGTAAGTTGTAGGAAGATAGCTAGTTCTGAAACTAGTTTGAATAACAAGGGATTCGATCATATCCTGAGTTAAGTTAGCAGATGTGATGATCTCTATTTTATCTTTGTTTAGAGCTTGACCAGAAATTTCTTGGTAGACCTGCAAGAATTTACTAATTGTATCCATTGAAGAAGCTAATCCATTAGTAATATTAATAAATCGTCTGTGAATGCTACACATGGTATGATGATTTTTCTCATACCAGGAAATTTAAGAGATTTATCATATTCAAACAAAGTGCTTAGGCCCCTGAGGAGGATTTCTTTAGATAAGATAAAGAGACTTGGGGACAAAGGGTCCCTCTGTCTAACTCATCGCTTAACTTTAAAGAAGCCAATAACTTTTCCATTTAAAATTATTGAAACAAAAACAGACTTAATAAGATTACTAAATAAGTTGATAACTTTATGATTGAAATCATAATCTTGGAGAACTTTGATAATGAAGATGTGTGAAATGTTATCAAAATCTTTAGACATATCAACTTTAATGACTATGTTGTCAGCCTTTGTTTTTCTTCCAAGATCATGGATGAGCTCTTTTGCAATAAGAATGTTGTCATGAATTAATATTTTTTTGACATAAGCCTCATGCACCTAAGATATCATTTTAGGCAAGAGCATAGAAAATTTGTTATTCAGCAACTTAGACATAATTCTATTCATCGTTGTACAGAGGCTAATAGGTCTATACTGATTCCAATAAGTAAGTTTTTCAACCTTAAGAATTAAAGAGATTCCAGTAGCCATAATACCCTTAGGAATATCATGACCCTGGATGAAAGATAATAAGGCTTTGCATAGATTATCCTTAATGATTTTCCAACAAGTTAGAAAGAAACACATATTAGAACCATCCATTCTAGCAGCGCCTTGCTGGCTTTAGATTTTGAATGATGTTCTATATTTCATGTTCAGTGGGATTGGCTAGCAAAAGATTATTATATACATCATTGATAATGTTAGGAATGACTCTAAATATGTTGTTATCCATGTAATTAAGTTATTGATCTAGGTTAGAATAAGATGAAGAAGAAAAGTTATCTTTAGAATAGTATTCAACAGAAGAATTAATAGTTTCTTCATCTGTAATCCACCTGTTGTTGAGATTTATACTAGATATCTTTCATTTCCTTCTCTTTTTCTTAACATAGTTGTGGTAAACTCTCGTATTCCTACCTCCATCTTGAATTCAATTACCATAACACTTCTGTCTCCAATATTATTCTTCTATTGTTAAAGCTAAAAGGTGTTCTGCACTAGCTTTAAACATAGCACTTTAATCTTCAATACTGTTAGAAAGAAGGTATATAGCTTCACAATCATTGAAATTGTCTTCAGTTTGTAAAACTTTATCAAAAATATTTCCAAAGTAATTCTTATTCCACTTTTTCAAGGCAGATTTCAGCCTTTTAATTTTGTTCCAGAAGACAAACAAAGGGTCACCATCAATTACTTCATTCCAGTTAGCTTCCAAAAAGTTGATAAACTCCTTGTCCATGGTCCATATATTAAGGAATTTGAAGCTTTTGCTTGTTTTTTTCTCCGTCTTTGATAATTTAGATGCATAATAGAGTGTAGTCTGAGCAGTTACGAGCCATATGGATAATTTTGGTATCAACAAAATAATCAGACCATTCTTTATTAAATAATACACGATCGAGGCGCTTCCACTTAGTTTTATTACTTCATATAGATTTTATACCAGCAAATCCTGCATCCTCCAAAAAAAATCTTTGATCATATAATTAAAATCGTTAGAACTTTGATTACAATAGGATAAACAACCAATTTTCTCAGTGGGAGAGCAAACAGAGTTAAAGTCCACCAATAACAACCATTCTTTTACTGATCCAGCAATGTGACGAAGATTATTCCAAAGGTCAATTCAGTTTCTCCTCTGGCATTTTGCACACACACGGGTCACATAGAAAACTTTATCCAGATTAGAGTGATTGATATCAATGTGAATATATTGAACATCATCAAACGAAATACTAAACACCAAGTCATCCTTCCAGAGCATCCATATCTTATTAGATATGTTTGCAAAATGACTAGAAAATCTGAGTTTAGAAGCAATGGACTCCAACTGATTACTATTCCACATATGCTCATGGATGAATAAGAGCTTTATATTTTCATTCCTGGTTATAGACTTTAGTCTTCACAGAATATTGATTACCAATACCATAAATATTCCAGCTAAGAGCTTTAATCATAAAGGGATCTTGAAGAATAATCTGTTTGGCTTTGCGAACTGCAGAGACTTGATGACTAACGGTTTAGATCTTTTGGTAATTCTAGCTTGTTTCAAATTTTTATCCATGATTGTTTGAAAATTAGTATCAACTTCTTTTCTCCTTAAGATGGGCGTAGACGACAGACTTCCTAGTGGAGTTTGATAACCAGTTGATAGAGAATCAGATTAGACAGAGGGAGAAAGATTATAGTCAAAGTCCATAGACTTTATTGCTTCGATGACTTCATCATCACATTTGGTTTCTCTTTCCTCTTTATTGTAACTTTGAATTCTAGTTTCTTTACTACTTTTGTGGTTTTCGTTTTCCTCAAGTAGATTTTTCTCAATATTGTTGACAACAGATTCTCATAGACTATGTTTTTGCTAGGCTTATTATATTCACGATGAAAAACTATAATAAATTTTAGTTTGTTGGACTGATCTGTCCTATTTTCCTTTTGTGCTAGTGTAGTTTTTTCTTGTGTAGAAAAAATTTCCTTCATTGGTTGCTGATCTTTGATGTTGCTTCTTTCTTGATTGATTTTCTTACAAGTTTCCTTATCATGCCTCAGATGAAAGAAGTTACATAATATTTGGGCAGATCTTTGTAGCTAATGTGTATTCGGACACCTTTATTACTTCCAAAGCCTGCCCAAATATGGTGATTTAACTTCTTGTAGATATCAAGATCTATCCATGCATAACACGCGTTGTATAAGGCTCAGTTCTTGGGTGAGATCCAGGTTTTGATTCGAGAACCAACAAAAGAGGCTATTGAATGTATGAAATCTTCGTTGTATAAATGCTCCGATAAGTTATTTATCCTTATCCAGATTGGAACAATAGGGCACTCATATTTCAGGTTGAAGGTTGGCAGCGACTTTAGAATTCTCGTTGAACTGTCTCCCACAGTCCAAAATCTTTTAGACCAAATTTTGTTAAGGTCATATTTTAGCGAGAATTCAAGAAAGAGATGTCTTGAATCCTAGTTAGAGTATGAGAAGTCCCCTTCAAATTTCTTTAACTCGAAGAATTTATATAAGATCTGTTTCTTGGGTAAGCCCTTTGAGAACTTTCCTATCAGTGTATGTGTAGAAGATGATGGTAGTCTTTCTTTTATGATGTAGCAAAGATTGCGAACATACTGGTTCCTCTCTTAGGTATCAGAATTGGGTCAAACAGGTACTCAAGTCGAAGATTTCGAAGAGCCCGTCAGATTTCAAAAATGTGACTTTGTCACTAAATATTATAGCCAAATTCGATTTGTAAAGCCTTCGGAAACCAGTTTTAATATTTTAGCGTTAATTTTATTTATTTAAAAACATTTATCTAATTTCGTTATTTGGAATTAGGGTTTTGGGTAGTGCTATATAAAGCATGTTATACCCTATTTTGCCGTCAGACTTTGATGAATAAAAATTGAGATTTTTCTCTGAGTCTCTGAGTCTCTTTTACTCCCTAACCTAGGGTTACGGTTTCAAATATATTGTTTTTATTCTTCTACTTCCGCTTCGTCACTGTATTGAGGAATCATGTTCCGGGTACCTCTTCATTTGAGGAGTAGAATATAGAACAACATCTTCCAGTCTACCCACAAAATTGGAGGAAGAATTTGCAATTTTGTAACCGATTCAAATAGCTATGAGAATTTGATTTTAGAGGAAGTTGTTTGGAAACTGGCGTTGAAGACTGAAGCTCTTCCATACCCGTACAAACTGTCAGGACTGATAGAGTACACTGAGGTAACAGTTTATAAACGCTGTCAAATTGCATTTTCAGTTGGTAATTACAAAGATACATCATGGTGTGACGTAGTTCCTATGGACGTTTACCATCTAGTTTTAGGACGTCCATGGCGATTTAAGAGAAATTCTACTTATGATAGTAGAATGAATTGATATAGTTTTGTGAAAGATGGTTGTAAGTTTATATTGGTTCCATCTAGAGTAGTTTCTCCAAACCCACCTCCAATTAAAGAGCTGCATGCTCATACTGCACCAGCTACCGATCTTAGCTGTGATGCTAAAACTGTGTCTGATCCCATGTTTGACAAACCAATCTATGACAAGTATGATGAGGAGGTTGAGGAGAAAAGCATTGGTGTAGTAGAATTGACAACGCCAAAAAAGTTCAAGATTTTAAAACTAAGTTTTTCATCAATTGTTAATAGAGAAAAAGAAAGAACTAGTGGCGAGAAAAAAATCGGCACAGAGAAAGATAAAATTGATGTGACCAAAGGAAATTTACAGCCAATAGAGGTTGGGTTGTATCGCTTTAGAGGTTATGTTGAAGAAGGACTGTGAAATGATACATTTTATCATGCATATGTATCTTCCAGATATTTTATGTTATCCTAAAATCAAACCTTTGATTCGGTTTTCTGTGGATACATGTTGTCGTGTTGGAAAAATGGAAGATGATATTTTTGTGTTTGAGATTATAAATAGATTGATAGAAGAAAAGAATAGATTTTTAATGGATAAAAGATTAGGTTTTGTAACCTGGAGGAGTTTTGGGTGATGGTTGGGGAAATAAAAAAAAAAGGATAATAAGTTAAAAGTAGAAGATTGCAGTGTTCTGAATCTGCTGGTAGAAATATACCCTGAAGCATTAGAGAAGCCATCTACTATTCAACAAAGAGGAACTGTTCATTTTTGCAAGGGTCTTGATGTGATACACCAAGCACAGTCTGGAGCTGGAAAGACAACAACTTTTTACACGCGCAAGGGTGCTGCTGTGCTTGGTAAATGGGTTGATAAATGTGACAAAGAACAAGTGCGTGGAATAGATCTTGTTACTGTTGATCACAGTAATGCCAAGGACATGGTAAAGATGGACAAAGCTGGGAAACCAATTCTTGACAAGAGCTGCAGCATTCAGATTCTCACCTCTCACACCCTTATGATGGTACCAGTTGCAATCAGCGGTAAACACGCCAATACTTTTGCAGTTTTTTCAATGTTTCAACGTTTTGAATTCGAGGTCTAATTATTCCCAACCGGAGAAGGATGATGTAGTGAAGACTACGGACATACTGGTTTCTCGCTCATGTATTCGAATTGGGTGAAACAGGTACTCAAATCGAAGATTTCGACGAGCCCGTCAAATTTCAAAAATATTTGTAAAGCCTTCAAAAACTAGTTTTAATATTTTATCGTTAATTTTATTTATTTATTTTAGTTTAAATTATTTATGTAATTTACTTATTTGGAATTAGGGTTTTGGGTAGTGCTATACAAAGCATCTTATACCCTATTTTACCGTCAGACTTTGATGAATAAAAATTGAGAATTTTCTATGAGTCTTTGAGTCTCTTTTACTCTCTAACCTAGGGTTATGATTTCATATCTACTATTTTCTTTCTTCTACTTCCACTTCACCACCATATTAACTTATGATGCGGCGGAAATCGAAGAAGAAGCAGTGATAGATGAAACATGATGAAACCATAACATAAGGGTAACAAAGATTGAAATTTTCAAAGATAAAAAATATATTATTCCAAAAACTTATTTAAAACATAAGGTATATGAGGCTTTATATAAGAGCTACTCAAAAATTTAAATTATAATACAAGGAAATAAAATAAAATCAAACCTTATTACAATTAAATTTGATTTAAATAATATAAGATATTTGAATAAAATAAAATAAAAAAGGTTTTTTTTTTAACTTTTTGGCCTACAACATCCTCTCATGGTTGATAAGAATCCGTCCTCAAATTCACAACACCATCACCATCAACAACCAAAATTATTTTATTTTATTTTATTTCAATTGTTACATTGGGGATTATAACTCTTGACCTTATGGGAATAAGATAAATGTTTCTCGAGTGTTCCTTATTCGAAATCATATTGAAGTCATCCGGTTGATGAAAAAAATTGGTTTCGAAAATCTTTTCATAGCATGAAGACAACATCCAGTTGATGAAAAAAATGGTTTTGAAAACTTTTTCATAACCTGAGACAACATCTCGATAAGCAAGTTTTACCTTGATCCGATGATTGGTTAATATGATCTTCTATCGAAACGCCTGGTGTGTTCCCACATACCAAACGATCTTCGAGATCTTCAAGACCATAGATGTTGTTCTCTTCTTTATATCTTGAATCAGATGAAATCAGGATTCAGAAACATGTTTTCCCCGTAGTAGGAACTGATGCTCTGATACCAAACTGATGACGCGACGGAAATAGAAAAAGAAACAACAACAGATGAAACCTTAATTCAAGGGTAACATGATGAAACCGTAATATAAGGGTAGCAAAGATTGAAATTTTCAAAGATAAAAATATATTATTCCAAAAACTTATTTAAAACTTAAGGTATACGAGGCTTTATATAAGAGCTACTCAAAACCCTAAATTAGAATACAAGGAAATAAAATAAAATCAAACCTTATTACAATTAAATTTGATTTAAATAATTAATTTTTTTGAATAAAATAAAATAAAAAAGGTTGATTTTGGACTTTTTGGGCTACATCACTTTACGTTTTCTTCAAACTATAATGATATGTGGTCTTTTTTTTGGCGAATGCAGATTGGCTTGATATCTTGATTCAACTTATGTTGAGTAGCAGAGTCTGCATAAGTTCTTTGTTGCTGTATTTTGATTGCTTTAGGAGTTTTTTCCGTTTTTGTTTTTTGGAATGCTTGGATGAAGGGATGATTGGAGAGATGGGCAACATTCACTAGATTGGTTTCTTATATGATTGCAGATTGAATTCTTCATTTTTGGAGACGATAACAATTGGCAAGCAGCCAATAGGCCTAAAAAAAGGCTAAATGATAGATATGAAGTTGCTTAATGACCAAGAATCACTTTCTTTGAGAGAAAGT
The DNA here is from genome assembly GCA_036936605.1 of Limnanthes douglasii subsp. nivea. Lineage (NCBI taxonomy): Eukaryota > Viridiplantae > Streptophyta > Magnoliopsida > Brassicales > Limnanthaceae > Limnanthes > Limnanthes douglasii. The sequence goes on from JAUPFV010000001.1 coordinate 118,381,992, forward strand.
TGCATCATTTATCAGATTGTATTCGAATTATTTATTGCCATATGTATTTTAATATGTGACTCTTTTGAAGAACTTTTTTGTTTCATATTGTAATAATTGTTTTTCTCGTTTCCTAATAGAGCGTCAATTATATATATTTCACTTTCGACCAATATAATACTTTACTCACCTTACAAGTTATTAACTCCACCAATCAAATTTATCTTCTTTTATTTTTTTTCAAAATCATTATTACCTTTCTTAATATTGATGAAAAAACCTTAAACGACACATATCATGAAACGGAGGAACTAATCGCTTTTGAATTAGTGTAGTGACTAATTATTTTCGTGACAATATTTTAACTTTAAAATATTTGTATTTAGGTTTTTATTATTTATTTTATATTAGTTAGTCTCATACGGAGTCACTATTTATTTTCGTGATAAATAGTTTTTTGACTATTTATTTTTATTAAAGTTAGTTTCTTAAAGAAACATGTGTGTGACTAATTATTTTTATCCAAATTGGATAGTCAATAGACTAAAACCAAATGATTTTTAGTCGATGGACTATATGCCACAAAAGTTGATAATCAAGGGTCTAAAACCAGATATTTTTAAGTCGAAAGGCTATCTCTCATGAAAATGGATAATCAATGGACTAATTATTGTTCAAAACCTCATATAATATATAATCCATATCTAACAAGGTTTCGTTAAAATTTTAAGATTAATCTATCGGTAACTATTTAACATCAAACTTATTTAACACTCAAGGTTTGATAAAACACGGATAATACATAGTTTTACCATCTAGTAGTTCGAAATACCCTTCAACTATTATTTTTCTTTGTTTTTTGTGTGTTTTTTATAATTTCATATATTATAAACCATAGCTCCAAAAACATATTTGAAAATACCATTGGTTTTGTTTTTTTAAGACGAACAAAACTAGATACATTAAAAATATTTTTTAAATTATTTTTTATTTTTTAGTTGTTTAATTATTTGTAATTGGATTCAATTAAGTCCGGAAAAGAAACTGTATTTTAGTTGCGAAACTACGTGTAATTGGGTTGCTAAAAAGAAATAGTATTTCGTTATAGAATTACGTATAATTGGGTTGCAAAAAATAATTATGTTTAAGTTGTGGAATTATGTGCAAATGAGTTGTGTTAATAAGAAAAAAAAAGTTGTTAAATAGAACTTTGGTTACGATTTTTTTTTGTGAAATTACGTGAAATATGAACTACGTAAATAAAAAGAAAATAGTTTCGTAAATAGGACTTTGGTTACGAAATAAATTTGGAAACAACAATTGTGTTCTAGTTCAAAATTACGTGTAATTTGGTTGCTCAATTTTAATTTCATGTGGGTAACTTATCCAAATTTAATTACCGCATATTAATTTAAAATATATAAATCATTAATAGTTATATGAGTCATATTTTCGACCAAGAATTCTTATTAATATCAATAAAATTTTAAAAAATAAAAACAACATTTATGTGTTGCATATTTTTTTTATTTTCTCCTTTTGTCTTTTCTGTTAGACTTACTATTTCAAGTGATTGGTTGACTATGATTCTGTTTCTCTCTCAAAGACAAGAATTCTAACAAAATTTAGCTGTAACACATAGTATTCCAACTTCATCTTCTTCTTTAACACAATAAGTCTATTTCATATTACTTTCTCTTACTTTTTTTCAACTCGAGAAATTCAAAACAAACATAATTTAGGGTTATTTATTAGGGATTATAGTGGGTTTTGCTTAATAAGGTTTCAACTTATAAAAAATTAGATATTTTCTAATTTATTATTTCATATTTAATACTAATGTTGGAAAATACGCTACAAAGTCCTATTGCATATGGTTGTTTAAGAGTTGATTTTGGTATTTGGTTTTCACAATGGTTGAAAATTAAAAAATATATGTCTTGCATACCACATTTACTTAGGTATGGCAGATAATTGATAATATTATATGTTGGTGGGTCATCACTACCCTTTTTTGGGAAAGGTAAAGATTTATATTACTAGATAAAGAATCAGATAATTATCTTGTGAATGCGTTGACAAAATTAAGTTATTGATCAGGAGATGGAAAAAGACATCGACAAAATTGGCGACTGATGATATTCATAAAAGACAAAATTGACGGTGAAATGAGATGTTGTTGTCAACCATCGCTTCAAGAAAAAGTAAAAAAGATGATAGAAATAAATTAAAATGATAGAGAACTCAAAATAAATGTAACATATTACTAGATTATTCATGACGGTTAAGGAATAAAATGGTAATTTATGTAATAGATGGCTCAGACGTGTCAAAAGATACATGTGTCATCCATCTGGAATATTTAAAAACAAAGTAGTTATAAATATAATGTTTAATTATTATAAAATAGGTTTATTCTTTTATTAATAATACTACATGTATAATTTTTTTATTATTATTTCTAGTATTATCCATTTGGCAATATTGTAAGAAAGAAATTCCCTCATCATTTTTGGCCCCGTCTGTTGGAAACTTTCTTCAACAAAATTATTTGTTTCACCAAATGGTGACGACGAGATTAGGAGTGGATACATGATCACTTGGAGGAAACACTCATGGATCTCAAACAATTAATTCTCAAATTGTATATTCGCCAACTTGTGGGAACAACATTATGCAAAGAATTCTGATGGTTATACAAGAAACATCAGGAACAAAACTTTAAATTTAAGAAAATAGTCCTATGCAAGGAATAACATGGAATGTGATAGCTAGTCCAATGGTAACAGTGGTACCACGACAAGACGTAGTAGTGAATGTTAGGGATGTTTAAAATTTGTCGGTGGATCCCAAGTAATCAATCTATTTCTATTTTTCATGCTTTAAAATTGTAATTAAGTGAGTTAATATTTGGAAACCTTAAGGACTAAATAAATTATAAAACCAACGAAATGAAGAAAGTTATAATTGGTTTAAGTTAATAATTAGAATGTTACAACTGATTACCAAAAAATTACGTTTTGAGATGACGTAAATCCAGCTGAAAAATGAATAAGGATGAATTAGTTCGTGAAGAGAATATTTGATTTTAAGGAAGAAGAATGTATGAGTTACATTGTTGAGTCAAGTAATGAAACATCGTCAAAAGAGAATTAAAGTAAAAAAACTATTTAAAGAGAATCAAAAGAATGATATAAGACAAAAAATGGTTATGTATATTTTGGTTGAATTCACTAACGCAAAGGATCTTGATAAGAAAATTACCAAATAAATTTGACCCTTACAGGTTGAAAAAATATGATGAAACAACAGATTTGGAGTATCACCTAGATCAATTTTAAAATATTATATTAGGATTCAATCCAGACAATACCTTACTATGGTGAGTTTTTAGTATAATTAAAATGGATGACACTAGCTTGGTTTAACAACTTCAGGATCAATTGATAGTTTTGTTAAACTATGAGCATCATTCCATTTCTTAGAAAGCATTAAAGCGTGAAGAAAACCATATCATTAATCTATTTCAAAAGTTTGAAGAATCCTTAAAGGGTTATGTTCAAAGGTTTATAAAAAATGAATGTTTTGGAAGGTTGCAGTGAGAATGTGGCTCTAGTGATATTTAAAAGAGGTTTGCCTTGTGATAGTAGTTTGTTAGAATATTTGATCAAATTTCACGTGGGTTGTATGAGAGATTGTTTGGCAAGAACGAAGATGTATATCAAAGTGGAAGACATGAGGAAATGAGTGATATTACAAATTAAGATGGCAGAAAAATAAGGGAATCACTAGAAAATAAGAGAACGTATGTTAAAAAGATTTTTGAGGTTGCAAGGGGTTTTGTGAGTAGACACTGATTTTCCTATTATGATAACCCAAACCGATGGTATACTCAGTTGAGTGCACCTGCAATGATCGTTTATGATAAGAAAAGAGACCAATTAAACTATTGAACTCCTAAAATTATATTTACATCGGTTAATGAAAAAAACCATGAATATTATAGTGTATATCACAATGATCATAAACATTCAACCGGGAAGGGGGGTTGATGTTTTTAACTGACAGATGAAATTCAAAGAGTGATTAATAATGAGAAATTGGTGAAATTCATTAATGAAAAAGAGTAAGAAAAAAAAGAATGAAAGGTAAATGTGCAAATATCTAAAAGATATAATAAAGATAAGCAATAAGAATTATGTATTATTTTTAGGGAGATATGTTATCGGGAGCTACTAATTCATCAAGAAAAAAGATATAGGAAAGATACGAAGGTTCATCTAGTCAATGAGTCATCCTTGTATTTGCATCAAAATCCAACTTAACCTTGTTATTTATTGATGATGAATTAAAGGGATTGTTGACACCTCATAATGATGTTTTATTGGTTGCTATTATAATATATTGGATAATAATGAAAAGGGTAATGGTCGATATTAGAAGTTCAACTAATATATTTTACAAAATAAGATATGAACGAATGATAGAAGTTGCACAATTTAAGAAAACTAACAGAAATTTTAATTAGTTTCGTTGGTCGGTCAACTGATTGTGTCGAGGAAGTGGATTTAGATGTATCCATCAGGAAAGGGAAAATAGAGAACACTATGACTATATTTGTCATGATCATTACTGCTATGAGTTTCTATATTGTTATTTTAGAGATTTTTGGTTTACGAGTTAAAAAGATAGTAGCGTCATCCTAACATTAATATATCAGGCTTGTAATTAATTGGAAAATAGAAGTAAATTGAGGAACTTAATGGACATGTAGAATTGTTACTATATGCCATTGGCTCCAGAAAAATATAGTATCATAATAGTAACACGAATATTTTTGGGATGTGTTGATGGTAAAAACATTATAACCCCTAATATTGATAATTCAAAGTAATGATGGAAATAGTACATCAAAGAAAATTATGTTTTAAAAATAGATGATAATAAAGTGAACAATTAATTAGATATATATATATTTATAATTTAATTTTGTATTCAAGAAAAATACAATGAGTCAATTCGATTTTATAAAAAAATGATTTGAAAGATGAAAAATAAAATGTCCAAGCCGATGGGTTTCATATATAATACTAATGAAGCCGGTGTTATTCATGGGGGATTCGATATCAAGTAATATATTAAAATTATATTATTTTACTACTAATAACAAAGCAAAATATAAATCCATGAAAGATGGGATAAGATTAGCTTGAATTTGTGAAGCAAAATTATTTCGATTAATTATCAACATTCTTATTTTTTTGTTGGTTATTTTCAAAGATATTAAAAAAAGAAGATAAATTAAGTATTAAAACGGCTTAAAAAGGTTTTGTATGAGCGAGTGTTAGAGGTTGATAGTAAATAATTTTTTTTTTCTATAGTGTGATCGTATAAAATATAGTAGTTATCTTTATTAAGTGATGAAGTTTTGTTGTTAGATAATTTACAATATTGAGTATTATGTTTTTAAATTGCAAAATATATTGTCCTTGATGGAGTTTTATATAATAAAATATACAGCGAACATTACTAAGATATTTTTCAAGTCTTTGGTTTTGAATTTTTTTTATCGACTTTTAATAGTAAAGGTTCTCTTGTTGATGGTTTTTCTAATGAAAAGATGGTGCCTATAATCGTTACCAAGAATTTTGTTGGTATCAATGTCTTGTTAGTTGTAACCTTTAAATGTTGTACTGTGAGTGGTTACTGGTTCTCATTTGGTGGTATGCCTAGAACCAATCTTACAAGTGTGATGTTGAACATACTTCTTAACAACCATACAACCATAAGTATATCAAATGATGCATAAAGTCTCAATTGACATCCCTTTGCAACTTTTTAATCGTAATAAAAAATTACTTTTTATCTACTATTTTGCATATATTTGAAGGTAAACCCATGGCATAAAGCAAACCGAGATATAGCTAATTTTAAAGCTATAACACCTTCTTCAAAAACTTGCTCAACATCTTTAATTTCATCAACCTAACCAACAGTGGCAAGTTGTTTTTTATTATGACAAAAAATACCAAAATATTTTCCCTACTAACAAAATGTTCATTAGAAGCTTTAAATAAACTTAAATAAGTTTTTCGAACATTTTATTCAACAAAAACATCAATTTATATGTCAACAACTGATAACGTACCAACACAATTCCCATAATTACTTCAAAGACTATTCTTAAGGTCAGTGTAATAGTATCTTAATATCAAATTACCTCTAACCAATTCATCTCATTTACTTAAAATAAAATTAAGAATACATTTAAAATCTTCAAACGACCAAGATTAAGGATTACAATTTTACCATTTAGTTAAAGAATACAAGATCGAGTCCTAGACATTGTGTACCTCTATTTGACAGTTCAAAAATAAAAATGAATATGTAATTTGCATCTCACAATTGAAAACTTACAATATAATTCACATCTCGCATTAAATTTTCCAAAGGTGTCACATTTCATATTTACTTCATACATTGTTTTACATTTAAAAAAGTCATATGTTTTAGATCTCGTATATCAAATAAATAAAGATTCACATCTCGCAACTACTATACATATACTTCATTTTTCTTTCAATTTTGTTTTTAAAGGTTTAACATTTCATTATTAAAGGTTTCATAGTTAAAATTCAGTGTGGTAAACGACTCTTCAATACATAAATCAAAATCACTTGTGTTTCAGAAAAATAAATAAAAACACAAAAAACCTTACTTAAAACACAAATTCCATAAAACAACCCACAATGTAACTTTAAATCTAACTCATCAAGAAAATTGCACAAAACTTAGAAAACTAAAAAATAAAACTAAATACTAAAAACTGAAGAAAAAAAACATCGAATTCGATTTCCATAGGAAACCTAAAACGTTGAATTTGATTTCCATAAGAAATTGCATGAAAACACACTTAGAATAGAACCCTAAACCAATTAATTCGATTTCCCAAGAATAAAATTTAGAATAAATAAAATCAACGAGAGGAAGATGAGTTTCCCAGCTGAAGAACGCGAATAATGTTAATGCTTATTAGGTTTAAGGTTTTAAAAAGAGAAACAACAGAAAAAAAATCATAAATTTATGACCTTATGTACTTCATTAAGTGTATTTGGTTTATTAAAAAAATAGATTATATGTGGTAAGTAGCAAAATTAGTTGGCTCTTATGTAGTAGCAAATGATAGTTGGAATAGTAAGTGAATAATATGTTTGATTTTGGATAGTTATTGGTAGTTAACTCAGTTTAATATCCAACAATGATAAAAATACTTTAAACTATTTCTTGAATAATATTATACACAATTCTGAACAAAAATATGTTTTTAAAGACCTTATATTTTTTTTAATTATAATTAAAAAAATCATTGTATTTATTTTTATGAGATAAATCAAACCAAGATTTTACCTAGTAATGCTTGTTAATATCTTTTTGCAACATAACCTAGTAATAATTTTATCTTGTGTCTTGCATGTAGTTGATTATGAGTTAATCTCGTACAGAGTTGGTTATACTTGATCTCGCATGTCGTATTTTTCATCTTACATATCCCATCCCGCATATAGTTATACTAATTAAATTTTTGTATTTTTATAGGAACAAATAACCAAAGTTGTTAAAACTAAAATAGATCAAAGAGTAATGCATGTTGTTATATTGTTGATCATGTTAGCCTGCTCCAAATTGTTATTTTCAACATCCAGGAATGTATTGGCTTTACAAGGTTTTTATACAACGTAGACCTAAAAAACGTAAAAAAAAACTATGATTGAGTTGGAGAAATAAAGAACACGCTTGTGATATCAATAAAGAGTAGTCATGAAACAAAACTTGACAAAATCGTTAAATGTGTTTTTCTATTAGTGGTCAATATCTTACTTTGTTTTTAAACGAACAAAAAATGGTAAATATAATAATTTGTTACACGTTAAATATAGTCATTCATAATGGAACACACAACCATTGGTGAAAGATAAGTTATATGATGAATAATATTTAGATACTACAAATGGATGTGAATTGATTCAAAATCGAATATGGATTTGATTCAATCTATATAGAAATATACAAATGATAATTTATGATTAATTTATTCAACAAATATATCACATCTTGTAATTCACATTTGTTTAAACCTTGTACAACCTCTCGCAATTCATATTTATCTGTAAAAAATGTGTATAATCTTGGATTTACTTATATATTTGAATTTTTCTAAGGTTTAGATGGATAATTAGCTCTAACAAATACTGGAGAAGAGGAATATGATGAGGATGTCCAAAAATAAAAACATGTTGGTGGGGAGGGCCAAAAATAATAATAAGAAGAAGATATGTTTAGAGAAGATAATACCTATGATTTGATAGATGATAGAGCTTAAAATTTGATTAAAATTGAAGAGCCAACCAATCATGTAAGACAAGAAGAAAATGACAATTACTCTTTTGATGAAGATATGACTCTTAAAATATACATCATTCAGCAACGAATGACTAAATCAACTACACAAACTAATTCAATTGCAAGTAATAAAATTTACAACTATAAATGTTACTATTACACGATCGATAAAATATACTGAATATGCACCAATAACTACTATTTGTAAACAAAACTACTGCTAAATTAAATATATATGTTGCTAGTACACATATAAGAAATTTGGTATCTAAGTTTCTTAGAAATCTAAAGAAAGCTAAAATGTTGATAAATAAAAAGAAAATTTCAGTAAATATAATGAAAAAAATCTACCATTTAAGAGTATATAATAGACGTTTGAAAAGATTATTGTTCAAAGAAAATGTAAGAATCTATTATTGTTGGTATATTGCGCTTCAGTTTTAGGTCAGTCTATCATGTAGTTCGCTACGCATTGTTTCACATTTTACATATCGTATCTTGCATCCCTCATTTATGAATAATCTTTCATTTAGTGCACGCATTTTGATACGCATTATCTTATATCCCACATATTGTATTTAATTTTATATCGCATCTCTATATTCATATTTAGTAATTGCATGATTCTCCCCATTCACATTTAATATTTCTTTGTCTCGTATCTCGCATTTAATAATGTGCCAAGTTTCAATTTTTTCATGTGTGATATATATGGTATTGCATTTTGCATGTAATTTACGGATTTGTGTTTTTCTTAAACCTATAACTTACAGGTGGAATACCTCGAAAAAAATCTTATTTTAGTAAAACCCAAAATGAAGATGAAGAGTCTAAAAAATATCCCACTATAACAAAATAGAACTGGCTTCACACTTTTCATCTAGTGGGTTATGCCTTCTCTCACATATCACATCTATAATTCATATTGATTTTGTATTTTATAAGTTTATTGAAGTTTTTTATTTAATCAATAAAAAACAAAAATGTCTAAAAATTACTAAGAGAAATATAAAAACATTACTCAAGAATAATATATATCAAATTATAGAAGCATTGATAACAAAAAGTATCGAATTACATTGATCTTACAAAATTTCTTGGTATAACCGTTTATTATGACCGAATTTCGAACAACGAGTACACTTTATCTTTCGTAAATTAATGCTAATATATGTAAACTAAAATACTGTTTAATATTATTTGTAAAAGTATCACATAAGGTATAAGTCATGGAACCGTAATGCTTGCCTTTGGAAGAATCACATGCATATTTGTTAGAGGTAAATTATTACAAAAACTAATAGCTTTAAGACCTTATTTATTAATAAGTTATTCCATATATTCAATGTACATGCTCTGAGGCGGGGGTATAAACACATTATTTAAACCCATGTACCATCGTAACCCTAAATTTTACGGATGAACTACTCAAAACATATTTCAAATTTCCAACAAGATGAACTATATGGTATGCATGATAAAAATTTAAAACCAAATCAATAACAACATTAACTATACATAAGTGATGATCTGAAATTAATATGATTTGACAATCCAACAAGTGGGGTTTCAACATCTCTAGAAATCATAGCCAATTATCACAATCTTCTAACCCAACAATAACAAATGTAACATAAACATTCTTGCAAAGTTATAAAATAAGAACAATATAAATCACATCATTATTAGAGTATCACACAAGTCGTGTATACTATAAGATATAATATCACATTTCACATATATTATTTGGTTTAGTCTCGCATGTTGCGTACATAATATAATATGGTCTCGCAGTTAGAAATTAATATATAACACTGTATTACATCATATTTCATATTTCTCATCCAATATATGACGAGGTCTCACATTTCGTATCTAAAAAATAAAGAATTATGTTTTGTAATTTAAAACAATAGAGAATAAAAATCACCCTATTTAGCTATGGAAAATAGCAATACTCCTTATGTTTCCCCGCAAAAAATATTTTGTTAATAAATAAAAATAGATGAAAAAAATCGAAACCTTAGAGACAAAAACCTAATACTATGAAAACCCGCTTAAAGATGTTGGTTTATAGAGTATACTCAAGTGCGTAGTCACTTATAATATCAAGACTCTTCAATGATTTGAAGTCCCTCTTAATTGGTTCAAAAAAGTATAAGTATATTCATAAATAACCATCTTATTTTGCTTTAACTCAATCCATAAAAGACGGTATGAGATATCTAAACCGTACTACTCATTTTTAACATGCGATTTTACACTTTTAGCTGTAAGATCGAGTTTGGTCCTAATACAATCATGTATCTCATTAACAATGAAATTAAATGTTAAATGAATCTTACTTCCTTTACCAAAACCAGTCCTACGTGTTGGACGTACTTCTTAATGACCATAAAGTTAGTAGACATATCAAATGATGCATAAAGTCTCCATAAACTTCCTTTTAAGACTTTTTCTGGCAATAAACAATTATTTTTTATCTACTATTATTAGAGGTGGCAAACGGGTTGAACCGCGAACCGCCCGCACCGTTTAAATCAGAACCACGGGTTGCAGTCCTGCCGGGTTGTGATCCTGTCGGGTTGCGGTCCTGTCGGGTTGCGGTCCTGCCGGGTTGCTCCTTATGCGGTCCTGGCGGTCTGGCGGTCCTGCCAGTTTGCAGTCTTAATGGGCCAGTTTCGCAGTTAAACCGCCAGTTCAAACCACCAGACGAACCATTTAAGAACCGTTTATCAGTTCCAACCATCAGCCAAACCATTTAAGAACCGTTTATCTGAATATTTTATAATGTTATTTAAAATTAATTTGTAAGTTTTAATTGAATCTAATTTCAATAATTGAGATATGTACCATATACACGAGTTAATTATTCTATTTCATGTATTTTAATTTAAATATGTTATCATTTTAATCGAAATCTTATAATCATCAATTACATTCTAAAAATATAATTGTAATTTGATTTTGATACGTTTGAATAATATATACATATTAAATAATATATACGTATTAGAGCTTGAAGTGTTTATGGTTAGATGAATTATATAGTTTATTGTATTTTCGAACTATTCAATATTTGTACAACTCCTGGCCCGCAAGAGTATAAACTGTGAACGGCTAAATTATCCAAAAATGACTTTACCTTTTATTATAATAACAACAACTGTATTATGAAATACTTATAACTTCATAAGATCTAATATTGGTTTAAAAAATAATAACAAACACTTGTAAAATTTAAAACCAAATCACAATAGTAATCAAAATGTAATATTAAAATTATAACCATAGAATTTGTAATATTTTAACATGATAAGATATAGTTTTGCTTTGTATTAGAGATCTAAAAACATAATAATAATATTCAAAATATGATAATAACATAGGTAATATTTAAAATTTTGGACTATATAATAATTACAACACTTAAAATATTAATAACCAAAACAAATTAATATTAACAAAAATGTAATAATAATTCTATAATAATATGCAATATCTTAATATTTTTTAAATATAATATTTTGGTTATAAAATAAATAAAACATTTATAATATTTACCAATAAACCGAAAAAACCGTGGTTTCGCAGTCCTGCCGGGTTGCAGTCCTGCCGGGTTACTCCTTATGCGGTCCTGACGGTCTGGTGGTCCTGGCGGGTTGCGGTCCTGCTAGTTTGCAGTCCTAATGAGCCAGTTTCGCAGGTAAACTGCCAGTTCTTAAGCAGGTTGTCAGCTTTGAACCGTAGTTCCAGAACCATTTGCTACCTCTAGCTATTATGCAAATATTTGAATGTAAAACCTTGGTATAAAACAAACCGCGATATAACAAATCTTAAAACTCCAACACCTTCTTAAAAAACTTGCCAAACATTGTTAATTCCATCAACCCAAACAACATTAGTAAGGATGGCAACGGGGCGGATCAGAGACGAGTATCTATTAATCCGATACCCGCCCCGTAGTATAAAACCGATACCGAACCCGTCTTGAACCCCGATGGGTATTTTGTTTTTCATACCAAAACCCGAACCTACGGGTTGGTTCGGGTAATCCATACGAGTACCCGCGAATTACCCGCGAATGAAACTATGAATGAAACTTGTAGTTAATATCCAAACCGAACCCGAAAATCCGAATCCGACCTAAAATATTGTTAGAATAATATATATGTAATTAAATATTGAACCTTCATTATATATATATAAAATATTATTAGAATAATATATATAATTAACGTATAATTCTGCTAGAATAATAAATTTTATTATTTAATAAATAATAGAAGATTAATAATAAATTTTAATTTCAAATTTGAATGCGGTCATATATATTAACCTAAAAAAATACAAAAAAGAAAAAAAAATATACGTTATATATATATTGATAAACAAGAATTTGATAGGCGATTAAAGAAATCACCCAACATAAACATATCCAATCAAAATATATACTATCTTAACAAAGAAAAAAATAATATATATATATATATATATATATATATATATATATATATATATGATAAATAAAAATCTTACCAGAAAGAAATCACTAACATAAATATTATCCAATTAAAGATATATATATTATTCTAAACTAGAAAAAAAAAATAAAGAGATATAATCGATTAAAAAACAATCAACATAGATATTATCCAATCAAAAATTTATGATATCATAAATAAACAAGAAAATAAATAAATTTAATATATATATATATATATATATATATATATATATATATAAATAAAGATAAACATGAATCTAATAGTAGATTAGATGAATCACACGGTATAAATATTACCTAATCATATATATATATAATATATGAGAATCTAAAATATTATCCAATAAAACATTAAAAATATATATTATCCTAAGCAATAAAAAATATATATACATGACAAACAAGAATCTTACCGTGGATTAGAGAAATAACTAAGATAAATATAATTCAATTAAAAATATATTATCTTAAACCAGAATTAAACTTACTATATTTCAAACATAAATATATATTATCTAATCTTCCAAGTTTTGATAGAAATTGAGACATATAGTCATAGAGAGAGTTGTTTAGTACTTTAAGGTTTTTTGGAAATTGAAGTGAGAATAAAGAGGGTGTCGATAAAATAAGACAGGCATTAAGAGAGGAGTAGAGTTTATAGATTCACATTGGGCTCATGGAATAGTATTTTCCATTGGATAGAATAATATTTTAAAATATAAAAGCAATTTACTATTAAATAATATTTTAAAAAATAAAAGTATTTTATGATTTTTTATGTAACGGATTCGGAGTGGGTACCCACGATAAAATATCCAAAACCAAAACCAAACCCTATCCAGTAATAAAAATAAAAACCATAACCTGCAAGTTCCTTTTTTCTTTTTGGGGTAACCCGCCCCACAGGATCAATTCGGTTCGGAAACCCACGATTTCAGGTTAAATTTCCATCTATAAACATTAGCATGTTTTTTTCTTATGATTAAAAAAACCAATATGATAATTATTTTTCCAGTAGTAAAATATTCATTTAAACTTCAAATAAACTTGAAGTAGTTTTCCTAACATTTTGTTAAAAAAAACCATTAATTTCCATATCAATAGTAATATTTGAACACCCGAAAATATCAACAAATAATAGCATACCAACAAAATCATGATCAGTACTTAAGAGATAAATTTTAAAGTCACCTCAATAATATCTTAATCTAAAATTACCTATAACCAATTTACCTCATTCACTTAAAATATAATTAAGACTATCTTCAAAGTTTTTAAATTGACCAAGACGATAAATTGCACTTTGATAATTTAGTTTTGAAATACAAAATCAAGTCTTAGATATTGTATACCTGCATTTGTCAATAAAAAAATAAAATAAAAAATATAATTCTCATTCTGCATTTTGGAAATTCAATTTCACTTGCATCTCCCATTTGAAAACTTAATTTTTTTTATTTAGTGTTTAATCCATACTTTATTTTACGTTTAATTATTTTATAAGTTTCACATCTCATATATTAAATAAATAAAATTTCACATACCGCAACTACTATACCTACGGATGAAGAAAAGGTATTCTTCTCTCCGAGAAGCTCCTGGTTTTTTAAGATTCAAATCTTATCTCCTTCATCAATGGCTATTACTTCTCTAGCTGTTTCTTCTTCTTCAACTTAATCTCCTCTTTGTTGTAACTTCATCTCTATCATGGAGATCTATAACAACAAAATTTTCGAGGAAGACGAGTTCCCTGTTCTTAGTTCAAGAAACAGAGTTTAGATTATGTCTGGAAATATGAGGAAAACTTATGCAGATATTGTGAAAGATTTAAGTGCGGATTGTAGTGTTAAGTTGATTCATGAGAAGATAAATGATCACGGGGATCATATATCTATTCAGTACACCAACGAGGTCAAGAGTTCTTGACTCAGTCGTCAAAAATCACGATCATCGGTAAATTCTCTACGGGTTTGCCTAAGAAAACAGTAATTGATGAGTTTCTGACTTCTCTTAAGATTAGAGGTAATTATAGTGTTTTTAAATGGGACATCATATTATGGAGTTTGATATGAAGGAAAATGTTTTTAAATTTTGGTCCAAAAACGTTTGGAGGATATGCAGTTCTGCAATAAGAGTGCTTCGCTGGAAAGCTAACTTCAATGTGAAATATGAGTGCCCTATAAGGCTTGAGAAAGTAGTTCTACAATAAGAGTGCTTCGCTGGAAAGCTAACTTCAATGTGAAATATGAGTGCCCTATAAGGCTTGAGAAAGTCCCTGATTTTTTTATAATAAGAAAATGTTAACTGGCATTGCTGCCACCATTGGAGTTCCGTATAAGATAGATTTTCCAGAAAAGAACAAAGCCTTCAATAATGCGGTTGTTGTACTGGTTGAGATGGATGCTACTTCTAAGATTCATAATAAAATCTGGGTGGGCTTTGGAAGGAATGAGGGTTGTTGCTAATAGTTTTTTATATAAATATTCCTTCTTATTGCTCTTCTTGCTATCATTTGGGTCATAAGAAGTAATGGAATACAGATTGTTAATGATTGAAAAGAAATTGAAATTTTATTACCGACAAATGGAAAAGTATACAAGATTGTTGATAAAAATAAGAACAGCAATACTAGTTGCAATCAGGTCTATGTTCCTAAGTTATGAATATGTTCCTAAGTTATGAAAGAAATTTTTCGTCTTCAAAAATTTATGGCAATACTGGCAACTGCAATGATGTCCTGAGTTCCACCGAAGTTAATAAGGATGTTCTTGAAGCTTCTAAGAATATGAATAATGTCCAGAGTACCCAACAGGATTCCGTTAATGAAAACATAATTCAAGAATGAAGCTTGGTGATTGGAAGTGGTGGATCTAGGAATTGAAGTAAGGGGGGGCCAAAATTCTTGTCGAATTTTATCTCTAACATTACTTATAAGAATTTTCAATAAGTTGGCGTAGTCCACTATATATTCATTCATTCAAATGAATAATCTACACTATCATCATTAGGTCTTGATATAGAGGCAATCAGATTATGATGAATCATAATCTGATTAATCATATTATTATTACTCGAGCTACTTGAAGAACCAACACTATATATATATATATATATATATATATATATATATATTTATCAATAAATCTTAATCTATCTTAATATATTATTTTTAAAAGATATATAAAATAAAATATAACAAAACCAAATTTAACATCTTAAAAAAATATTTTAAAATTTACATAAAAGTAAATAAAATTTGTTATAAAAAAAAATATTTTTGAAAAATAGATGAAAATATTAATATATTATTTTTAAAAGATGAACCGAAGTTGATGCCTTCTTTTAAAAAAAATCTGATTTAGGCCTCCAAGAAACCTAAATCGGATCTTGATTTCAAGGCCATGGGCCAAGCCTTCTAACTGAGAAGACTTCCTCCTCAGCTTCTAACCCTAGCCTCACTTTCGATATCGTAACCCTATGTGGTATCTCTGCCACTTTCATCACCATTCTCAGATCTAGCCCCAAACCGAAAAATGCCAAATTCATCCTCTGTTCTTCATCTAGAAGAACAAAATCTGCATAAACCACAACATAAACTGCCAAATAATCTCATCACAGAGGCTTGTTTCTTTGAAAACCTGATTTTTGAAAGAAACGAGTCTCTGAACAAAGAACCGAAAAAGACGATTCAGTGTTTTCTAAGCAATTGATTCAACCTTCGAGATCGTGCGCTGAAGCAGTCAGAATGGGAAAGGAGGAGCGTCTTGTTTCTTCGAAGGGTTACAAGCACGACAAGGTGGAAGTAGGCACCGAAGATGGATATACCTTCGTCAGGTTTTGCGAAAAAGATAAGTCTATCCTTAATTCTTTATCTAAGTATACACTGATAGCTAAATTTTCTTATGGTAGTCCTTCTGTGTTAGAGTTTAGAGGTTTTTTAGCTTCTTTAAAACTTTTAGGAAATTACAGTGTATATAAAATGGATTATAGGCACGTTTTTGTTGAATTCGAAAATATGTTAGATGTAAAAACTTTTTGGAAGTATAATGTCAGATCTATGGGTCAGTATACTTTTAGGATTTTAAAATGGAGTCCAGATTACAATCCCAAACGGGAATCTCCCCTGACTCCTGTTTGGGTTTCTTTTCCGAAATTACCTGAGTATATGTATAATATAGATACAATAGAAAACTTAGCTAGGGCTGTTGGTGTTCCTTTAAATACGTGGTTGCCTAGTAAGAATAGGGCTAGTTTCAATAACTGTGAAGTTTGGACTATTTTAGATGTTTCCAGTGTCCTACCTCAAAAGAGTTGGGTTTGTTTTGGAGATAGGGAGGGTTATTGGCAGGATATAATCTATAAAAATAAACCAGCATATTGTAGGAAATGTAGACATTTAGGTCATAAAGACAGTGATTGTAAATCTGATGATTTAGATTTTAAGAAAACACAGAACTTAAAAAAGATTGAAATCAAATCTAAGGATAAAAAGAGTACTAATGTCTGGATGCCTAAACCTATTAATAATAAAGAAGTTATCATTAATGTGCAATCTGAAATGAATGAGAATCATGAAAATAAGCATACACTGTTAGTTGATGCTCATCTTGACATTCATAATAAATCTGGTTCTCTGAATAATCTGCATGTTGAGAAACATAATGATATTGATAGACAAACTGAATGTGTAAATATAGATGCTGATATAGTGTCTGGTACATTGAATGCTGCATCTGCTAATATGTTGAACATGGATATTCAATCAATGCATAATATATCATCTGTTAATGCAGTACCTTGTGATATTGGTGGACAAATTTCAAGTGTAAATGTTGTTAAGTCCCAGTCTCCTAATAAATTGAATGTTGCATCTACTAGTATGTTTGACATGGTTACATTGCATAATATAACAACTGATAGTAATGTTAGTATGTCTCCAATAGATAAATCTATGATGATTGATAAAAATTGTGAGCATGATACTGTTCTGAATAATAATGTTTTGAGTGATGTTTTTGCTGCAAGTTGATATGATTGATAACACTTCATGTAAACATGTATCCTCTGATGATGACATTAATCTTGCTTTTGATAGTTGTAATGTACAAATGATTGAACTAAGTAATAAGAATTTAATTGCATCTAAAACTTCTGTATCTGATAATGTTGCATGTGAGCATAATTCTGTTGTTGATAATGAGATGACATTAGATGCTTTAAATTCTCAGGATGTTGTATTTATAGAGAACAACTTAATTGCTTTTAAACAACTTGAACCTGATATTGTTACAAAAAAAAGATATAGAAAATGCAGTTGTATCCATGAATTTAAATAACCCTTTTGATGCTTTATTGAATGAGAATGTAGATGAATATGAATCTGTTCCTACTAGAAACAGGTTAAGTCTGTCCCCTAATTCACATAAAGGAAAGATCTGTGATGGTAACTTAAGTTTGCCTGCATCTCCTAAACTGAATAAGAATAAACCTTCATTGAACAGTTTGCTTAGAAGATCTTCTAGGAATAAGCTTGTCATTAAAACCAGAAACTCTAAAGGATCTTTAGGATCCTCAAAATAATCATTAGAATGACTTTAAAAATGTTAAATTGGAATGTTAGAGGATTAGGTAATACTAAAACTATTAGAAGAATTAAGAACTTAACTAAGAAACATTGTATTAATATATTAGCTTTGCAAGAGCCTATGGTGGCAGTGGATAGAAGTCTAGAAATCTGTTCAAAATTAGGTTTTGAATCTGTTCAGGCAAACATAAGTAACAAAGTATGGATTTTATGGAGAAATGGCTTTAAGATTGAACTTTTAGATAACTTTGAACAGCTTTTAAATGTTAGAATTAATCACTCTGCATATAGGGAGATTGTTTTGCTTACTGTTGTGTATGCTAAATGTAACATTAGTCATAGGTTAATTCTATGGAATCAGCTAAGAAATTGATATGTTAACATGTTGCCTTGGTTAGTTGTATGAGACTTTAATTCTATATCTAACATTAGTGAGCAAAGAGCATGTAATAATCAGCATACTAAAAGCCTAGATGATTTTAATGAAATGATCTTTGACTGTAAATTGGAAGACCGTGGTTATGTAGGTTCAAATTTCACTTGGACAAATAAGCATAAATGGAAAAGGTTAGATAGGTGCTTATATAATGAACTTTGGAGAGATACTTTTAATATTACAAGGGTAGATCACTTAGCCAGAACCTGCTCTGATCATTCACCACTGTTAATAACAATTTTAAAACAAAATAACTTTCAAAAAACATCTTTCAGATTTCAAAACATGTGGTTAAAGCATAATGATTTTTTGAAAACTGTAGAAAGTAATTGGTCTATACCATTAATTGACTCTTCTGATATGTATGTTTTTTGGTCTAAACTTAGCCGATACGTTTTAATCTAAAGGCATCTCTATTTAAGCGGAATCTTTCTCTGGGCTGGCTACTCTTTCTAATTTTTATAGCCGTGTTTACCAGCTTAGCTTCCTAACTAAATTAGGCTATCAACTAAGATGTATCGCTGCATAATTCTTTAGTGTCTAGTGCGGCCTTTTCATGGTGGTAAATCCATCAGACCTGATAGGTTATAAAGAGGTTAATCAGTCCATCTTCTTCTTCTTCATTTCAGGTTGAATGCTTTGTTGGGCATTGTCGTATGGCCTTAGGCTGGCTTCCGCTTCACTTTCCTTCCTGACTTGACTGGTCTAACTCTGAGACGGGCATCAGTTAGGGTTCGAAAAGGAAGATACCTCTCAACAGCTCTCGTTCCATTACCCTTACCACACTACCTTGAAGAGGTGGGTGGCTTCTAACTGGTATCATGCTTGCTATGGGTAGGTCAAAGATAAAGGAGTGGGACGAAATGGCTGCTGAGTTCGTAAAACAGTACTCATCTAACACCCAACTTGATGTCCCCTTGAGAGACCTGGAGACTACAAAACAGCGGGCCAATTAATCATTTTATGAATTCTTTATGAGATGGAGAGGGAAAGCTGTCAAAACAAAATAACTAACCGTCCGTCTTAAAAAAGATCAAGTCCGTATGATCATTAAGAACCTGCAGGCTTTATACTATGAGAAGCTGTTTGCCTCGCATATCTCAACTTTCGAGCAGGTGTAGGGTTTGTTGTGAGTCAGAGGGGCATTGAGGTCGATCTCAAAGCTATTTTGAAAATTACACCACCGAAGACAAAGAAGGCGGATAAGCTGGTATGGACGCACCATTCCCTACTCGCCAGCAAACATTGTTAGAGACTCAACTCCCAACTAACCACCTTCCACACAGCATAAATTAGCTGCGATCTTTCTTTGGGAATGAAGCCCTAAATAGTGATACAAAACTTCCCCGTGAAATTATGCGTCAAAGAGCTTTTTCAATGGCTGGGCAAGGGATAGAGTTTTCCTTCTCGAGTATATCTCATTAATGGTAGGGTCAATCAATTTTTTTGAATAAAGCTTCATATGTGTGATGTTTCGCTCATGATTAAGTACCGAGAGCCGATGTAGCACTGGAAGGAGTGGTTGGGCGGGGTTCCGCGCTCTAGCCTGAACAGGGTCAGGTTCTGGAATTCAGAATGAGATAGTTGAAGCCAATTCGAGTGATGGTTGGACCCACAACAGAAATGCAAGGAAAGATGGGTCATTAAAGGGTCTCAACTGTCCGCTATCTCCTGTATAGGTCTTTTCTTTCGGTCTATGGTAAACTTTCCAATTGCTCTAAGCGCTTCAATCGGTCAAGAGCCCTGCCCTATTAGTAAAGGGGTCTGAGGGAAACTCTAACACGCTTTCGCTATCGCTAAGTTAGCATTCTGGTCTTAAGCAAATCAGTCCTACCCGGTCGTATCTGTCCCCCCCCCCCCCCCTAATCACTTGGGCTTTTGCTTTTGCATTGAAAATGATGGGGCGAAAAAGACTTCTATTCTCTTCCCGTACTTCCTTGAGGAGTTGCTTCTAGTACTGCTGAGTAAGTAACTCTCTTCAAGCTGGTGCCTAGTAGCCCATCCCTTGTTAGAAGCTCATCTGCTAAAGCCAATCGCTCCTATCTTAAGTCTATACGAGCATCTCTCTTTAGCAATCAAGCTAGTTCAGGGCGAAAAGAAAGATGGAAAAAATGCTTTCCGCCTTAGGAGCGAATCTCTGCTTGTTGAAATACTTCTTCCTTCTCTTTGATTTAGCCATTCTGGCCTCTCTACTCTAAAACCTTTCAACGAGACTTTCGCTATTCTGAAGAGTATGAGCCGACTCACCTTAACTTGACTCTTTTTCGTCGAGATGGGCCGGCCCTTTCTTAGACTTGCTGCCGAAAACGAAAGGTCGAACTAATTTCTTTAGAGAAAGAAAGATGCGGGCTGTCGGGTTTGGATCGAAATGGAATCCCCTATCGAAAAAGCAAAAGAAATAGAGAATTCGACCGATTACTTATCCTTCCATCGCTTCAGATGGCAGAATGGGTCCTACTCCCTATTTACCAGCAATAGAACGGGAGACTCAGAGAAGAGAAAAGGGACAGATAGATTATTGAGGCTTCTCACGAGCTGGACTCGAACCAGAACCTCTAGGAGCAAAAGACATAACCATCGAACTCCCTTTCATTCTGATCATGACTTTGAAAAAAGAGAGAAGAGAAAGAACTGGGAATTGGCGCCTGGTTGCTTGCTTACCAAGCCATCCTGGCAAGCTCCTCCAGTTCGATTATGATTCTTGACTTGACTTATTATGAGGAGTTGATAGGTCTCTCTGCTGTAGGCTATTTTAAAGACTTGTTGAACAAAGTTTCACCAATAAATGATCTGTCTATTGTTAGAAGTGTGATACCAGAAATTTTAACAGACCAATGTAATGATAGTATATTGAAAGAACCTACTTTTGAAGAACTATATGATACTATTAGATCACTAAATAAAAACAGTGCCTCTGGAGTTGATGGCTTCAACTCCAGATTTTACCTTGCTTGTTGGCCTATAATTAAATCTAATTTACATAAAGCTGTTAAATGTTATTTCTTGTGTTCAGATATACCTAAAGGCATGTTCTCCACTTTGATTTGTCTTATACCTAAAGTTAAATCACCCAAATATTGGACTCAGTTTAGACCAATAAGTCTTTGTTCTGTGTTTAATGTGTTAATTTCTAAATTGATACAAAGTAGGATAGCTAAGCTCCTAACATTAATAATTTCTGAAGAACAAGGTGCATACATTGAGAATAGAATGATTCAGGATAATATCTTAATAGTTCAGGAGTTGGTGAAAGATTTAAATAGGAAAACTAGAGGTGATAACCTTATTCTAAGCCTAGATATGACAAAAGCTTTTGATAAGATTGAATTTAGATTTATATATGAAGTGATGTCTGCCTTTGGTTTAATCAACTTAATAAGAAAGTCTATAGAACATGTCTCTTTCTCTGTTATCACTAATGGAATAACTTCTGGGTACTTTAAGTCTAAAAATGGTCTTAGGCAGGGTGATCCTCTTTCACCTTGCCTATTTATTATTGCTGAAGAGTTTTTTATTAGAGGTATTAAGTTGTTGATAGATCAGGGAAAAATCAAGCCTTATAGTATGAGAAGTCAGTTGAATATTAGCTGCCTAGCCTACGCAGATGATATAATATTATTCTTAAATGGATCATTGCCTAGTGTTAAGAACCTTGTTTGTTTTTTAGATTTATATCAACAGTTATCTGGTCAGCAGTTAAATAAAGAAAAGTCTTCTTTTCTAACTTCATCTAAAATAAACAGAAACAGACTAGAACATCTTAAAGATTCCTTAGGATTTAAGTTTTCTAAACTACCTTTTACATATTTAGGTGTGCCAATTCATTCTAATAACTTTGCTGAACATTTTGAAGGTTTAATAGATAAGGTTAAGGATAGAATTCATGACTGGAACTGTAAACATATATCCTTTGGTGGTAAGATGACATTAATAAATTCAGTACTTATGTCTTATCCTATATATTACTTACAATCAGTTAAACTACCTTTAAAAGTTGTCTCTAGGTTTAATAAGCTTTTAAATAAGTTTCTTTGGGGCTGTAATGATCTTAATAGAAGTATGATTTGGACAAGCTGGTCTAGTCTATGTAAGCCATTCAAGGAGAATGGTCTTAACTTTAGGAATTTAGAAGATATTCAATCTGCCTTTGCATATAAATTATGGTTCTCTTTTCGAAGTAAAAGCTCCTTATGGTCTAAGTTGTTACATTCTAAGTATTGTAAAGATATTCATCCTTTGCAAGCTAGATTAAGGAATAGTGATTCGAAAGTTTGGAAAAGAATGTTGGAAGTTAGGCTAGAGGCAGAAAATCATATTAGGTGGAAATTAGGTCAAGGCAATATAGATTTCTGGCTAGATCAATGGAGTGACATGAAACCACTAATCTTATTAACTGATACTAATTATCATCACTATCAGCAAACAAAAGTCAGTAAATATATCACTAATGATACTTGGGATATACTTAAGCTTCAAAATAGTTTGCCCTTACAATATGTTGATAGGCTCATTAAAACTCATATAAATCTAAATGTTTCTGATTCTGCTATTTGGAAGCTGTCTAGTGATGGTTCCTTTAAATTAAAGGAGACTGTGTTAGAAATTAGGCAAAAACATTGTACATCTATTATTAAAGATAAAATATGGAACAACCTATCTCCTAAAAAATGCTCATTCTTCCTTTGGAGAGTCTTAAACAATTTGATTAGTGTGGATACTATACTTCAATCAAAAGGTTTTCATCTAGCTAGTAAGTGTATGTTCTGTGAAAACACTGAATCATTGCATCATATTTTTGTTTCCTGTGACACTGCTTGGCTAGTATGGAATTTCTTTACTGAAAAGTTTAAGGAAGACACATGACTATTAATCACATTGTAAATATTTGGTTTCTATCAACTCCTAAAAGAGTTCATATTAGAACTGTCTTGCCTTCTATGATTATTTGGTGTATCTGGAAAGCAAGAAATAAATATAGGCATAGTAATGTTATTTCTTCACATAAGCAGATTGTGAAGCAGATCTTGTTAATGCTTACTTCATTAGATTTGGCTCATGCATTATCTAGGAAGCATTGGTCTCCTGATTTTAGTTCAGCTAAACAGCTAGGTTGTTTTAATCATAAAAAGCTTATCAAACCTTTCATGTACATTAAATGGACTGTGCCTGCTTGTAATCGTGTCAAACTTAACTGTGATGGATCTTCTTTAAACAACGGTGAATCTAGTTTTGGATATATAATAAGAGATAGTTTAGGTAATATAATAAAGGCTAAAGGGGATGTGATAGGAAAGAGTTCTCCTATTTGTGCAGAAATTGTTGGGTTATTAAATGGATTAACTTACTGTAAAGAGAATGATCTTAAATTAGTTGATATTGAGTTAGATTGCTTAGCTTTGTTTAATATGCTAGCTTCTGGTTTGAGTCCTTGGTACTTAGAACATAGTTTATTATATTGTAGACAGCTGATAGTTTCACAAATGACTATTAGACACATTTATAGGGAACAAAATCTTGCTGCAGATTGGCTATCTAAACATGCTTTGAAAGTTAAAAACAGTTTTTGTATTCAATCTCACCAGAACTTCAGTGAGCTATCTAGCATATTAAGGGCTGATATCTTGGGCTTAGGAAATTTTCGTTATACTTAATATCAGATCTGTGTGAATTATCTGACATTGTTTAGCAAGTCGTAAGACTTGACTATATGTTTTATCTTTATTTTGCAGGTCTCAGGTTACCAGCAAAGAAGTAAAGGATGAAAGGCTGAAATCCATGAGGCGTATTAGGAAGGGAGAAGTCGAATCGAACACAAGAAATGGGATATGAAGCTTTACTATGATGAAGATACTATAAAGAGGATAAAGAGAACATAAGTGTGCTGCAATGAAGAAGAAGATAACATTTATTAAAGTCTATTATTCTGTAATCTTCTTCATTGTAAATTCATGAGCTATTGGCTCATAAACATCAAATCTCTTGTAACATTTTCTTTCAACATTAATGAATAAGTACTTTCTTGGGAAAAAAAAATATTATTTTTAAAAGATATTTTTAAAAATATAACAAAAATCATTTAATATGTAAAAGATATTTCAAAAGATAAATGTATAAAATATATTTTTGAGAAATGAATGGAAATAAATTCAATTTTTTATATAAAAAATATTTTTTAATCTAAATCAAAAGTAAGAGATAAAATATAATTAATTAGAAAGACTAGATTAAGATGCTAGAGACTGCATCCAACCATTTATAAATATGAACTTAAATTTTTCTTTTAAAATATTCAAGATTTCTAACTTAAATTATTCTTTAAAAATAGTCATAATCCAAGATTTTGTAAATTAAAATTTACACTGTTATTTTAGACTTTTAATCTAAAAAGTTTCTTAAAAATAGTCAACATATTAGTTTTTAAATTAAAAAATTTCTACCATTATTTCAGACATTAAATTTAAAACATTCCTAAAAAACAATTATTATCTTAAATTTTTACTTTAATATTATTTAAATAGTTATTAGCTTAAAAAAATTATAAAATATATATTTTAGTTAAAGTGACGTAGAATTGTTACTTTAATATTATTTAAATAATTATTATCTTAAAAAAAATTACAAAATATATATTTTAGTTAAGAGTGCTTAGCATTTTTATTTTAATATTATTTAAATAATTATTACTCTAAAAAAAATTATAAAACATATATTTTAGGTAAGAGGGGCCTACGCCCTTCCGGACCTAACATAAATCCTCCGCAGATTGGAATGATCGTTAGGACGAATTGAAGCTCTGATGAGTCCATTATTTGCTAAGTGTGCTGACTTGAAGATTGAATATTGAAGATTGAATATTGAAGATTCAATATTGAAGATTGCTAGGGTTTAGTTTAGAATTGAGATTGGGGCTTTGCGGAGATGATTCAATGTTAAATGCATTAGCATTTTGGATATGGAGTTTTGAGTTCGATGAGTCGAAGGCTGTATTCAGTCTTGTTCTGATTAAATTTTAAAGTTTTATTGCGTTAAAAGCCCTTCTTTTTAAATGGACTCCTATTTAGCTCCCAAAGTAGAGGGATTAGATTATTTACTGCTATTAGTGATAAATCTTATTTATCAGTTAATAAATAATTTTAAAGCAGTATCTCTTTAATTATTTACTGCTATCAGCTACAAATTTAAATAATACATATATACTATATTTTTATTCCATATTATAAGAAATATTAAGATTGCATGGTCTAACTGTACATGCATATTATGTTTACTAAACTATTACCACCTTCATGCATTCTATAATATATCGATATCGTATATAAATCGATAGAATCCTTTTAGGAGAAGAAGACAACTATACCGAAACGGAGGAATTGGTTGCGGAATCACTCAACAATATTCAAACCGAGGATCTCTTCCGATAAAACCATTGAAGTTTTTTGACAAAGGAGGTGGTAGTGAGCTGATTGCCGGGGGCGATAGGTTGGCCATCTAACATTTGAAAATCATGGTCTTAAGCTCAGCCCTAGCTGCGTAAATGGGGGCCGTATGGGCAGCGGGACTACTGCCGATGATATAGAGCTTTGTCTTGACAGGAGTAACACAGCCCTGCTAAATTTAGAGGAGGAAGAGGTAGCGGCAGCGGCGGTGAGTCCGACAAAGGTGCGAGCCTTCAGTTATTGCAGCCTTTTTAACCCGAGTGACTTCAACATTTACACATTCCAAGAAATTCTCATCAGGCGAAGAAACCGAGAGGAGATTCGAGGCGTTTACGAGTGCTACAAATGACTCAAGTTTTGTATCCCTCAAACAGATACTCGCGACAATCCGGAGCTGGTGGAAACTTATTTCTCTCTTATCACTGCTTCTCTAGGGTGCCTAGTGTCCGGCGGATTATAGCTATCTAACTCGGTATGCATTGAAGTATCCAGCTGCTCGTGAGGTTGCAACTGATGCTATTATCAGTGTACATAGCTCCAGCATAGTTAAAGATAGAGCTATGGAGGAAGAAGAAGGAAAGAGCACAAGATTTGTAACAACTCTTTTAAATTGTTATTCTGATTCCTTGATTGTACTTTCACAGCACTACCTTATTTATAGGTAGTTGGTACAGGCTGTGAAGGAATCTTGTTTGTTACAATGGCACTTATGTAAATAAGAGGGTAATACTAAATTGTTACATTTTGTACAATGTGTCACACAGGACCAGCTAACAATAATAACGTGTGTTATTTAGGAAGACCCATAAGCAAAGGGTCTTGAACCCTTGTCCATCGAGCAGCCCAATGGGCCTTCGAAACCGGTCCAACAGACCACTCCTCATGAGAAGAGAAGTCAGTTCACTTAGGAGTGAACCCTAGCTGACTTCTCTTCTCCTTCTTCCTTCTATCTCTTCTCTCTCACTGTCTTCATCAGCCAGGGAGGCTGTTCTTCGAACGCCGGCAGCAGCACCTCCAATCAACCATTGAGGAGGTGCATGCTTATGCTTAACATCCCCCCGCAAACAAAGGGGCGAATCGGAGAGGCCGAGTTTGTCTCTGAGGAAGCGAAATCGGGCGTGAGTGAGTGGCTTGGTCAGGAGATCGGCAAGCTGGTCGTGAGAGGGAACGTGTCTGACCTGAAGGTGACCCTGGAGAACCTGGTCACGAACGAAGTGCACATCCAGTTCTATGTGCTTCGTTCGTGCCTGAAAGACCGGATTGGAGGCGAGTGAGCTAGCCCCAAGGTTATCGCACCATAGAATCGATGGTGGAGATGGTGGAAGACGAATTTCAGAAAGAACTGATCTCAACCACATCAGTTCAGCAGCTAAGTTCGCAAGAGCCCTGTATTCTGACTCTGTAGAAGATCGAGCAACCACATTTTGTTTCTTCGAGGACCGAGATACCAGAGAGTCACCGAGATAGACGCAGTAAGCACCCACACTGCGTGTGTCATCCAGAGAAGAAGCCCAGTCGGCGTCAGAAAACCTTTGGAGTTGGAGATGACTGCAAGGTTGAATATGAAGACCAAGCCATCTGGAACCAGATAAGTATCTCAACACTCTCTTTAAATATTGCCAGTGAGTCGTGTGTGGAGTCTGTTGAAATTGGCTTAACTTATTCACTGCAAAGGCAATGTCAGGCCTTGTGTGAGTAAGATATTGAAGCGCTCCTAACAGGCTTCTATATTTCCTAGGGTCAGGAAGAGGTGTGCCAGAGGAGCTACACAGAGAGACACCAGCAGCCATGGGAGTAGGGCAAGGTTTGGAAGAGGACAGCCCTTGTGCAGCAAGTAAGTTCTCTATGTACTGATGTTGTGTTAGGTAAATGCCAGTGGGGTCACGGTACACCTCAATGCCTAAGAAGAGGTGAAGTGGCCCCATATCTTTTAGAGAAAATAGAGTATTCAATTTGTGAATAAACTGTGTTAGACAATCTGCTTGAGACCCAGTGACCAGAATGTCGTCAACATAGACTAGGATAAGAATAATGATTGTCTTAGTCACATAGTAGAACAGGGAGCAGTCTGCCCTAGAGTTGATAAAACCCCAACTGTAGAAGAGTGTCTTTGAGTCTAGAATACCATGCCCTAGGTGCCTGTTTTAAGCCATACAAGGCTTTGTGCAGTTTACACACATGTGTAGGGTGCACAGAGTCTTGAAACCCCTCAGGTTGAGTCATGTACACATCTTCAGCCAGAAAACCATTCAAAAAGGCATTGTTAATGTCAAGTTGACGAACTTCCCAATCTTTAGACACAACAAGAGCTAGAATAAGCCTGACAGTAGAAGGTTTAATTACTGGGCTGAAAGTTTCAGAAAAGTCAATACCTGGGGTTTGATGAAACCCTTTGGCTACCAACCTGGCTTTATGCCTTTGAACAGACCCATCTAGATTGTTCTTTAGTTTAAAAACCCACTTGCACCCAACAACATTCATATTAGAAGACCATGGGACCAGGGACCAAGTCTTGTTAGCCATTAGTGCCTTGTATTCATTGTTCATGGCTGAGACCCACTCAGGATTAGAAACAGCCTCAGAATACCTGGTAGGTTCAGAAGTTGACATAGTAGCAGTGGTTAAGTGTCCAACATAGGGAGTTTGAGGTTTTAGTGTGCCATCCTGTGACCTTGTTTTCATGATATGAGTATTGTGATGGAGAGAATGTGTGGATGTAGGAGAGGGAATAGGTAGACAAACAGAAAGGTTAGGATTTAGACAGTGATATGTGTGTGAGGTTTTGTTATGTTCAGGATGACCACTAGCATAGGACATTTGTTGATTGTTTAATGAAAACAGGGGTTAGACTTTGAGTGTGACTGACTAGGTGACACAGACTGTGAGTGCATAGATAGAGTTTGAGAGGAAGTTTTACCTTGAGTAGGAGTAGGTGACAGAGGAGTTGTCTGGCCAGAGGGAACATCTGGTGTAGCTGTAGGTAGAGAGTCACCATTAGTTGCAAGCAAACCTGACAGATTTGGGAACCAAGAGTCATAGGAATAGTTAGAAACAGACTCAGAGTTTTGAGCAGAGAGAAACCCTTTAGAGAATGGAAACTCTGTTTCATTGAAAACAACACTTCTAGAGATGTATGTCCTACCATCAGACCCTAGGAAGATATACCCCTTGTGAGACTGACTGTACCCTAGAAAAACACATTTAGCTGAGTGAAATTGAAACTTGTGGGACTGATATGGCCTTAGACAAGGGTAACAAGCACAACCAAAAGTTTTAAGAGTGAAATAATTAGGTTTTTTTGTGAAAGACAACTTCATAGGGGGATTTGTTTGATAGAACAGGAGTAGGCATTCTGTTGATAAGGTAGATGGCTGTGTCAAATGAATGAGACCAGTATTTGTAAGGTAGGGAAGACTGAGCTAGCAGTGTCAACCCAGTTTCAACTAGGTGTCTGTGCTTGCGCTCAGCCCTTCCATTTTGGGCTGATGTGTAAGGACATGACCTTCTGAGAATAAACCCTTGTTCCTGTGCTAAAGAAAGAAGTGGCCTAAACTCCCCTCCCCAATCACTTTGAACCATTTTGATAGACCTTTCGAATTGTTTTTCAACCAGTGTTTTAAAGTTCAGAAAGACAGAGAAAACCTGACTTTTAGTTTTGATAGGGTAGAACCAGGTATATCTAGAATGATCATCAAGAAAAATTACATAGAATCTGAACCCTTCTATAGATGGAGTAGGAGAGGGACCCCATACATCAGTATGTATGAGGTCTAAGATTTTATTAGCATGTGAACTAGATAGAGAGAAAGGTAAGCTGTGAGACTTCCCCAATTGACAAGCCTCACAAAAACTCAGTGTATTCTTTTCAATGTTTTTCAAATTACAACTTTTCAGAACATGATTCAAAGTGTTTAGTGATGGATGGCCAAGCTTCCTATGCCATCCATCCTTTAGGGAATTAGAAACAACAGACTGAGACTCAGTGACATAGACTAGTGGTGAACCATGTAGAGGACTGTTTGCTTGTAACTTAGGGTAGCTCTCCAACCTGTAGAGTCCATTCTCAGATGTCCCTCTGAGAAGAGTAATCCCTGTTCCCTTGTCCTTCACAAAGCAAACACCATCATGAAACTCAACAAAAACAACATTATTATTAGTAAGTTGAGAGACATACACTAAATTCTTGTTTATTGAAGGAACATGTAGGACATTAGATAAGGGAAAAGGTGTTTTGGTTAAGGACTGTAAATTAGCACACCCTATGTGTTTGATGGAAAACTTTTGACCACTACCAACTAGTACCCCTTTATTACCTGAGTATTCTGATTTTTGAGTCAGCAAACCTGAGTTTCCTGTAACATGATGGCTTGCTCCACTGTCAGCAAACCAGGCAGTGTCACTAGTGTTGTCCTGAGTAGTGATGTAGGCAGCTTGTTCAGTGTCACTCATAGACTGGTCAGTAGGTGTAGAACCCATGACAGAGGGGTCATCCCTATAGTAGCAGACAGGGGCAGAATGACCAAATCTACCACAGATCTGGCAAGTTGGCTTTTTCTGGGAAAATCTGCCTCCTCTGCCTCTATAGTATTGTCCCCTACTTCTGTTGTTGCTTGAGTAATTAGATCTGCCTCTGAAACCTCTGTTTTGTCCTCTATTTCCACCACTGTAACCACGTGAGCTATAGTTGCCATTGTTTTGTTGTTTGTAATCTGTTTTTTGAGTAAAGTTGGCTGATGCTATAGTGAGGTTAGACATGTTGTTCTGTAGATTTGAAAGTTGTTCTAGTCTGCTCTCAAATGTGAGGAGACTAGTTTGAAGGTCTAGCCAAGTTAAGTCCTCCTTGTCTGTCAGACTAACCACAATGGGTGTGTTGTCTGAATCCAACCCAGCAAGAACTTGGGTGACCAGATCGTCCATTGACACACCACAACCAGCAAGCATTAGGTTGTTAGCAATAGACTTCATTTTATTTAGGTATTCAAACATTGACAGGTTACCTTTACGAGTTCTTTGAAACTCTGATTTGAAATATGTGACTCTGGCTCTTGTTTGAGAGCCAGAGAGTTTGCTTGCTGCTTCCCAGAGATCTTTAGAAGTTTTCTCTTCCATTAGTTGAGCAGCTACCTCTGGGCTCATAGTTGAGTAAAGCCAGCCCAAGAGTAGCTGATCTTTAGCAACCCAGTCCTCATAATC
Organism: Limnanthes douglasii subsp. nivea; assembly: GCA_036936605.1. NCBI lineage: Eukaryota > Viridiplantae > Streptophyta > Magnoliopsida > Brassicales > Limnanthaceae > Limnanthes > Limnanthes douglasii. The sequence goes on from JAUPFV010000001.1 coordinate 118,413,527, forward strand.
AGGACTTTCAACAGCATTTCTTTCTGAGTAAGTGATGAACCTGACTGGACAGGGTTTGTCCCCTGTAACGTATCCTCCGAGTTTGTTTCCCTTGACTATAGGTAGTACCATAGTCCTCCAGAGTAGGTAGTTGTTTCTGTCTAGCCTAATGTTGTGATTGTTGTTTCTGTTCATTGTGTGCAGGTTGGGATTCTTTTGGCTACTGGAGAAGCTGCTTGGGAGAACAGACCCAAGTGAGTCACTGCTCAAAGGTGATGAATCGGAGTTGGCCATTGAAGGCTAAGGATGGCTCTGATACCAAGTTAAAGATAGAGCTATGGAGGAAGAAGAAGGAAAGAGCACAAGATTTGTAACAACTCTTTTAAATTTGTTATTCTGATTCCTTGATTGTACCTTCACAGTACTACCTTATTTATAGGTAGTTGGTACAGGCTGTGAAGGAATCTTGTTTGTTACAATGGCACTTATGTAAATAAGAGGGTAATACTAAATTGTTACATTTTGTACAATGTGTCACACAGGACCAGCTAACAATAATAACGTGTGTTATTTAGGAAGACCCATAAGCAAAGGGTCTTGAACCGTTGTCCATCGAGCAGCCCAATGGGCCTTCGAAACCGGTCCAACAGACCACTCCTCATGAGAAGAGAAGTCAGTTCACTTAGGAGTGAACCCTAGCTGACTTCTCTTCTCCTTCTTCCTTCTATCTCTTCTCTCTCACTGTCTTCATCAGCCAGGGAGGCTGTTCTTCGAACGCCGGCAGCAGCACCTCCAATCAACCATTGAGGAGGTGCATGCTTATGTTTAACAAGCATGGCAGCGATAAACTAGGGGAAAGATGTTCGATGCCATACCTTTTCAGACTGCAAAATCTTGCATTTTTAGTTTATCTGACATCTGTTTTATGCTCATTCCTTCTACGATTACTTTCCAGAATGTAGAATTTTTTCTTCTGGCGTTGGTGTCCATGGTGTTTGGAGCAGCCAAAGCTAAAGCTTTCTCTTCCTTCTCCACTTCCGGTTTTAGCTCTTCCAAGATAGTCGTAGAAGGAATGAGATTTGATGAAGGATTCAACACCCTTGAAACAACGTGATTGTTGGGAAAAAAAAATCTCAGAGATAGACAACAATGCAGATAACCTTAACAGACACACTAATATATATATATAGATAAACAAGAAGTGCAGAAATGGTAACTTCATTTCAAATATCAATACAAGGGTCTGTTTTCTTATATAGAAAATACAGACAAACTGTTCGGTCTTATCTAAATAACTACCCTAATAACTGATAATAACTGATATTAGACACGTCATAAACTAGACAATACGAATTCAAACTAACTAGTTTAGATTACTTCCAACATTCTCCCCTTAATCTAAACTCCAACCTGCAGGTTCTTCATGCCCAGTAAATCTCGCATATTTTCGAATTTCACAGTGGTCATCGCTTGAGTTAAAACGTCTTTATCTTCTCTGTCTTTTGCCATTAGAAATGCAGGTTCCTCATCTCTGCCATCAGAAGTGCAGGTTCCTCATCTTGTACTACCATGTCTTCTGCCATCAGAAGTGCAGGTTCCTCATCTTGTACTACCAAATTTACCTCTTGCTTTTGCTCTCTACTTGGCTTTCTACACTCATCTGCGTATTTCTTGTAAAAACTGCAATTCCAACATCTTACTTTAGTCCTATCGCGCACTGTACGTCCACCTTGGTAATTGACAGTACATCGATTCCTCTGGTTATCGGTTCCTCCTCGATTTGTCCTTTTCATCCACTCCTCTTTAGTGAATAAAAGCTTCCCCTCTTTATCTTCTCGTTTATTCCATTCATCCTCCGTCAGCATCAACTGCCCTTCAGTGTTCTCTGTTTGGCCACGAAGCCTCTCTTCATGTGCTTTTAGATACCCAATTGTCTCTTTAACTAACATCACATCTAGGTCTCCAAACTGTTCTATTGCTCACGTGATTTGTAAGAACTTGGAAGGTACTGCTCTAAGTAGTTTTTTTCACGACATAAGTCTGTTCAATGGTTTCTCCCAAGGCACGAATATTAGTCACCAACCTATTTAATCTCATAGAGAAGTCGTCAATCATCTCTATATCCCTCATGTTTAGATTCTCAAACTCTGCTTTTAGTGTCTGCACCCTTGCTTTCTTGACACGCTCTGCTCCTAAAAACATTGTTTCTATCGCTGTCCATGCATCATTCGCTTTTTTCTTGTCTGCGAGTAGAATGTCTTTAGGGATAGCTTGGAATATTACAGCCATTGCCACCTTATCTGTTTTCCGTCAACCTTTGCATGTGGGTCAGTAGGGTCAATTACTCCCCAGATCCCATGAGCTTGCATGAAAACTCTCATATTTAGTGACCAAGCCGTGTAATTACTCTTCGTTAACATTGGATAACTTAATCCCAGTGATCCTTCTTTGTTCTTAGAAGCCTCCATTGTTATTGCCTAGGCTCTAATACCAAATGTTGGGAAAAAAAATCCCAGAGATAAACAACAATGCAGATAACCTTAACAGACAGACTAATATATATATATATATATATATATATAGATATAGATAAAGAAGAAGTGCGGAAATGGTAACTTCATTTCAAATATCAATACAAGGGTCTGTTTTCTTATATAAAAAATACAGACAAACTTTTGGTCTTATCTAAATAACTATCCTAATAACGATAATAAGTGATATTAGACACGTCATAAACTAGACAATACGTATTCAAATCAACTATTTAGATTCCTTCTAACAGTGATTTGGCGATGCGCTTGATTGTGATCTTCAGAGCGCAAGGAAAGGGTTCAGGAGAAGGGTAGTTTTTAGAGAAATCAAGGGCTTTGTCAGGGTCGTGCTCTATTTGGAGTTTGAATTTGGGTTTGGAGACTGATATTTCGGAGGAGGGTGTTGTCGTCACCGAGGTTGCGTTTCTCGATAGGTGGCAAATATAGCCGGAAGAGAGACAAGATGACCGGGAGTGTAGTTCTTTGGAAGGCCGTTGAGGAGTTTGCAGATGATGGTATTTTTCACTGATGACATGGGTTTGGGTAAGAGTCTCGCGTTACTTTATTCGACTGCTCGCCTCCGGATCTGGAGCTGCCTCAACTGCCACCGTGAGATTCATTGCCACCTAGATCTGAGCGTTTCTGTCATGTTCTCGAGCGTCCACCGCTGAAACCTGATGCCCTATACGACGGAGGACCCTCCAGCGGGAGTGTAGTTTTATTTCGTCGGTGAGCTCTGTTTCTTTAGTATACTTTTATACCTTTCTTCTGGAGAGCAGTGTACATTAAAACACATGAACACACACAAAAATGCATTACATGCAATCATAGGCGGAGCTAGGTGGGGTCATGTGGGGTCCCAGGAACCCACCTAGCTCAAGTAAATAAAATGTTTGTAGTGTTAATTCTACCTTATACTCTAGTTTAGTTGGTAGAGGTACACGTGAGGGAACCCACAGGCCTGGAGTTCGATACTTAGCTGTGGGTTTTTTTGTCCATCTAACATTTTACTTAAATTAAGTTTTTATAGTTTATTTTATTATTATATATATAATAACATATTAATATTAATATTATTATAATATTAGTATAGTATTTTTTATTATTACATATAATAACATATTAAATTAAGTTTTTATAGTTTATTTTATTATTATATATATAATAACATATTAATATTAATATTATTATAATATTAGTATAGTATTTAGTATAAATTTGATCAACAAGCGGTTAAGATAGAATGTTTTACAATTGTTTTTTACTATCAATTAGAAAACTCTAACTACAAACTTCAAAAACTAAAGTATTTATCATCGCTCTATGTTATCAAATCTCAAAATTGAAGCTTTGCTACTCATATTACTATTAACTAGTTACAAAGATTAACATTGGTTGATCTATATTTTTTCTTAAGATAGGAAGCTCCAGAGTTCAATTTCGAAACAAAATAGACCTGCATAAATTATAATTTTTTATTTTGCTTTACGGATAAAACCGTAACAACATAGGCTCTCGAGTTCACTAACAATACATGTCATAATCAATAAATCTATTAGTCTTTGTATACTTTGAAAAAGCTCAAACTAAAACCCGATCAAACCGTAACAACATAGCCTCTCGAGTTCACTAATAATAGATGTCCTAATTAATATATCTATTAGTCAACTTCTATTTTTATATATTATAATAGTACTTCAAAATGTTCACAAAAATAATAGGTAAGACTCACTTAAACAAATAAACAACTTTTATGTAGATGAAAAATAAAAATATATTACAACACCGTTTTACAACTTCCACCGCAAAAGAAATATTTTTTGGACAATAACCAGGACACCATATGGTGTAAATCCTGGCTACGCCACTGCATGCAATATATATAAAATAAATTAAGTTGCACTATAATATTCATTACTCATTTAAATTTGATTGTGGTATTGGAAGTGAAAAGGAGAGGTTTTTGAAAAAAATCTATTTTCTAGTAATTTTAAAGTAATTATATTCTTAAAAAGGAAATAGTATGTTCGGTAGAAATGATATGTAAAAATAATATTCCAATTATTTGTTAACAAATAAGTTCGTTTATGGGTAAAACGATAGTTCATTGTTACAGTTTAGAAAAGAATCGACGAAGATACTACGCGACTCGCATATACATTATTAGTCTTTCAGTTCTGAAAGAAGATTTCATTTTTGGAGTTCAGCAATTACTTACCCAATACGCATTCCAATCCCTCAGGTTCTATTCCCTTTCTTGACAAACAATCAAACAAGAACTGTCATGGAGCATACACCTTTTCACATCATAAATCAGATTTTACTTAGTTTGCCTGCCGAATCTCTTTTACGTTTGCGAACTTGTCTAAGCTTTATCGTGAAACAATCGACAATCCCAACTTCGCAAGAAGCCAATACTCTTTAATGGGTGACAAAGACGCTAATCTTTTTCTTAGGTACTTCTTGAATGGTATTCTGCATCAATTACAAGTTGATGGTAAATTCTTGAGACCACGTCATGGGCCTGGAAGTATTTATAGACAGGGTGTAATTCATTGTTCCACCAATGGCTTTCTTCTTTTCGGTATTGGTTCTTCATCATCACAAGAACATTAAGATGATAATCTATAGTTTTGGAGCCTCCTCCTAAGCCAAAGGGTACAGGAATAGAGTCATGGAGCAATAGATACGCTTTGGGATTCGATAGAAGTATGAAAGAGTACATGATTGTTTGTCTGTTTACTCAATATTTATTCCATGTCAAGGGAGCTGCAGTTTATAGTTCGAAAACAAAATCGTGGAAGAAGACCAAGAAGATTCCTACCGGTCTAGAATATGATCGACCTGTTTTTCTCAAGGCATCAATACATTGGGTTTGCTATCACGATGGGGATGACGGTTTAGTTTCGTTTGATTTTGAGACTGAAGAGTTTTGTTTTCACAGTAAAATCGATCTTCCAGACTATATTTGACTGTTGGTTTGATCAAACTTGGAGGTATCTGGTGTTAGGAGATGATAGTGGGGTTCAGGGGTATAGACGTTTGGAGGATGTTTGGACTCTTATAGAGAATGGATGTTATAGATGCTGATCCGCAACGGAGTTGGTGAAAAATATTAGAACAACACTCGTTAAGAACAAAATGAACAACTTTGATATAGATTAAAGAGGATAAATATTACAAAACACTCTCACAACTCACGGTAGAAAATAAAATATTTTTCTTTCATTCAAGAAAGCATTCTTGTTTCTCTTTTCTCTTACTTTTGTTTCTCTTTTCTCTTACTCTAACTTTTCTCTTTAATTTTACTTCTTGGTGTGTTTGGTGATGCTCTAGATGGTGGGAGAGATCCACTATTTATAGAACCATAGTGGAGACAATGATCCACCATCCAAGATCTTATGTATACTTAAACACTCAACTTCAAGACTACACTCAAGGTAAAAGTGTTTCTTACACTCAACATAAAAGAGTATCTTGCACTCAACCTAAGGATAGTATACACAACCTCCATTACTAAATAAATATTAATTTAATCGTTTATAGAAGATGATTTCTAGACGGGCATTATTGAGTGTGTTGGACCCTTTAATCGGGTCAAGTTTATGATCCAACACTCCCCTTTAAACTTGATCCCGTGACCCCTAGTAGTTTCTTTAATCGTTTGAAGTCTTTGCAGTGGCTTGTTGAAAATATCGGCAGCTTGATCTTGTGTCTTCACATATTCAACTTGCACATCCTTTCTTGAAATACACTCCCTTATGTAGTAGTAGTAGTGGACATCGATATGCTTGCTTCGATCATGGAATACTGGGTTCTTGGCTAAGGCGATGGCTGACTTATTATCGACATACACTTTAGTTGGCTCATTCTGTGTTAGGTCAATCTCCTTCAATAGATTTCTAAGCCAAATTGCATAACTAACACATGTAGTAAATGCAACGTATTCCGCCTCACAAATAGATAACGTGACAATCGGTTGTTTCTTTAAAATCCATGTGAAAGTAATATTTCCCATAAAAAATACAAATCCAGTAGTACTCCTTCGATTGTCTATATCTCCACCCAGTCACTATCCCTATACCCAACAAGTTTGTAATCATTAGAAATGGAATAGAGTAATCCAAAGTCAATTGTACCTTTCAGATAACGAAGGATTCTCTTTGCAGCTTTGAAATGAGTTGTTGTTGGAGATTCCATGTAACGACTAACTAATGCAACTACATGAAGAATATCTGGTCTCGTGCAAGTTAGATTGCGTAAGCTTCCCACCAAACTTTTGAATAATATCAGATCTACACTTTCTCCTTCTTTATGTTTGGATATTTTGACTCCAAACTCCATGGGTGTGCTTATCGGGTTACAGTTCTTCATCTTAAACTTCTTGAGGTATCTTTTGCATAGCTTTCTTGTGAGATAAAAATTCCATATTTTTGTTGCGTAACTTCAATGCTAAGGTCGTACGCCATGAGCCCTAAGTTTGTCATCTAAAATTCCTTTGTCATCACTTCCTTGAATTTATTAAACATGCTTGGGCTCCTTCCGGTGAAGATCAAATCGTCCACGTAGAGGCACACAATCATAATATCTCCTTCTTTGATCTTGGTATATAGAGCATGCTCGTAGGGACATTTGTTGAAGCCATTCTCTCGGAAACACTTGTCGATTCTACTGTTCCATGTCCTTGGTGCTTGTCTTAGCCCATGAAGAGCCTTCTTTAGTTTCAACACCTTATCTTCGTGACCCTTGACTTTATAGCCTAATGGTTGTTGAATGTAGACTTCTTCGTCAAAGATTCAATTTAAAAATGCTAACTTTACATCCATTTTTTGTATCTTCCATTTGTATTGAGCTGTCGAAGAAATTATTAGTCTAATAGTTTCTAATCGGGCAACGGGGGCGAATACCTCATCATAGTCAATTCCGCCTTTTGACTATAACCTTTTGCAACAAGTCTCGCTTTGTGTTTTTCAGTATCTCTCCTTAGCATTTCTCTTTGTTTTGTATAACCATGTGACACCTATTGTCTTGCACCCTTTGAGAAGTGAGGTGAGTTACCATGGTCATTCTTCTCGATGACTCTAATTTCTTCGTCCATCGTGTCTCTCCATTGTTTCTCTTGTGTAGCTTCTTGAAATGTCACTAGTTCACAATCAACAAAGACACAAAAGAGTTTAAGGTTATCCATTGGTTTGGTTACCTCATAAAGATCACCAAGGCTTCTTGTACTTTCCACAACTGTCTCATTTTGACTACCATTTGACGATGATGAAGGTGGAGAGTCTTCATGAGTAGTTGATGTTGGTGAATTATGTGGGGTTGCAACATCTTCTGATTGCTCATTCGGTATCTGCTCGTCTTATTAAATTTGAGGAAAAAATGTGAACTCATTTATATGAGACCCAAAATCTCATTCGCCTTCTTCATCAACTATCACGTCTCGGCTTATCACAACCTTTTTATTGTTTGGGTTGTACAGCTTGTAGCCTTTGGAACTTGAATCGTAACCGATGAAGATAAAACTCTTGCCTTTATCATCGAGTTTGGTTCATTGTTCGTCTGGTACATGGACATGAGCTATGCTTCCAAATACTCTAAGGTAGGGAATTCCGGGCTTTCTTCCATTCCACGCTTCTTGTGGTGTCTTTCCCCAAACACTTCTTGTTGGAGATCGATTGGACAAGTGGACTGCACATGTCACTACTTCTGCCCATAAATCATTAGGCAATTTCTTACTTTTGACCATGTTTCGCACCATATCAAGGATTTTTCTATTCTTCCTTTCTACCACACCGTTTTGTTGAGGAAATTTAGGAACTGTCAAACGGCGACGAATTCCATGTGCTTTAAAAAACTCTTGGAATTCATTGGATGTGAAATCCTCTACTCGGTCAGATCTCATGGATTTAATCTTGTTTCCACTTTCCTTTTCCACAACTGTTTTTAACTTCTTAAATATTCCAAAGACTTCGGATATTTGTTTCAAGAAATATACCCAAGTCTTTCTTGAAAAATAATTAATTAAAAAAGGAAGTAGTTACTTTTACCTAAAGAGCTCGGCTTGATTGGATCACACACATCGGTGTAAATAAGCTCGAGAGGTTTATTAGCTCTTGATTTTGACTCTTTTGGAAAGCTTTTTCTGAATTGCTTTCCAAGCAAACATCCTTCGCATAGTTGGTCAGGATGATTGATACATGGTAACCCTCTCACCATTTCTTTCTTGGACAATAACTTTAAACTTGTAAAGTTTAAATGTCCAAATCAAACATGCCATAGCCACGATGAATCTTTGTAAAAATCCTTACGACACTTTGCAGCATCATTTTGAATATTCAAAGGGAACATTTTATTCTTTGACAATTGAAATTTAGGAATTAAATCTCATTTGTTATCTCTCATAAAAAACTATAATTTTTCATATGAATATCATAGCCTTTTTCTAGGAGTTATCCCAAACTCAAGATGTTGTTTTTCATGCTAGGTACGTAATAGACATTTGGAATTATTTGGTGACTACCATCTTTTGCACAAATAAGAATGTTACCTTTTCCTTTCACCGATATTTTGCTATCATCTCCAAAATAGACATTTCTACTTACAGCTTCATTGATATCTACAAGCATGCTTCTTTTCCCACACATATGGTTGCTTGCTCCGGTGTCAAGATACCAAGTGTTTTCTTGACCTTCTTTAGTGTTTTTGTATGTTAGTAGTAACATATCTTTTTCCTCCGTCTTCTCCTCCATATAGTTGGCCCTCTCCTTAACTCTATTGTTGGGGCCTCTGAATTCCAAAGCATAATGTCCAAAACTTTGACATTTATAGCATTGGATTTGATATTTATCATACCCCGAGTTCGGATTTCTTCTTCCACGAACTTGTGTTGAGATTTCTCGTTTCTCGTAGTTTTAGTTAGAATTATTGTTTTTGTAATTCCAGCCACGTCCACTGCCATGATAGCCACCTCGTTTGCGGCCTCTACCTCTGCCTCGACCACGTTGGTTTCAATCATCCATTTGATTTTCATGTATGTCCTTGAGTTCTACTTTGAGGAGTTACTCGGTGATCTCTTGCTTCTTCTTGTGATTTTCTTCATAGGCTTGTAATCAGCCTTGAAGTTCTTCAATCATCATTTTCTCCAAGTCTTTAGTTTCTTCAATCGTCACGACGATATGTTCAAATTTAGGATCCAACGAACAAAGTATTTTTTCTTTTACTCTCACATCGTCTAACTTCTCACCATTTATTTTTAGTTGATTAGAAACGGTTGCTACTCTTGAGAAATATTCTGAAATAGATTCGGACTCTTTCATATGTAAGGATTCAAATTCATCTCTTAATGTTTGGAGACGTACCTTTTCACCGTTTCGACTCCTTTGTAAGCGATTTGTAATTTCTCCCACACTTGTTTGGCAGAAGATGCACTTGAAATCTTTTCGAAACCATCATCATCTAATGCTTGATTGATGAGGAAGAAAACTTTTTTGTCTCTTTTTCTTGACTCCTTCAAAGTTGTTTTCTCTTTTTGAGTAAGGGTTGCTTCATCTTCGTGTTTGTCAAACCCTGTTTCTACAGAATCCCACACATTATATGCTCCAAGGAGAGCCTTCATTTTGATACTCCAATTGTCGTAGTTGTTGTTGAGTGTTAGAACTTGGAATGATGATACACCATTTGCCATATTTTGAATATGTTGAATATTTAAAAATAAAATTTTGGATAGAGCTTGTGGCTCTGATACCACTTTGTTGGGGGAAAATAATAAAACAACACTCAATAAGAACAAACAAACAACTTTGATATAGATCGAAAATAAGAAATGTTACAAGAACACTCTAACAACTCATACTAGAAGAGAAATATTTTTCTTTTGCTCAAGAGAGCGTTCTTGTCTCTCTTTACTCTTACTCTAACTTTTCATTCTAATTTTAATTCTCGGTGTGTTTGGTGATGCTGTAGATGGTGGGAGAGCTCCACTGTTTATAGAACCATAGTAGAGATAGGGATCCACCATCCAAGATCTTATGAATACTTAAACACTACACTCAACACTACAATCAACATAAAAGAGTATATTTCACTCATTCTAAAGATGATCTTACACACAACCTCTATTACTAAATAAATATTAATTTAATTGTTTCTAGAAGATGATTTCTAAACGAGACTTATTGAATGTGTTAGACATTTTAATCATATCAAGTTTATGATCCAACAAACGGCGAGATGAGTTATACTACCTTTTAACATACTATAGAAGCTTTTACAATACGAATAGTAATCGGTTAGAGTTGAGGAGCTCAGAAAAAATTATTAGAGCTGCAAAAGTTTCAATGTTGGACATCTAATCTAATGGTGTAGGCATTGTTAAGAATATAAAGCCCATATAAAGCCCAAGCCCGTTAGCTTTCTTTTATTATAAATAAGAGCATATGCTGTACTAATTAATAAACTTCCGAATAATACAAAAACCCTAGCCGTCTAGCGGTTTGTTCCTTTTGTTCTTTTCTTAACATGGTATAAGATCCAGAAGTAAACTGATCGCGTAAATGTAACAATCAGATTTATCAGGTATTTGATTTCGTATTAGATCTGATTGATAAAATTATCAGGTATTTGATTTCGTATTAGATCCGATTGATAAAATTATCAGGTATTCGATTTCGTATTAGATCCAATTGATAAAAGTGTAAGTACGAACAACACGATCTCAACACTAGTATGATATTGTCCGCTTCGGCACCCGAAGGCCCTCACGGCTTTGCATTTGGTCTACTACCAAAAGGCCTTATATTAGTTGAGGTATGTTCTTACTTATATACCACTGATCCTTCTCATGTTTAACCGATGTGGGATGTGAGACTTCGGTCGCCACCCTAACAAATCCTCCTCTCGAACAAAGTACCACTTAGCCTCCTCTCAATTGACTTTCATCCGCTCACTCTAATCAGAAGTTGCTGCACCTGAGTAATAGATCTTTTACAGCTGATCTATCTACTCACTCGACCATCCTATACATGTTCCTTAGCTCTACTGTCCACTCCAATCAAGTACCACCGCTTGATGAGTCATGAACGCTCCAAACTAGGATGTATAGAGTAGATCATTCACCTTGAGCATGACTACTGGTTCATCATGTTCGACCTCCGAGAATATTACCACCATCGCGTTCCGTCTGGGCCTGATGCTCTGATACCACATGTTGGGAATATGGGGGTCCGGTCCACATATTCCGCCTCCGTATATAAGTAAGAACAACACGATCTCAACACTAGTATGATATTGTCCGCTTTGGCACCCGAAGGCCCTCACAGCTTTGCATTTGGTCCACTTCCAAAAGACCTCATACTAGTCGAGGTATGTTCATACTTATATACCATTGTTCCTTCCTATGTTTAACCTATGTGGGATGTGGGACTTTGGACGCCACCCTAACAAATCCTCCTCTCGAACAAAGTACCACATTAGCCTCCTCTCAATTGACTTTCATCCGCCCACTCTAATCAGGTTAGAAGACTACCTGACAATCGAGGCACTACGGATGTTACTGCTCACCTCCTATTAGACCATTATGTCTTGTTCCTTAACGCCACTCCAATCAAGCCACACCGCTTGATGAGCCACAAACACTCCAAACTTGGATCTCTAGAGCAGATCACCTTGAGCATGGCTACTGGTTCTTCATGTTTGACCTCTGCGAATATGGCTCTGATACCACGTGTTGGGAATATGGGTGTTGTGAATATGGGGTCCGGTCCGCATATTTCACCTCCGTATATAAATAAGAACACAACCAATCTCAACACTAGTATGATATTGTCCGCTTTGCCACCCGAAAGCCCTCACGGCTTTGCATTTGGTCCACTACCAAAAGGCCTCATATTAGTTGAGGTATGTTCTTACTTATATACCAATGATCCTTCCCATGTTTAACCGATGTGGGACGTGGGACTTTGGTCGCCACCCTAACAAATCCTCCTCTCGAACAAAGTACCACTTAGCCTCATCTCAATTGACTTTCATCCGCTCACTCTAATCAGAAGTTGCTGCACCTGAGAAATAGAGCTTTTACAGCGGATCCATCTACTCACTCGACCATCCTACGCCTGTTCCTTAGCTCCACTATCCACTCCAATCACGTACCACCGCTTGATGAGTCATAAAGCTCCGAACTAGGATGTATAGAGTAGATCATTCACCTTGAGCATGACTACTGGTTCCTCATGTTCGACCTCAAAGAATATTACCACCATTGTGTTCCGTCTGGACCTGACGCTCTGTTAGCACATTTTGGGAATATGGGGGTCCGGTCCACATATTCCACCTCCATATATAAGTAAGAACAACACAATCTCAACACTAGTATGATATTGCCCGCTTTGGCACCTGAAGGCCCTCACGGCTTTGCATTTGGTCCACTTCCAAAAGGCCTCACACTAGTCGAGGTATGTTCATACTTATATACCATTGATCCTTCCCATGTTTAACCCATGTGGGATGTGAGACTTTGGTCGCCACCCTAACATAAAATTCAGCCAAACCTTCAAAGTGCAAATAACGTGCTAAAAAACTAGTCTTCAAATTCGTTTATAAAGTAAATAAGACTTAATTTAGTTAATAGTCTATCGAGTATTTCTTTTTATATATATTTAGCTTTTCGGTTTCAAAATCATCTTTAAAAATTATTGACGTGCTAATATCTATATTTTAATCTTCGGTTTGTCAAAATTTAGAAATTTAGTTCACAGTCAGTAATTTTTTTATTAAAAACTAAATTTATAAATTTTAAAAATCAACTCCTAAATTTATAAATTTTGTAAGACTTGCGAGTTTAAAGTCTAATGAAAAGAAATGACTGAGAAAAACTATTTTCGCTGATTTAATCGTACAAATAACCTCCTTAAAACTGATTGGACCCATGGGTAGCCTAGCTTTGTTTCTTGAACTATAGGCTTCGGAGTTACAACATGATTACAGTTACGAACATTAACATATTCTACTAGTGAATGCGCAAATACTTTTGTTTAATGAAACATATTTGCAGGTAGCTTGGCATACCATCGGATTCGCTTAATAATCAGCATATACTACAGTTCTAAAAGAAGTTTTTGATCAATTTCCAACACAATGACATATTATATTTATCTTTACTCGCTCTAGCCCTATAGTGTGTATATATATATCTCGCATTATACCCTTTTGGCTTTTTTTTCTTTATGCATCCTCATGGGCATTGAGCCCCTACACTTTTACACATCGAATGGATTATTTTACAGATCATGGTAAACAGAAGGAATTCTAAAGTGTTAGAATATTCAGTGTATTAAGTTTCCTTGTATAGGACTCTAAATTCTCTATATATTGAGAGCCTTACTATTGGTCAATTCTTGAATTACATCTCTAATGCATCAATAAAATAAAAGGGAACATTTTCTAATAAACATAAAACCATAGCCGTTTCCTGCGGCTACTTCTCTCTTTGTTTTTAACAAAGACAACAACTGAGATGCTACGTAGAACATGTGCATGTTAACATGGTATCAAAGCACGTGTGATTCTGGGAATTTTGAACATCCTCAATCAAGATGGCTGGCAATGAAGTCGTGGTCAGTCAAATCCTTGATGAATTAACAATGCAGATTGCTGCCATTCTAAGAAATGGTCTCAGAACACAACAACAAACAACTAACCCCGAGAATTTATCCCTAGGGATTAAAATCGGTGGTGACAACTATGCCCTATGGGAAAACCTGATGAAGAAAGCAATTGGGGGAAGGGGGAGATGTTCTCACATTACAGGGGAGCCGACACCTCCATCCATAACTGACAAAACATATACAAGGTGGGAACAAGATGATCAATGTGTTTTCACATGGATTATCCAGAATCTTGAATCCAGCTTGGTGAATAATGTCTCACAATATCCCACTGCAAAAGCCCTCTGGGATGGGTTAGCCACCACATACAGTTCTGGTACAGATTTCTTACAGGTGTTTGACCTTCATAAGAGGACTGATTCATTAAGGCAAGGGTCCGATACACTAGAAGACTTGTGGAACAAACTGCAGAACATCTGGATTTCTATAGATAGGCGAGATCCGAAACCTATGAAAGACCCAGAAGAAATTCAGATCTACAATAAGAAGACTCGAGAACAAAGACTCTATCAATTGCTAATGGCGATTAATGACAAGCTGGAATTACTCAAGAGAGATATCCTGAAAAAGGATCCTCTTCCTTCCGTGGAAACAGCATATGCTACAATACGAAGGGAAGTGGCCATGCTTAATATACTAAAATCAACTTCTTCTGATAGTGACTCGATTGAAATTGGAATGAGTTTGGCTGCTAAAGATTCTGCACAGAGGTTTAAATTCCGATCCAAAGAGAAAGAAGATAAATCCAAGTTGTATTGCACTCATTGTGGGATGAAGAAACACACTAAAGAGATATGTTTCCAGCTGGTTGGCTATCCATAATGGTGGGAGGACGGTCATAAGGAGAAAAATAACCAGTGTTTCAGATCTAATGTCAAACGGGCTTCGTCTACAAGTGGTGGTGAAGATCCGACTAAAAATGAGCAAAGAAGTGTTACTGGTTTTGGAGGAATGGCGGCAAACTCCTATGAAAAACTTGGAGGTAAAGGGTTTGAGAAATCAATGAATTGGATCTTTGATTGCGGGGCTACGGACACCATGTCTTATGATCCTAAAGACTTTGGTGACATGTCATCTCCAAATAAATCCCATATTGAGACTGCTAGTGGAGAAATTTGTGAAATCAAAGGGGGAGGTTCAATTATTTTTTCGGAAAAAATGGAAATTAAAAACTGCCTCTACATTCCTTCACTATCCTTAAAGTTATTATCTGTTGGTCAAGTGACAAAACAACTCAACTGTGTGGTTCTTATGTATCCATTTTTTGCATTTTACAGGACACTCGTACGAAGGAGATCATTGGGCGTGGTACTGAAGAAGGAGGTCTCTATTATGTTGATGAGGTAGATCATAAGGGACATGCCATGCTTGCTCACAGAACAACCGAAAGGAAACTTTGGTTATGGCACCGACGACTTGGTCATCCTTCTTTTAGCTATCTTAAGAGTTTGTTTCCTAGTCTTTTTTTGAATAATTTCATTCATGAGAAATTTTAAACCTGCATTCTTGTAAAAAATCATAGGGTCTCATTTAATCAAAGTAATACTAGAGTTGATTATGCTTTTTCGCTAATCCATTGTGATGTATGGGGTCCAGTACCAAATTCCACTAACAATCAAATCAAATACTTTGTTTTATTTGTGGATGATTTCTCAAGAATAACTTGGATATACTTCATGAAACATAAATCGGAAGTACAAGAAATATTTGTTTGTTTTTACAAAATGATTTTGACTCAATTTGAAAAAAAATACAGATTCTCCGTTCTGATAATGGAACAGAGTTTATCAACCAAACAATGCATAATTTTTTCAAAACAAATGGTCTTATCTATCAAACCACTTGTCCAAACACACCTAAACAAAACTGTACTTCAAAACCAAAAAATCGTACTTTACTTGGAAAAACTCGTGCTATTATGATTGAATCTAGAGTTCCTCATTCTCTTTCGCCAGAAGCTCTTGCTACAACTACGTATCTTGCAAATCGTCTACCAAGCCGATGTCTAGGAAATAAAACTCCATTACAAGTGCTTGCCACCCAAGTTACAATTCCATCTGTTATGACCTTACCACCTCGTGTCTTTGGTTGTTTGGTGTTTGTTCATATCCCTAAAACTAGTCGAAACAAACTTAATCCTTGTGCTAAAAAGTGTGTATTCGTTGGATACGGTGTTCATCAAATGGGATATCGGTGTTACAATCTGGTTACTCGTCGAATCCATGTCACCATGGACTGTGACTTCCTAGAATCCAATTATTCTTTTGACCACCAATCTCGTGCTCAGGGGGAGAAAGTAAGTGAATCACTTGACTGGTTGCTATATGAAAGTTACTTTGAGGATGTGCCGACAGAGTCGGTAGATGGCGCCACCGAACACGCCTCTTCCAACATAAAGGAGACTGACGAGGTAGTTCTTACCACCAATGATTCTCCCGAAGACAATGTCCAACAAAAAATAAATGCCATGGATACTACCAGCGAATCAGCCGAATAAAATTTCCATCAAGATGTAAACAATTTACAATGTCATAATTCAAAAAATACTATTGACCATGACATTTCAGGAAGTTCATTTGTTGAAAATCAAACTCTGGTTCTTCCCCCAAGAAAAAATAGAGGGGTTCCTCCTGACCGGTATTCACCGGAACACGTTCCTCGTGCTTCTACATATCCGGTAAAAACGGACAGGAAAGCAGTGACAAAGATTGCAAAGGCGTTTTCAACTACTATTCTCTCTAAACAAATCCCTAAAACAACTCAAGAAGGTAAGAAGATGACTGAATGGCATGAGGTAATGAATACCGAAATGGAAGCTCTAAAAAGGAATGGTACACGGGAGAATTGTGTGTTACCACAAGGGAAGAAAGCAGCCGGGTGTAGATGCGTGTTTAATATAAAATATAAATCCAATGGCACCATTGAGCGACACAAGGCAAGATTGGTTGCCAAATGATATACACAAACATATGGTATAGACTACTCTGAAACGTTCTCTCCGGTTGCAAAGAATTACACTATCAGAGTTTTACTTTCAATAACCGCGAATAAAGATTGACCTCTTCATCAATTTGATGTAAATAATGCTTTCTTACATGGAGACTTGGAAGAAGAGGTATATATGGAACCCCCACCAGGGTTCTCTGATGGTTTTCAAGAAAATGAGGTATGCAAACTGAAAAAGGCATCATATGGGCTCAAACAGTCTCCTCGTGCTTGGTTTGAGAGATTTACAATGGCAATGAAGCAGTAAAGCTATAAACAGAGTAATGGGGATCATACATTGTTTTACAAAAAGAGAAAAGTATTAGTCACTTGTCTTATAATAGATGTCGACGATATGATTATAACGGGGAATGACGAAGAAGAAATTAGCTCTTTTAGGAAAAACCTCTTCAAGGAGTTCGAAATGAAAGACCTTGGGGGATTGAAGTATTTCCTAGGAATTGAGGTTCTTAGGTCAAGAGGAAGGATTTATATCTCCCAACGGAAATATATATTGGATTTATTAGCTGAAGTTGGCATGGTGGATTGCAAACCAAATGACACTCCTATGGTTGTGAATCACAAACTAAAGATAATTGAAGGGGCCAGACCAGCGAATAAAGAAAGGTACCAAAGGTTGGTGGGAAAATTGATTTACCTGTCTCACACTCGACCCGACATTGCATACGTGGTGGGAGTAGTTTGCCAGTTCATGCATCATCCCCAGGAACACCATATGGAGGCAGTAATGAGGATTATTCGATATCTCAAAGACACACCAGGAGGAGGCATAATTTTAAGAAAAATGGACACCTTGATGTTGAAGTATTCACAGATGCTGATTGGGGAGGGACTCCTAACGACAAGCGAACAACTGCTGGCTACTTTACTCTTCTTGGAGGTAACTTGGTGACTTGGATGAGTAAGAAACAGAAAGTAGTATCACTGTCAAGTGCTGAATCAGAATTTAGAGGAATCGTTAAGGGGATTACCGAGATACTTTGGTTAAAGAAGATAATGAAAGAAATCGGATCCTCTCTGCAGTGTCCAAGTCAGTTAATGTGCGATAATAAAGCTGCGATTAAGATTTCAGAGAGCCCGGTACAACACGATAGAACAAAGCACGTTGAAATAGATAGACACTTCATAAAAGAAAAGATTGAAGATGGGACAGTCGAACTTTCGTTTGTTAGATCCGAAGACCAACTGAGAGACATCCTGACAAAAGCGGTTGCTGCAAGAACATTCGAATCAGTTTTATCCAAGTTGGGTATTGGTGATCCCACTACACAACTTGAGGGGAAGTGTTAGAATATTCAGTGTATTAAGTTTCCTTGTATAGGCCTCTAAGTTCTCTGTATATTGAGAGTCTTACTATTGGCCAATTCTTGAATTACATCTCTAATGCATCAATAAAATAAAATGGAACATTTTCTAATAAACACAAAACCCTAGCCGCATGCTACTTCTCTCTTTGTTTTTCACAAAGACAACAACTGAGATATTCCCTTTAATTTAAGTTTGAATAAAATACTTTAATTTAAGTTTCAAATACCATAAAATCGATTTGCAAAGTAACATTTTTGTTATTGGATATCCAATGAAAACGACTCTATAATCAAATAACACAAAAAAATCGCATGCAATTTAAACAGTGCACAAAAGGACACACAGGTTATTTCGAGATATAATCTACCTACAAAAGAGAAAACGTTGGTGACAGAGAGAAACCGGAACAGAGAACTTTGGAACTAGATTGATCCAGTCCGGTTCATTCACGGTTTCTTGAAGATGCCCGAAGCGAGACGACCTAAAAGCATCTTGGTGGAGCTGTGCGCGACGACCGAAAATCCAAGAAATTACATAAAAATCTGATCTGGAGCGAGTTGAATAAGATGTCGAGTGGGCCTAGGATTATTTCTTACCCAAGGAAAGCCATATGGTCGGCCAAATATTTTAGTTGTGTGTCAAATGGGCTGCTGGAGAATATAGGCTGTAAGGAAACGTCAGAGTGGTAAGAGTTTACAAAAAAGTTAGTGTTACAAATATATGAATTTTTTTTTGGGATTTTATTTTAAAAAAATGTGGTATTTAAATAAATAATGTGGTATTTAAATAATTTCTTTTTTTTAAATTTGTATCAAGAATTAACTAGCTAAAAAGGAATTTAATATATAAAATATTTATTTTGGTAGATCAAAGTATATAACTTTATAACGAAATTGACATAGAGATCCGTAGTTAGATTTGATAGAATAGAGCTATCTAAAGGCGTAGACGAGTTGGTTGAGTAAAACATGTTTGTGATTAAAGGTCATGAGTTCGAGTCCCTCCCTCTACATATTCTGTGCGCGCTCATTGCATACTAAGCACTGGCTACGGGTTTCCTAAAAAAAGAATAGAGTATATAGTATTAAGAGATACTCCACTTTTTAATAACGACATCATTGGGATTATTAACGGATATTTAATTCTATTTTTTTCCACCACAAATGGTTTTTTAGATTTTTTGGTCTGAAATTTATGACGGTCATTTTTACTCTCAATCTTGCCAGTTCGGCTAGGTTTTACAAAGTTGGTTTTGTTTTTTCGTTGGTGATGATTTTTTCATCGTTAAAGGTTTTACTGTCGGTTAAGTTTTTCTCGTCGGTTATGTTTTCTCAATGATTTTATTCTTTTATCGGAAGCGAGTTACAATGGTTTATTTTTCGTCTTATTATTTTATTTAGAAGTTGGATTTATCAGCTTTTTTATCGATTATGTTCTTCTTCGTTGTATGTATGCTTTGTGAGTTTCTCTTTCGTTTTTACCTTCAAATTTGACTGTAATTGTTTGAGTAACTTGATTCCGTTTGCCAGCAAAGTCTCGCTCGGTATCCCATTTGTTGGCGTTGTCTGAAACCATCATAGAGGAGTTCAGTTCTTCAAGGGTTCGCATCTTCCTCGTGGGTTTCGTTGTTTCCGGAGTTGCTTAGTTTGTGGGAGGACCAACGTCGGAATGGTGGTGTTTGGCGAGCCTCGAAACGAGGAAGACGATGATGTAACTAGGTTTTGTGGTGGATTAGTGTTGCTTGAAGGATTCCCGGTGGAACAGAGCTTCATGTTGGTGAGTTGTTGTATTGTGGATCTACCCCTAAATGTAGATAACGTGTTACTTCACTGTTCCAGATCGGCGTAGCCTTTCGAGTTCAGGTTGACGCCAAAACTCAAAGAGGCGACAGTGAAGTGGAAGGTTTTCGGGTGCGCATGTTTATTCTTCTCAAAAGATTCAACGTGTTGTGTGGTTTGGCATTTCAGTAGGGTAAGATGCGCCTTTAGTCGCACCATGTACCTGCTCAATTTGTTGTCGTAACATGGGTAAGGACCGTAAATTAATCAGGTCACATGTGAGGTCTCCTTATATTTAATTTTGAGTCTTGATCAACTATTAATGGTAAAATGGTATTGTCCTCCGATAGGACCATCATCTGACACACTAAAGTTTTTTCCTTATGTTAATTGTTTATTGGAATGTGCAGAGTCTAAATGATCCTATTAGGCAGAAAGATGTAACTCATTTCATTATTAGTAATAGTATTTCGTTATTAATATTGGTAGAAAGTAAAGTCCAAAACTATAAGTAGACTCCATTATTAGAACTATGGTCCCTCTTTTGGCATGCCATCGTCAGTCATTCTTCCCACCCTCTCGGTAAGATTTAGATAATACGGAACCTAATGTAATTACCATTTCCATGTTATCCAAATATCCTCAACATATTCATTGAATGACTATATGCCACAATCTTCCTTCAAGCCTTTGTTTACTACCATTTACGCTTTCAATGAAGCATGAGATTGTATTTCACTCTAGAAATATTTTGAATCCATTGCAACCTAAGACCATGGGATCCCTTGGGTCACCCTTAGGGATTTTAATGCTATTCGTAAGCCGCGATGAATGCTTGGGCTATTCTGATAATTGGTCATCAACAATTGATGAATTCAACAAGTGTTGCTACCATTTTGAACTCAGTGACCTTCGCTCCATTGGGTTCCACTCACTTGGATCAGTAAACAACCAACTCACCATGTGCTCTCTAATATTGATCGATTTTAGCCAACCTTGATTGGGATGATCAGTTCCCCATGTCATTTATCCATTGTGGTTTTTTTTGTTCTTCTGATCATACAACTGTCACTCTCAACTTCGAGTCCCCTCTAAAGAGTAGGAAAAACCCCTTCAAATTATTCAATATGTGTTAATCCCATCATTTTTCCAAAATCATTGTCTCCAATAGTTGGAATCTTCCCAACAACTCTACTTGGATGAGTCTGGTTTCCCAGAAAATCTATCGTCTTTAACTTGAGCTAAGATGTCTCAAATGAAAGGAATACAATGACATTAGTTGAGGGGTATCTAAATATCAAGAAAACCTTTTATATTCTCAATATTGTCTTACTTAAAAACCTCTTAACCCCGACTTGTTTCCAATGAGATTGAGGCTTCTTCTTTTTTTATCTTTCTTAGTCGTGCTGAAGAATCCTCTTTCAAACAAAAATCTAAAAAAAATGGATTAAGCTTGGTGCTATGAATACTAAATTCTTTAACAATAGTATTAAAACCCGTCTTTTCCGCAATAAGATTATCTCGATTAATACTGACAACGAAGTTACTGTATCCACTCTCACCAATGTTATTAAGGTCATTATGTGCTATTTCAAGGATTTTCTTGGAACCAGGCACGCTCTGGTTACCCTAGTTTGGAGAGATTTTAGTTTCTTATCTCACTAGGGTTAATAACGTGGATACCGCCTCTATAATTCGAGAGGTTACGTACGAGGAAATTAAGATCTCTTTATTCAGCATGAATAGCAATAAATACTATGGGCCTGACGATTTCCATTCTAGTTTTTTTAAGGGCTCTTGGAACATCGTTTGGAGAAGTATCTATAATGGGGTCCTTGAATTCTTCAATCCTCTTATGTGGCTCTGATTTCAGGTTTATTGCGTTATGAAATGTTGTCTATAAGATCATATACAAAATTTTAGCCAATAAAATAAACTTCCCTTACTTGATTTGATAAATTGCAATCAGATTTTATTTTTAGAAGAAACATCTCCGATAACATCCTTCAATCTTAATAAATCCTCAAGGGTTATCATACAAATTACAGAGGCAAATGGGTTGCTCTCAAAATTTACATGATGAAAGCCTTTGATAATATTTGTTGGCACTTCATTCTTGATATTCTTTTTGCGGTGAATTTTCCTGAAAAGATGATCACTTGGATCATCCAATGTATTTTGCTCTCATATTTATAACATAATCATTAAATGATGAACCTCATGGTAACTTCCATAGTAGAAAGAGTCTAATGTAATGTGATCTACTCTCTTGTTTTCTCTTCGGCATTGTCATGCAAGTTATTTCCAGCATCCAAAAAAGAGAAAAGTAATGACAAAAATTTCCAATTTTATTAGAAATGTCATAAACTCTAAACCATTAATTCATGCTTTGCAGATGATATAATGATTTTTAATCATGGTGATGTAAATTCCATTATTCTTAAAGATGGCCTAAATGATTTCTTTTTTATATCAGGTCTCCAAGTCAGTCCAACAAAAAGTCAAATCTTCCTCTCTAGAGTCAACCCTCCTATTCGTAATGACCTCATCTCTATATTAGTGTATAAAGAATGTACCATTCTTGTTAAATATTTAGGTGTTCCCTTTCTCATTTTGCATCTCACCCACATAGATTGTCGCCCAACTCTTCAAAACTTACCGCGATGATTGACTCTTGGACTTCTAAGCACCTCTCTTATGCGGGTAGGCTCCATCTTATAAGGTTTATCTTATTCGCGGTACAAGTTTACTGGTCGTCTATCTTTATCCTCCCCTCTAGGTATCTCAAATAATTGTTCCAATACATGCGTCGTTTCCTTTGGTCGGGCCTTGGTATGAAATTCACGGGGCCAAAGTGGCCTGGTCAAATGTTACCACTCCCATGAGGGATGACAACCTTGGGATTCTAGATATCAAAACCTGAAATCAGGAGGTTGTCCTTAAATATCTTTGGTCTATCATTAATAATAACAAATACTATATCATATGCGACAAGATCAAATCTCAAAGAAAAAATCAAAAATAATAATTTTTGGGACCTTAATCTTGGTTTTTCCCCTTCTTGGACTTGAAAAGAAATATTATGCCTTCGATCTATGACTTGTAATCTATACAAGGTGGCAATTGTCAATGGATTGGATACCTCATTCTCGTATGATCCTTGGTTCTCCCAGTCCCTCTGGTAACGTATTATGGAATAAGTATCATAAAAGATTCTAGGCTCAGGAAAAACTATCATCAACAATAGTTACTGAAATTTGCCAAATAACATCAGATGGGCAAGAGAAAAGAATATCATCAATCTCATTCTCACTCTACCTCCACCTAATATCAACTTCAACGATGTTCCATACTGGACTGCGAAGACTGGAAATCCTAACTTCACAATCAGTGAACATATAAGCCTTTTGTATGCCCATTCTAATCGTGGAGTGGGTCGGGTTAGTATAAAATAAGTTTAATATTCCTCATCATTCCTTTATTCTTTGGATCGTCATCATGTACAAGTTTTCTACACTAGATAAGCTTATGAGTTTGGGTATAAACACCCTAACAGACTTTGTTTTATGCAACTCGGGCTCTGAAACTATTTCTCATATCATTTTATCATTGTAGCTTCAACGAAAGTCTTTGGAACCATGTTAGTTCAACGTTAGAGTTATCAACTATCGCTAGTAGCTGGAAATATTGGGATTGCAAGGCGTCAAATTAGTCTTCTACTCGAAGCCGACATCTTTGGCGCTCCCATTTTGGTGCGATCATTTACCACGTCTTGAGGGAGATAAATGCAAGAATTTTTGGTTCCATTCCTGCCATTGTCTCTATGGTTTCTTACCAAATCTTCTCTGAACTTTGGTTTATATTCCATGACACCACGATTAGCTAGTCTGTGTAATTTCCTTAAATTTTATTAACTTAAATATTTGCTTGTGTTTTGCAAATCCCTTATCTCTAATTATCGTCCTTGTTTATTGTTGGCTTTTTTAAAATGGTTTCCTTGGATCTGTTGTTTAATCATCTTTCTAGATCTGTTGTTACCTTGTCGAGGGGATATTTTACTCCATCTCCCATGTTTTCATGTTATTTATTTTCTACTTTCTTATGGTTTAAAGTATTATACAATAGTTCATGTCGACTCTTCTTTTAATGTCTCTTGTATTTCGTTAGGGTATGCCCCACGTATTTGTACGAACTATTTTTCTTCAAATTTAATAATTTTTTACACCAAAAAATAAAAGCATATAGCTTTTTTATTTTATTTTTTTAATATTTAAATCTAGGTAATGTCTCAAATGATATTGAAAATCAAACATTGTTTTTATGAATTCAAAATGAGTTTATTACCAATTAACACTCAAATCTAATTGTTGTTTACTATCTAGTCTTTTTTAGTACCTCAATATTTTTGGTAATTTTAATAATTTTTTAATTTTTTTTAAAAACTTGTATATTTTAAACCATAATTAAAAAAATATTCGAAAATATCATTGATTTTATAAAACCAAACAAAACTATATCCATAAACGAGATTTTTTAAATACTTTTTGCGAGACCGCTAACTGTTGGTTTGCACTTGCGAAATGTAAAACAAAAGTTAAATTTGATAAAATAGACATGCTTAAGTACAAAATGCGAAACATGGGTATGAAAAATGTGAAACAAGGGTTAGAGGAAGTGCAAAATGTGAAAAAATGGTTAAATTTGATTTTTGTTAAGCCTAAGTGTGAACTGCAATACATGGGTAAATTTGAAATGTGAAACAAGAGTTGAATTTGAAAAAAGTATATTTGTTTAAGTGTGAATCACGAACTACAAAATACGAAACAAATGTTAAAAGAAGTGTGAAATGCAAAACAATGGTTAAATTTAGATTTTGTTTGTCTAACTAGAAACAGAGATTCATGGGTAAATAGTAAATGTTAAACATACATTAAAAAAAATGAAATATAAAACACGCGTCAACAGATCTCACAAAAAAGATAAATTAAAAAACATCATGCATAAATCTAATTTTATTCGTATTAATAAAACCAAAATCAATGTTATTTTCACGTATGTTTTCCAAACTACTGTTAGATATATATACATGTTTAAATCATAAAAAGAGAGAAGATATAATAGCAAATGTTCTTATATAGGTCAAGATATTTTGATATAATATATGGTTAGAATATTTTTGGTAACTTCTAATTTTTTTATGGTGTTTGGTTATTAAATTTTGTAATGAATAGTTGTATCTAATTAAATCTTACAAGAATTTTTTTTGTTGAGAGAGTCTTTAAGAAAGACTCTGACTTTTCAAGAAATAGTGATTGCTCGCTTTTGAAAGCCAAAATCAATTCACAAATATCTTCTCACTCTGCAAAACCGAAAGCATAATCAAGAGAAATAGTTAGCTTTTGGAGGATCTACTGAACGCTTAATTGATTAGAGCCTAATTAGCAAGGAATTAGGGTTTGTTCAGTGAAATGGTTTTTTTTTCAATTGGAAAGATCGACAAAGTCGAAGGCTTCTTCACATCTTTTGGGAATGATTGGTAGGAAAATCTGATGAAGGAAGAATAAATCAATAAGAAGATATTAGAAAGTTAGGGGTGTAATTTGCTAATAAATAAAGTCTCTTAGGAGAAATTGATAATTATGTAATGTAAAAGGACTAATTTATAACAAACAATAAACTTTTGGACATGACCACAATTAGTGAATTGTTAGATATATTGGGGGCCCAATAAATTTACTATAAAAGCACCACACCCCCTTTGAGGAAAGGGTGATTAATTAATGATTACACAATTATTGTTCTCCACTTTCTCTCTCTAAAAAATTATCTCTCTCTCTCTAAAATATTTACTAAGTTATTTGAATCACGAATTAGACACTGTCTGCTGGAACGATTTGGTACCCGAAATCGTTTTCCAAAACCTTGTTGAAATTTCGAAAGAAAAGTGATGGAAATTCGAAGAGAATTGGACATGAATAATGATTTGATGATTGAAAAATAGTTCAAAGAAAACCTCGTTTAAAATAACATGGAGATCGATCAACAGCATGACTATCAACATTATGGTAAAATTTTAAAAGAATCCATTTTGGTCCCTTGGAGAAATGAATCGTTTGAAGAGATTGAAAAGGTGAACTTTGAAATAAATGTTACGATGGCTCTCAAGAAAATTTGATTTGAAGTTCGAATGTGATGAGTTAAAATGTGACTAAAGGAGGAACCTTGGATCTTGTATATGATGTAACTAGAGAGAGAAAGTAGAAAGAGAATGTATTTAATAATGCCCACAAACCTAGGGAAAATGGGGTTCCCTTATATAGTAGGTGAGGTAGCCCCCACTTATTTCGTTTGTGGTCCTCCCATTCTTACAATTTGGTCCCTCACTTCTAATACCTTAGGAATATTCTCCTCTAATTAAATAATATATACATCAATAAGACAACCTCATTTACTTTACAATTATTATTCCTAGTCCTGAACTTGGTGATTTATCTCCTTATCAGTAGCCCCCCCAGTCTTCAAGAGCTCGAGAGTGAAGACTCGTGAATTGGTGGAAATAGCCTTTAGCGAACCGCTGCGTCGGCAACGGTGCCTTCATGAGTGAAGATGTGAAAATACGACTGCGTCCGGTTTCTTAGTTCACCTATGGGCATCTGTCGCTCCGCGTTCCCGAGACCATCGGTTCTTTATGAAATGCCACAGCCGACCCGTTCTTACTCCTTGCAATACTTAGGAGAAAAAAAAATCAATTATGTCTCTATTGGTGTGGTTTTGGGCTATGACATCGTTGGGCTCTGGTTGATGGGCCTAACTCGGGTCTAAAGGATTACCCAGCCCACCTGCGAAGTAGTCTGTTATACTTCTTGGCGCTGGTGTACACGCGGGACTCGCTTGAAGAACTCGTTAATTCAGACGACGTCGCAAACCTATAAAGCTAACTCAATGATTACCTATTTCTCATGTAGCTGGTGATGATTTACACGTGTCACTCCCTTATTCGAAGCGTGTCTGATCACACACCTCTCTAGGAGACTCTTCAACTTCCCGCGACTCTTTTCTTTTGAACTTCCCCATACAGAAAACTAGTTAAGGCACAAGGCTGCCTATAAATATGCCTTCCCCTCACCAATAATTTTCTTTCTCAGAAAACTTCTAGAGAGAGAGAGTCTCCCTTAGCAGTTCTAGAGAGAGAATACATTGTGTTTATGTGAAAGAGAGCTTCGAAGAAAAATCAAAAGCTTAAAGAGAAACTGAAGCCTGTGTACGGGTTTATTTACTGGTCCAGCATTAGTGATCAGGTTGAAGAGTACCGAGTCGCAGGATTGATTTGGGATTCTAACAAAACGCCTTTTACACCCGTTCCTCTTCCTCACGATCTTGTTCAATCAACGTTCGTGCCCGTAGAGACATTTCTTTCGCCAGAACCGCCTGTCGTTCAGAGTCCCGAAGCAATTCATATTTATTCGAGCGATCCTTCCCCGAGCCCTCCTGCCAATCTTTCTGGTCACCTCAACTCTGTGCCGGTAACTCCCACTGGTGGTTTAGGCCTTCTTTTTTTTACCGACCCAACTTTGAAGAAAAGTTCTCGGCCAAGTTCCTTATAATGAGCGATTCTAGTGCATCATCCTCACCCGAAATGGTGCAGCTGACCAACACAATTGTCGATATTCGGACACGCGTTAACACTATTGCTACTCCGCGGGGTGTTGCTCAAAGAGACGCCGACTTCCAGAGGTTAGAGATAGAAGCATCCAAAAAGCTGCCCAAAAGTGACCCCAAGCATAAACTCATCGGTAATAGCTCAAGCTTTGTGAGCCCTACTTCCATCAAAACCAAAGGAGCTGCTCGCTCCAAGATACCGGAGGAAACCGAACCTATCGATGTCCAAAGGGTACAACATGTTGTTGATAACAACCCAGAGGTGGCCACCTTGGCCGACCCAGAGGAGCACGAGGCAGAAGAAGAGGTTGCCATCATGGGTGAAGGGGTTGTTGTTGCTGTCCCTCCCGAAGAGCCTCTTCCTGCTGACGTAAATTATGTGATGACGACCACTTATCATCGGTCTCTACGCAGAGACAATATCATCATTTTGTACGAAGGAAAGTATTTATATTACAGTCTTAAAGAGCAGCCCAAGCTATATCAAGGAGTATATCCAGGAGCTGAAAAAGGATTACTTTGAGGATACCAAGTTAACCTTCCAGGTGCTAAAGGATGATGCTCAGAAGAATTGGGGTCGGGCATTCCACGGATGCTTCAAGAATACCAATTTGATAATGAGCAACCTGTGGCACTGCTCTAATGAACCCCTTACTATAAAATAGTTGCGCCAACCATCCAGTTTAGTAGACTTGGTGGCAAAGACTGATGCGCCTGATGCACATTTGTTTCTGCCGAAACGTAACAAGGCGCCTAGTAAGCGTTCAAAATCTGATGAGATTGCCGAGCAAGAGAATAAAAGGCGAGGCTGAGAATGAAGTTGAAAGAAAAGAACCGATGGTTGAGGGAAAAGAACCGGTGGTAGCTGCTGATGCTGAGAAAGTTAACTGTCCAAAGGAAGTGAAAAAGAAGAGGAAGAAATCTGTGGCTGATGGCAACAAGGCCAAAAGGCCAAAAGCATCAAAGAGGAAGGCCAATACTAAGTCAGAGGCGGTTGGGATTGTTCCACCGCTTGGCGAGAATATCACTATTCTAGCTCTCTTCGAGCAATATGGAGAGGGTGCTAAAGGCGAAGAAAAAGGTCGGCCCCTTTGATGTAAAGAGAGCTGATGGCTCGTCATCGAGTGGGACAAAACTTCTCGTGCTATCGGTACCTGGTAGCCCACATACTTTTTCCTTGCAATGCAATGATGTCTTGTCTCTGTCGCTATATAGCATGATCGTATTGTTGGCTATGAAAGAGAGACATGTGGGGCTGCTGAGCCAAGACTTTTCGGATGCCAAGGCACGAATAGACGAGTTGGAGGTTGCACTCAAAGAGAGAGATGAAGGTAAAAAGATTTTGCAGGAGAAGGTAAAAAACGCGCAAGATAAATCTTTGAAGTTCGAGGTGGCTCTTACATCTCTTCAAGCAAAAAACAACTCCTTGAGCTCCTCTCTTTCGCGAGCCAAGAAAGATCATGATGATCAAGAGCGTCACTCAACGGCATTGAGGTTCCAGAACCGGTTTTTCCGTCACTTTGTGGCAAAGAAAAACAAAGAAATTGATGAACTCCGAGCTGAAGGCAAGGCTGAAAACACTCGTTTTACTGCCAAGTGTCAAAAACTGATGGAGAAAGAAGCGGCCAATGCTAAAGCCGGTTACGTTTTGAACATGCATTGCCTGTTTCCTGACCTTCCACTGGGCTCGATGTGGTTGGATGTTCCAGAAGAAGACCGCCCACCTGGTGTTTTTTGCGAGGATGAGGAAAAATATGATACCGACGTGTCAGATGGCGATCCCGAGGATGAAGATGTTTGAATTTGTTTGCTTTTATTTGTAACAGGTTTTTATAGTATTTTCCTTCGGAGGCGTAATTAGTGAAGGAAACTGAAGTTGTTTGTTGTTGCAACTTGTTTATTCTTTGTTTAAACAGGGTTGGTTAATATGAAAATTGTTTTCTCCATTGAAAATTTCTCTTTTGTATCGGGATAACATGTAGATCAGTTAAAAACTGAAAAACCAATTAAAGCTCGGTACACTATGTAGATCAATTTTTCAATTGAAAATTTCCCTTTTGGGTCGGGTTAATTCGTAGATCAGTTAAAAACTGAAAAACTAGTTAAGGTTCGATATATTTTGTAGATCAATTTTCAATTGAAAATTTCCCTTTTGGGTCGGGATAATTCGTAGATCAGTTAAAAACTGAAAAACCAATTAAGGTTTGGTATATTATATATTTCAATTTTTCAATTGAAAATTTCCCTTCTGGGTCGGGATAATTCGTAGATCAGTTAAAAACTGAGAAACCAATTAAGGTTCGGTATATTATGTAGATCAATTTTTCAATTGAAAATTTCCCTTCTAGGTCGGGATAATTCGTAGACCAGTTAAAAACTGAAAAACCAATTAAGGTTTGGTATATTATGTAGATCAATTTTTCAATTGAAAATTTCCCTTCTTGGTCGGGTTAATTTGTAGACCAGTTAAAAAATGAAAAACCAGTTAAGGTTCGGTATATTATGTAGATCAATTTTCAATTGAAAAAGGTGTGGTTTACCGAACTCGAGGATTATGTCTATCAACTCACCAGTTGATGGACTTACCTTTAACATCACCTCCAAAAAAATTTAAAGGCAAAAATAATAGATTAAAAAGATCAGTTGCCATGGATGCCTCATTAAAACCTCCTCGCGCCACCAGGGTAGGAAAGAGTGCACCCCCGATAATTTTTTTTTTACATAACTCTAATTAATTATAAAAGAAACTAAAAATTTAATCCAAATAAATCTTTCAATGCTTGATATTCCAAGGGAGCCTCAAGAGTCGCCCATGCTTATCTTGGAGCATGTACGTGCTGTTCTTAACTTTTTCTACCACTTGATATGGGCCTTCCCAATTTGGAGCGAGCTTACCGAGGCTTTTTTCCTTGGTATGCAGAAAAACTCTTCTTAAAATCATATCTCCGACTTTGAACTCTCTTCGGCGAACTCTCGACGCATATCGACTCCTCATTAAGGTCTGGTAATGTAGTGAATTTAATTGACCCCGGCTTCGCTTCTCCTTTATCAAATCAAGAGCCAACAATCGGTCATCTGCATTCCTGCTTTCGTCGTAGTTCCCGAACCTGAAAGAGTGGAAGATTGTCTCGGCAAGGGTTACCCCATCCATTCCGTAAACCAGAGCGTAAGGTGATTCTTGAGTTGCTGTTCGGGGAGTTGTGCGGTAGGCCCAAAGCACTTCCTGCACATAGTCCGACCCTTTGCCAGCTTTTCCTTCTAAGTTTTTCTTGAGCCCGTCTATAATAGTCGGATTTGTGACATCGACCTGTCCATTCTCTTGTGGGTGGAAAGGAGCCGTAAAGTATTTCCTGATTTTATGGGTTGAGCAAAAAGGCTTCATCTCATTGCTATCAAACTGCGGTCCATTATCCATCGTGAGTTTCCGGGGGACCCTAAATCTGCAGAAGATGTTTGACCAGATGAATATGATGATATCTTTGGTCTTCGTTCCTGATAGCGGTTGGACCTTTACCCATTTAGAGAAATAATTCATTGCAACTACTATCATTTGGCGTCCGTTAGATGCCATCGGTAGTGGTCCTACCAGGTCAATTCCCCATAAGTCAAAAGGGAGGCCTTCTGAGATTGATTCCATGGAAACAGCAGGCGTATGAATTGCATTTGCGAATCTCTGAAAAGTATCGTACGTCTTCACTAAGCCCTTTGCATCGGTGGTTACGGTCGTCCAATAAAAACTTGCAAGGAAAACTCTTCTTATTAACGCTTTAAAACCGCTATAGGCGGCCCCTTCTCCATCGTGAAGCTCAGACAAGATTATGTGTGATTCGTTCGTTCCTAAACATTTCAGTAAAGGTCTACTAAAATATGTTTTGTAAAGTACTTCTACCAAAAGCACATACGCATGCGCTTTATTTTGCACTTTTCTTGCCAATGCTCTGCTTTTTGATAATGAAAATTCTGCTAGAAAGTTTATAATATCTCTTCTCCAATCCGACAAGGCTATCGAAGATATCTGGAAATTGATTTTAGGTCGGTTTTCAAGCTCCTTCCTCTTAATAATTGATGGATTTTCTTGAGTTATTATCCACGAGTAGTTGTTCGAGCAAGATGCTAATGCGAGGGAGTCCGCAATCATGTTTTCGGCCCTAGGAATGTGCTCGTAAGTTACTTTGGTAAAAGATGCAGCCAATACGCGCAGCGCAGCCAGATACTGAACCAGATGCTCTTTTATGGATTCTGATGCACCAGACGCTTGGTTTATAAGTAAGTGAGAATCACTGATGAGACGTACGTGTTTGGCTCCACACACTTGTGACAGTCTCAAACCAGCTAGCGCAGCTTCGTATTCGGCCTCGTTGTTGGATGTGGTGAAACTGAAACGGATCGCTTGGTGCATCATTATTGCCGAAGGCGTGGTTATCTGTACGACTGCTCCGCATCCCCTGACATTTTACCCTCCATCGGTTCTGACTACCCATTCCTCTGGCCTGCTATCCTCGAGAGATTCCGCTTATTCTGGTCGGCTCGAATGAAACTCTACCAAGAAATCGGGTAAAGTTTGGCCTTTTATGGTCGTTCGCGGCTCAAAATCGATATCAAAATCGCCCAATTCGACCGACCATTTTGACATTCATCGAGATATGTGCGGTCTTTGTAGCACGTACTTGAGAGGAAATAATGTTCTGACGACTATAGAATGAGCCTGGAAGTACGGTCACATCTTTCGCGCCGCAGTGACTAGGGCTAGTGCCATATTTTCAAGCTTTAGATATCTTGTTTCTGCATCTAACAAACTTTTGCTCATAAAATAAATTGCTTTACAGACAGCCCTTGACTCGCTGACTAGAGCCGCACTTACCGCATAATCGGAAACTACTACATACAAAAACAAGATTTCTCCCTTCAGAGGCTTTGTCCACAGGTTCGGGGATGACAAGTAATTTTTTATTCTCACAAAATCCTCGTCGCAAGCTAATGTCCAAGCAAAAACTTTAGCATTTCTCAAAACCTGAAAAAACTGGGCACACTTGTCTGAGGAACGGGAGATAAATAGATTTAATACTGCCAAATCCCCGCTCAGTATCTGAACTTCTTTGACACTCATCGGATGTGTCATGCTATCCAAAGCCTTCAACTGGGTCGGTTCCGCTTCAATCCCTTTCTGACTAACCAAGAAACCTAAAAATTTCCTTACCGAACGCCAAAAGAGGATTTCTCCGGGTTCAACTTTAGGTTTATATCCTTTAGACCGTCGAAGGTTTCTTTCAAATCAGCAAGATAGTTATCGTCGGTCTCACTTTTAACGAGCATGTCGTCGATGTGGACTTCTACGTTTCTCCCGATCTGCTTCTCAAATGCCTTGTTTACTAATCTCTGATACGTTGCGCCTGTATTTTTCATCCCGAAGGGCATAATCTTATAACAGTATAGCCCTTGCCCGGTTATGAAAGTTGTGTTTTCCTGGTCGGTCGGGTTTAATTTGATCTCGTTGTATCCTGCATACGCATCAATGAAAGAAATTATCTTGTTTCCTTACGTCGAATCAACCAATTGATCGATCCTCAGGATCGGGAATGGATCCTTGGGGCATGCTCGGTTGAGGTCAGTGAAGTCCACACACATCCTCCACTTGCCATTTTTCTTTTTTACCAGAATTGGGTTGGATGTCCATAATGGATATTTTGTCTCTTTGATATGATCGACGCTTAACATTCTTTCAACTTCCTGGAGAATAAATTTTTTTTTTGTGACTAAAAGGCCCGACGCTTCTGTGAAATAGGTCGGACATTTCGGTTAACCGCTAATCTATGAATTATTAAGTCATCTAGAACTCCGGTTACATCCTCCGAACACCAAGCGAATAAATGTAACCTTTCTTTTAACAACGAAATCAACTTCTCCCAAAAGTTTGGCGGCAAGTTGGTTCCGAGCTTTAAAACATTTCCTTATGTAAATTGGTAATTTTCACCATTTCTTGGTCGCCTCTTGGTGCTAACGCGACATGATAGCATTCTCGGGCTGCCTTCTGACTACTTCTCACTATCCCTACATTGTTACAGACCACGTATTTCAAACTCTGATGAACTGTAGATGTCACCGCGTGCATTCACGATAGCCACGATCTGCCAAAAATTGCGTTATGCGATGCGGGCGCATCTACCACTACGAACAGAACCGTGACCTCCATTTACCACTGCTGTTGACTCTGTGAACCCTACAATGGCTGGATCTGACCTCGAGATCACTGGAGGTTTCTTGAATTGAGCAAAGCTAGATGAAAAGATTATATTTTCATAACTTCCAGTGTCCACAAGTATGCGGCGAACTTCCTCTCCAACAATTTTCGCCCCAATTATGACAACGTCTTCATGAGGGTCTGCTATATCCTTCATATCGTCGTTGTCCAAAATACAGGATGGGTGATGGACTCTCGCGCAAATGGGGAGATGTTCGAGACTCCAACTGAGTTGCTAGATTCACGATGTGCCGTTTTCAGGAAGAATTGGTGATCCTTGTCATGGAATCACCTTCAAAGATTGTCAGAGACTCAAAGAATTGACAGAGACTACTTACATTTTTCCGACCCTCCATAACTTCTTCCTCGATGACCCCAATAATATTTCGATTGATATCGGGATCAAGGTATTCCACTGACACATCGAAAAGATCTGGCACCTCAGTTATGGCCATCGTTGTTTCCGGTTTTTGTACTGCCACGATTTCTTTCGACGCCGCTCCTTGTTGTGCTCGTTTCTTCACATACTCGAGCAACTTCCCATTTTCCATTAGCATCTGTACTTCCTTTTTCAAAGAGATACAATCCTTAGTGTGGTGCCCTACATCCTCATGGTATCTATAATACCGGTTATTCCTGCTCTCACTAGGGGTCGGGATGGGAAATGGTCTTCGGTAGATTCCACTCTTTTTGGTATTCTCGTAGATGGTGGACACACATTCGTTCAGGTCAGCAAAGTAAGCAGGTCGGATCCATTTGTTGGAAATAGGTCGGGTGACCACTTGATTGTTTTGCTTAGCCTTCTGACCTTGAGATGCTTGAGATTTAACAGAGACTAGTTGAGTAGCTGGGGGAAGCGTGTGAATTGGTTGAGGCTGCGGGACATAGCAAGACTGAGTATTCTGCTTTGTGACGACCGAGGCCTGCACACTTTGTTGGAGTTGTGCTGCCAACTCGTACGCCTCTATTTCCTTAATTAATATATGTTTTCCCATCTGAGCTAAAAGGGCAGAAAAGGTAAATGCCTATTTTTTGTCACCACTTGCTTCATCGGTCCCGGAAGCAGTCCTAACCGATACCATGTCAAGGCTACATTTTCTTCGCAATGATCAAGATCCGTTTTGGCATCGATAAAACGTTTGGTGTAATCTCTAAGGCTCTCTCCCAAATTTTGTCTACATTTGAAAATTGTGTCCCCATTTTCTCGGAAGCTCTTGCTTCCAACAAATTGTTGTCGAAACATAACCCAAAACATTCTGAATTTTTTAATACAGCCTTGAGGCAACCAGATATACCATTTGGAGGCACGATCTTTGAAAGTCATTGAAAATGCTCGGCACAGAAGCTTGTCATCGTTGTCGAAACTTAGCATAAACTTCTTGAAGGCCTCCAAATGGTTATCCGGATCCTTTTTGCCGTCGTACTTTTCCAATTTGGATATGTCAAATATCTTCGGGAGATGTCCTGACAATATTTCGTCCGACAATGACGACGCTCTCCAATTAAGTCCAAATCCAAAAGCGCCACCACCGAGGCCCTCAGTGGGAATCCCGTACAATCCCTTATTATTTGGATTGATGAATTGGCTGCTAACCTTATACCCGTGTGTTTGGCTTCGCGACGGTTGTCATTGAACTTGAGGTAACACCACCCGTTCTTCCTTTCTCGCTGTCAATATTTCTTCTTTCTCGTGAGAGTTCATCATTCTTTTTTTGGTGCTGTCCCTCTTGAGCTTTAGAGAGTTGAACAACATTGCTCTATCCCGTCGAGATTTACTCTTCCTTGTGAGTTTGTTTCGTCTGATCTGCGTCGGGGTTCTCTACCCGAAGACTCGTCTAAAGTGAAATCAGTAGAATTGCATCGGTCCTATTTTAAATGACGTTTGGTTATTATTTCAATTTCCTGACCTAGTTCGAGTTTCCAATGACCCCGACCATGGGAATTATTCTTGTTTCAACTCTGACCCGAAGAATCTTCTATGTTAGTGTCAATCATATGTTCCTTGTCTTTCCCTTCTCGGGTCCTCTTTTTGCTTAAAGTTTTCTCCTTGACATCGTTCAGTTTCAAGATGTCTTCCATTAGCTGTTTTCTTGTCATGATTAGAGTTGACCGCTTATCCCGACCCCGTCCATAGTGGTCGTGCTCGGAAAATATCTCGCCCTCGGATACCGATCCAACTCGGGTCACAACTCTTCTGATCCCGTCCATAATCATCTCATCGTTCATAATTTTATTAATCGTGATTTTGAGGAAAAATGGTGCCCTTCAGGTATCACTTTTCCCACAGAAGACGTCAATGATGAGTTAAAATGTGACTAAAGGAGGAATCTTGAATCTTATGTATGATGTGACTAGAGAGAAAATAGTAGAGAGGAAAAGTATAAAGAGAATATATTTAATATTGCCCACCAACCTAGGGAAAAGGGGGTTCCCTTGTATAGTGGGTGAGGTGGCCCCCACTTATTTCTTTTGTGGTACTCCCATTCTTACAATTTGGTCCCTCACTTCTAATCCTCTAATTAAATAATATATACAATAATGAGGGCAACCTCATTTATTTTACTTTACAATTATTTTTCTTATTCTTGAACTTGGTGATTTATCTCCTTATCGGAAGGGAAAATGAATCTGAGAAAGATGAACCAGATCACCACCATCGAATCCGTAGGAAGAACGGATACGGGAGGCATCATCGCTATTCTCCGAGGAAAAAGCTAAATCCAAGGTACATGTATGAATCGTCTGAGTCAAGTGATTATTCACGCTATGATTCAAGTGAATCTTCTTCAAAAATGGATTATTGTAGGAAGAAAGATCCCTAAAATAAATATGCGACCAAACATAAAAAAGAGCATCGAGCGGGACATCGGACTAAAGACTTGAAAATGAAAGAACATGGCTCTAAAGATCATGCAAAGAAAAATAACGTTGTACATACTCAGAACCAGTCATGAAATCAAAATTTTGAGTATCGTGTAAGTAATCAATACACAACTCCTTCTCACGAGGGTCTCTATGTGGTGGCTAATGAGGTTCGAAGGACCAATGTTTACAAATCATGCCATAATTGAGGTTCTCTCATTTGTCCGTGAAAATACTTTATGGAAACCTCCCGAAGCATTTTGACATTTCTAAGTTGGATAAATTCGACTATACCGAAGATCGTGAGAACAATTAAACAATTCAAAAAAATTATGATTAATTTCGATGATGATGAGAAGTTGTTATGTAAGGATTTCTCCTAAAATTTTAAGGTTGTAGCTTCAAAGTGGTATAACCGACTTCTACATGGTTATATAGAAAACTTTGACATGTTCTGGAATGTTTTCCGTCAGCACTTCACGGGTAGTAAGAAATATCGAGCTAATGGAGACACCATAATATACTGTCGACAAAAGGTTGGAGAAAGTTTAAAAAACTACACCAACTGTTTTGTTAAAGCAAAAATTGGTAAGGAATATTATAAAGACTCCTTGGCTTTGGCAGCATATAGAAAGGGACTTGTCTCCAGAATACTGAAGGACACTGTGGCTGACATTCAAGCAATGATATTCAGGCGCTTCTCGATCTAGTTGAAAAAAGGATATTCGTGGAAGAAACTCAGGCTTCAGAAATAGGCGCTAGTGATCAGTGATAGTAGAATCGGTTTCAAAGATCTCTTGCTAATACTCAACCTCCTCAAATGATTGTGAAACCTAAAGAAACAAACCAATATCTTCTGAGGCCCAGAGTAAATCAGCAAACATATAGTACACTTGGTAGTTAGGCCAATATCTAACAAATGGGTGCGTCCATAATATTTTGCAGATCTGACTGAGTTTGGCTACTATATTTGACAAAACTCGTGGTCAAGTGCAATTCTGCAAACCTTTCCCTATTCAAACTCTGAGGGAGAATAGAAACAATAGATGTTGCAAGTATCACGAAGACATTAGGCATGACACAAAAGAATGTATTGCATTGAAGAAAGAAATACAAACGTTAATTGAAAATGGAAAATTGACAAACTTTGTAAAAACAATACTCTCAAAAAAATCCAGTAGCCAAAGAAGCATCAAAAGAAGAAACTGCATTGGTTATTTCTGAAGAGATTGATTCTTTTGATATTGCAACAAAGTACTTGGATCCAAAAGAGGGGAGGAATGATATTAGAAACGTGAAAGAAATTATCCTGAGGAAACAGTTTAGTGATTTATGTGCGTACTTTAAATCTTTGGAAATTTTTAGGGGTGATACTGTTGCAATAAATTCGAACAGCTCCCGGTAGAGACATATAGTCAGCCTGACTACTCAACTAGAAGTGGGTGCCTCGTCACATCAAAATCGAATTCCCTCCCTAATAATTTTTTTTGAAGATGATGATATGAGGAACATGGCAAGCCCATATGAGGATACAGTGGTAATTGCAGCAGGGATAACCGATAATCAAGTGCAAAGAGTTCTAATTAACACAGGCAATTCCGCTAACATATTATTCATGAGGACTCATAAGAAAGTTGTTGAACCTCATGTTATATGAAGGTCTGATCGAACTATTGTAGGATTCACAAGAGTGACTGTTGAAGTGGTTGGAGAATTCGAAAGTGTGGTTGAACTAGGCTGATGAACGTTTAGAAAAGAAGTTAAAATTTTGTTTATCATAGTAGATGCTCATACATCTTACAATGCTATCTTTGGGAGGTCCTAGTTATCAAAACTTCATATTGTTATCTCTACAGTTCATCAGTGTTTAAAGTATCTTGTGGGGAACAATGTGGGAACAATTAGGAGCAGTCAAAAAATGGCTAGAGAATGTTACCGAATTGATTTATCGTCCAAGCAAGTTAGGGGAATGAATCAGAGAAAACATAACAACTAGCGGAGATTTCCTCGAAGGCAACCCCTTTTGATGACCCAAGAGTGTCCCCCGGTCTTTTGGTTCCTTATATAAATTATGAAGATCATGTATATCCAGATGGTAAAGTGTTGAATATTGGAACAAATTTATCTCCAAATTTGAGGCAAAAGTTGATTGAATTTTTATTTTCAAAATTAGATATGTTTGCCTGGTGTTCCAAGGACGTAACTGGTGCCGCCCGGAAATTATTTGTCATAAGTTGTCGATCAAGAATAATTTAAGGCCAATAGTACAGAAAATAAGACCGTTCTTCCATTAAAAATCTGAGGCGATAGTGGCAGAAGTAAAACATCAATCCAGAGTAGGGCATATTCGAGAATCACAATATCCTTTATGGGTAGCAAACCAGTATTAGTCAAAAGGAAAAATGACAAATGGTGAATGTGTGTAGATTTCATAGACTTAAATAGGGCTTGCCCAAAAGATCATTTTTCCTGTTCCGCGGATAGATTAGCTGATATATTCCACATCAGGAAACCGATTTCTTTCTTTTATGGAGGCTTATGCAGGGTATAATTAGATCAAAATGGACCAGAGGGATGAAGAAAATACTTCGTTTATCACTAGAAGGGGTTTGCATTGTTATAAAGTAATGTCGTTTGGGTTAAATAATGAAGGGGAAACTTATCAGTGTCTGGTGAACTGACATTTCCAGTCACAAATTGGGCGAAACTTTAAACTATATATCGATGATATGCTAGTAAAAAGTTCTAAGGATGAGGATCATTTTGATGATCTAGAGGAAACTTCTATTAACTCTAAAAAGGTGAACTTAAAATTAAACCCATAAAAATGCATATTTGGGGTTCGATCAGGAAAGTTCCTCGGATATATAGTAAGTGAAAATAGGATTGCAACCGACCTAGAACATTTAAAATCTTTAACATCTATGACTCATCCTCAAAATATAAAAGAAATTCAAATATTAACTGGCAGGTTGGCAGCATTGAATAGATTTATATCTCTATCTTCGAATAAATGTGCTATTTGTTTCCAGGTATTAAGGCATGCAAATGGTTTCAACTGGACAAAATAATGTTCGGACGTTTTTCATCAGATTAAAGAATATTTTTCTTCAGCAAAAATCCTCACAAATCCTTTTTCGGGGGAAATATTATTTGTTTATATAATAGTCTCAGATTATGCTGTAAGTATTTTGTTAGTCCGAGAGGAAGATAATGTTCCAAAACTAGTGTACTACATCAGCAAAATTTTATTGGATGCAGATAAACAATATTTAAAAGTGAAAATTTGGATTTTGCATTAGTAATGGTTGCTCGAAAAATGAGGCCATATTTTCAAGCTCATTCTATCGTGGTACGAACATCTTTTCCATTAAAAATATGCTTCAAAACCTGATATCTCATGGAGAATCACCAAGTGGTCAGTTGAACTAAGAGATTTTGGTATTGAGTTTGAACGGAGAAATGCAATAAAAGCACAAGGCTTAGCAGATTTGTTAGTAGAGTGTCATTTTGAGCGATCGGATATGGACACTAATGAAGACAATTTCGAAGAAGAATGGGTAATCCGAACAGATGAAGGCTCAAGCACATCAGGAAGTAAGGATGGGGTAAAACTGGTTTCTCCAGAGGGAATCACAATGTATCAAGCCATCCGTACTAGGTTTAGAGCAACAAATAATAAAGCGAAATATGAAGCAACTCTAGCAGGGTTAAAGCTTGCACAAATCTGTGGGGCTAAAAACTTTAAGTTAGTTAATAATTCTCAGATCCTTGTTAATCATGCGTCTAGACAATCCAAAGCTCGTAAGGATCATCTAGTAAAATATTTGAAAGCACAAGAATATTTATCTTTAGTCTTCGAAAACATCAGTTACGAGCATGTTCGAAGGGAAGAAAATTATGTGGCAGATTCGTTAGCAACCGCTTTGTATTCAAAGATGTATCCATGAAGTATTACACATGAAAGCCCGTCGATTATTAAAAATTCGGAGCCGGTAATTGGGATGATAGATGAAGACCGTCGAATATTTGTTTGTGAAGAGGAAGATTGGAGACTACACATCATCAAGTTTTTGGGAAATGATGAATTACCAGTGATAAATCATTGTCTAAACAAGTACGTTTCAAATCTCATGAGTATATGATCCTTGGAGGCATCTTGTACAAAAAAATAATTTTAGTAGACCTTTATTCCGATGCTTAAGCAAGAACGAATTGCAGATGATATTATCAAAATTGCATGATGGAGAAGGGTCCGCGCATTATGGGTACAAGGCTCTAATAATAAGAGTGTTTTTGGCAGGATACTATTGGCCCGCGATCTCTTCCGATGCGAAATAATTGGTTAAATGATGTGATATCTATAAAAGGGTCGCTAATATAATTCATAAGCCAGAAGTTCCCTTCGCAAGTATATCAGGAGGAACTGTCGTTTGACCGTTGGGCCATTGATCTTGTGGGTCCTCTCCCAATGGTTTATGGGGGGTGATAGACGATAATCGTGACAGTAGATTACTTCTCTAAATGGGTTGAGGCAGAGCCATTAGCGGGAACAAAATCCAAAGATGTAATCAGATTTATCACTTCGAATATTTGTTGTTGTTTTGGGGTTCCTATGAAAATCACTACAGATAATGGGCCTCAATTCGATAACCAAGATTTGAAGACCTTTTGTAATTCTCGATGGATACAGTAGTGTTTTTCAGCTCTTTTTCACCCACAAACAAATGGGCAAGTAGAAATCACCAACCAGAAAATTCTTGATAGGCTAAAAAAAACTTGTAAGGGAATGTAGGGAAATGGCCTGATTTTCTGCAAAACGTTCTTTGGGCATGCCGAAAAACTCCTCAGAGAGCAACATAAGAATCCTCATTCACATTGGTATATGGGATGGATGCAGTCGTACCGTCTGAGGCAGTTTTTCCATCTCATCAAGTTATAACATATTCTGGAGAGCTTAATGATGTAAACAAAGCAAGTAAGCTAGACTTGATTGAAGAAAAAAGAAGGCGAACAATAATAAAGTCACTACATTATCAAACATTGATGATAGTAGTTATGTTTCCAAGGTTAAACAAAGGGAATTTAACATGGGCTATCAAGTGTTAAGAAATGGTTTTCTTCATACCAAATAAAATCACCTCGGAAAGTTAGGTACTAATTGGGAGGACCCCTTATTAGATAACAGAGAAGGTGAAGCCTGGAACGTATCAGATTAAAAATAAGTAAGGAAGAAATCTTAAGCAACCTTGGAATATAGAGTATCTTAAATTGTACTTAGTGTGAATGTAATATATATATATATGTGTGTGTGTGTATGTGTTTTGCGTAAAGTATCAGGGGCATACTCTTTCTTACCCTGATAGGCACAAGAAGGTTTTAACGAGGTGCCTTATTAGCCGTTTTAGCTTGAAAATTTATGAAGTATGTCATCACATAGGTGGCAAATATTGTTCATTATGTTGGCAAAACGCTCATAAATTATTTTTTGTCATTCGAACCATGGATCGTACTACATGGGCCAAGTGAAGGAACTTGATCCGAGAAGAACCTAGTACTTCCGTATATCTTGAACCAATATATTATACAAATACGATTGATCCAAACATGAGATCATTTCATGTGGCAATCCAATATACGAGGGTTCAATCTCATGATCTTACTTTGGAACAACTAACAAAAGGGATCACTCTCTAACTGAGATATCACGACTAATTTTGAGTTATAAAACACATATGACCTACCAGAAATAGAAAGTCGAGGTAATACTAAAGCCAAGTTTTATATATGCGAGACATAGTATATTACACTTATAAATATATAATCATATATGTTAAACTTGAAAAATATGTTATAATATGTGTTTTTCAATATTATTTATGTCATATGAGAGAATAATATGATCATAGGCTCATTATACTAGCTTGAGATCATGGAGTCTTGTATACGAGAAGCGATCAAATGCACATTTAGGAGACTTATCAACCATTTAGTAAACTTTAGTACGAAATCTCCAATTATTGATTCGCTAAGAGAGATGTAAAATCCAGAGACCAATATATTTCATTTATGATTTGATGAAATGTCCATCATGTTAAATGATGTGCATGTTATTACCAGATTGACAGTCATCCGTTTTATTGCGAATGTTTCAGAAAGTATCCCCAAAGAAAAACTGCATACTTGGTTTATCAATCTACTAGGTGTAGGTTACGAAGAATTATCTAAAAAGACTGGACAATACAAAGGTGTTTTGAAATATGTTTCCATTGTCTCTATATTATGTTTATCAATCTTATATACCATGACATCAACCTCAAGCTGACGACATGACCCATACAATACAATCATATTCTTTTATACTTGTTTAGATGCATTATGTATGTCGACAAAAAACATGTATGTTAAGTCTAAGTATACATTTATCCTTAAACATATTGATGGTGTGTAATTGTAAGTATTAGGTATATGCGTACTGATGCATATTTACCATCATTTGGATGAAACACTAGAAGACAAAATGAAGACCATGTCCAGTTTTCCTATTTTTCTAGATATATATCATCAACTGTTATCTTATTTTTGTCTCGTTACACATTTGGATTACACACATGAGATGTTTATTCATAATAAGGTGTAATATATGTATCATCAATGCGTACTCTAGGTTGAAACTGACATGAAAGATTATGTTGAGCTACGTGGACGAGTCTGGCGTAAGTTACACTACTTTTTTTGTTTTAGATAAGTTTAAGGTGAAAATTTAGGTTGAAAGATTAACAAAAAATGTGTTTACAAAAATTGAATAATTATAATTCGCGAAACATAATCATTTTCATTCATTAATTTTCAGTAACTTGCAAAAAATGACCATTTTAATTATCAAAAAATAATTTTACTAATTTATGAAATGGTTAAGAAACAAAGTTTTAAATTATAGAACTATTAATTGATTGGGTTTAATGATTTTTCATATTGTATTTCATCCATATTTAACCATTTACAATGGATTTTCTCTCATGAAATAACATAATACCATAGAAATATAGCCGGGTTAAATCATGTTAGTCATATTATCTGGAACGAGTAATTTGCAAGTTTAGACGCGTACAAAGAACTTTGACACTTGCTTTAAGTGATAAGCCCAAAAGAGAAAGAAGTCGATGACAGATATGTAAGATAGGTGTGATACAATTTTGGTAATCGTGGTACTTGTTTAGTTTGCACCGTAAGCATTAAAGGTATTTAGTCTATGAGGGGGTGTTCTAATGCACTTCGGGCTATGTTCACTAAATATACAAAATGGGTTGTCTAGAAATTGTAAACCTTTCACTTATAGATATTACAACTTGATGATCGTGAAAGTATAGCCACAAAATAGTTGAGAGTTACACCAGATAATTTCTATGAACTGTTGAGACTTCCATGGTAATTATGATGAACTTTGAGTCACATTCCTTCATAATTACAACATTTTGTTGAAGTATTGATAGTAACTTATGTCGTGTTTTTTGTTTTTGTATTTTGTTTTTGTTTTTTTTACTACGACTATAATATGTCATATACATACCATTATATATTATACTTCGATATTGTCATT
The DNA here is from genome assembly GCA_036936605.1 of Limnanthes douglasii subsp. nivea. NCBI lineage: Eukaryota > Viridiplantae > Streptophyta > Magnoliopsida > Brassicales > Limnanthaceae > Limnanthes > Limnanthes douglasii. The sequence continues at coordinate 118,458,148 of JAUPFV010000001.1, forward strand.
TGAAATATGCGTACCTTAAATTATGAAACAAAAAATCAATAGAAAATTAAGAAACCTATGCTTAACCAATACTTGCAATACATGTCTTATTATTGTTTCGTGAAACAATCTCATAAAATTAACCACGATATGCGGAACTTGAAATTAACTAAGACTTACGAAAAAATTATGTGGTTACGAAACGTGTAATAACCATGACTTGTGAAAAAAATATTATCTTCATTTGATTATATTTGCAAAATAACATTTTTGAATCCTTATTTTTTCATCATATGGCGAATACAAATATCTATGTAATAGATAAGTTGCAAAAACAATTGGACATTTAACTTTGTAAAACATATGTCTTAACATTTTCCAATTTCTTCTCATTTATTGGTAAACACTGATTCTCATATCGTTAAAGTATCCCCATTATGAATGACAACTTAATTCTATAAGTTGATATAGGTCTAAGCTAGTAATTTCATGGCTTGGAATCAACAAAAGATATTTATTTGAACACGATAGTTACCGCATTGTAAAATGCCATGAACCATAGTCTGTGGTTAGTAGATTAATCTGATACTTTGTAAAATGTATCAGCTTTACGGCATGGATGGGGTTGATCCGCGTTTTTTTCACGTAAAAAAATTAATACGGGCTGATATAAAATTATTAGTTACGCATCGCTTAATCAACCTTACTTGCTACATTATGGTGTTGGCAAACAAATTGTAATTTATGAATTTTTACGATATTACTAATGAGACCGAGTTTGAAGTCATTAGCCAAATAGTATTATAAGATAAAAATCTACAGACCGTGTCATATGAATTTAGTTCTAAAGAAGATTATCAATATGATTCACCATGTAGTACGTAAGTTGTATGTAATATTATGTGCAAAATATAAAGGATTTTTACTTGTGAAGTTTGAACTTTATCTACTTATGAAAAAATAAATACCCATTACTTGCAAAATCATACATTACTCTAAGTTTTGGAATATTAAATGTGATGTATTTTTACTTACATAATATGTCATGTAACTAATTGTGAAACGTGAACTTTAAAAAATGTATGAATTAGCGAATGTTTGAAATTGATTTGTTGCGAAATTGTTTCCTAATAAATTACAATCAATATTTGTTAGTGTTCTAATGGATTAGAAACACGTAAAACATTCCATCTCGACGAATAGACTGTCATAAAATATTCCAGATGATGGTTTGACTGTGGTATTGGTCGATGGAGGAAGCTTGACCAACATCATCTTTAAAGCAAGTTATGATCGAATGTTAGAGGTCCCGCCATATAAATCTACACAACATACTTTGGTCGGATACGAAGGAAAATCATCCTAATGTGTTGGCGAGGTCGAACTTATGGTTAAAGTTGGCCATAGAGCTACTAAGAAGAAAGTCAAGACACTGTTTATGATTTCTGACACCCCTTACCACACCATTATTGGAATACTATAACGGCATCGGATGGACCCTACTCCTTGCACTTTCAGGAAATGCATCAAGTATCATGTCAGGAAATCAGTCGATATCATAAGCGGAGCCATCGAACTTCCGGAACCTGTTATGCAGTGGTTGTCGACCTTACCAAGCCTCTACGATAGCAACTAACCAACGAGGAGGGAGGCGGTACCAAACAAATCATATCACCCTTTTTCCTAAACCGATAGATGATCGTAAAGAGAGTGAACGACCAGATGATGCTCCTGGATACACAAATGACAAATTTGTGGCTGAGGGTCGCAACCTATGAATATGAAAAATTTAGAAGTTGTTTTTTAGAAGTTCTTTGATAAGTTTATTATAGAAAAATTTGGACATTTTTGCATTGAATGTTAGTGATGTGTGGGGGGTAGACCCCTTAGTAATTTTCCATAAGCTAGCAATAGATAGACGCGCAAAACCCGTCAAACAAAAACATAGATAATTCTCAATAGAAAAGTAAGAAGTCATCTGCAACGAAGTAGATAAGCTGTTTAGGCTCAAGCATATACGCCGATCCCGGCATCCATTTTGGATGGTAAATCCTTTGTTCTTAAAAAAGAATGAAGGACAATAGCGCATGTAGATCGATTACACTGACCTGAATCAGGCATGCCCTAAAGATGCCTTACCGTTACCACATATCAATTAATTAGTGGACACAGATTCTAGTTTAGAGGATTTATCATTCATGGATGCATACGTAGGCTATAATCAGATTTGTTTGCACCGAAAGGATAAGGAGCATACAATATTTCATACTAAGAGGGGACTATAATATTATACCATAATGTATTTGCGATTGAAGAATGCAGGCTCTACATATTAACGCCTCGTCAACCTCATATTCAAAGATCAACTCTGGCACCACTTGGAAGCGTATATCAACGATATGATCATCAAAACCAATGCCTAACGAGGTTTGTATATCCTACGTAAGTTTAATATCAAGATAAATCCAGTGAAATGTTCATTCGGGGCTCGTAGTGGTACATTTCTGGGTTATGTCGTCAGCAAAAGAAGAATTAAAGCGGACCCTGCTCATCTAAGGGCACTGATCTAGATGGAGCCCCAAGAAATATTAAAGAAGTTCAATTCCTAACGGGGCACCTCGCCCCTAGATGGTTGTTGCTTGCAAGATACGCCTCTACTTTAAAGGTCACACCCTTATCGTACAAACCTTTATTTCCCCAAGGAATGTATTGCAGCAACCTAATATCCCGCCCGCCTAACTAAATGGTCTATTATGTTAGGGGAGTACGACATTAAATTCGAGCTATGCACCGCGATCAAAAGACAAGTCGTCTCCGAGTTCATCACAAAATTATACATACCTCGTAGAGAGTATATCCTGACTGTACCCTCGCCCGATAACCCTAACCAGAAATGGCTTCTCGAAACCAATGGGGCATCGAGTACTTCAGGAAATGATGCATAGTGATGAAACTACCTACATGGGAAGAAATTCGACAACCCATCCGTGTTAACTTCCCAGTGACAAATAATACGAAAGAGTATGAGGCAGTCATTGTACGTATGGAGTTAGCTCATATATGTGGAGCTCGGGTACTCAAAATCCGATCTGATTTGTAGTTGGTCATCAACCAATCGAAAAGAACCGACAACGTCATAAAAGAAGGGATTCACAGTTAGCTAACTACTTTGAAAGAATATTAGTATAAGTTCCAGACAGTCTCTTACGATCAGGTCCCCCGTCTTGATAACTCTGCAGCTGATGCCTTAGCTAAAGCAGCGACCTCAAGAGAAAATTTAATTGTAATACTACAGACTTACCCCACGACCGAGATACACATTCCCACAAAAAGCATATGTATGATAGAGACCATGACTGACTGGTGGAAACCTTACATACTCTAAATTTATGACGGTACCCTCCCCATCAGATAAATCCACGGCTAAGGTGTTGCAACTCTGCACCGCCAAGTATCGCGTACTGGATAATATTCTCTACCTAAAAGTGAAACAAAACCGCTGCTATGCTGTTTAAGTCAAGAAGAAGCTACCAAAATACTACATGAATTACATACGGGGGAAGCAAGAGCGCAGTGTGGCCACCATAGCCAGATCCGAAGATTGCTCATAGTAGGGTATTACTGGTCTGAACTGGCAGCCAATGTAGAATGCATATTAAAATAATGTCACCCTTCCAACAATTTGCTAACACCGGCCACCTATCAAGCGATCAATAAGTTCTAATCTGATATCATGCCCTTTTGATTAATGGGGCATCGACTTAGTAGGACCACTACCTATGGCAACCAGAAAGCGCCTGGTTTTAGTAGTGACAGCGGATTACTCTACCAAATGGGTCGAAGCCAAAACCCTTTCCTGTACCCGAGCCTAAGAGATATGTGATTTTATACACCATTGATTCTCGCCCGGTTTGGTATCCTCTGTGTGCTAATGACAAACAATGGCCCCTAATTCCAATATTCATAATCACAACATTCTTTAAGCTTTCTGGCGTCGACCAACATTTATCCACTCCCTACTACCACAAGAAAATGGGCAAGTAGAAGTAACGAATCAGAAGATGTTAGATGGCATAAAAAGAAAACTGGAGGGTGTCAAATGGAAGTGGCCCGATAAAATATCCAAGGACACACAAAACAACTGGAAAGACTCCATTCACACTTGTTTACGGTATAGAGGTGGTGGTACCTGCGGAAGTCATCATCCCAAACCATAGAGTCGCCAACTACTCTGAGGTCCCCAATGAAGTTGATTGTGCTGTCAGCAGCAATCTTATCAAGGAACGTCGTGATCAAGAATGAGTTCGCACAGAGCATTACAAAATTTTGATGATGGGATGTTTCAATTCATGAATGAGCCACACACACTATAAGTTGGTGACCTCGTTATGAAGAAAAAATTTCAAGGCTCGGGTGATAAAACTGCTAGAAATTTAAACCCCAACTGGTAGAGCCCTTACACAATCATAGCCAAAGGACACCATGGTACCTACCGCCTCGCCGACACAGACGGTCATGCCCTCAAACACTCTTGGATATAAGTCATTTAAATTTGTATCACCAAACCATGTAATTTAACGATCCACTAGTTTCCATTTTCATAGCGCAGGGTTTTTGTTTAACGAGGCATCCAACTATATTTACTTCAATGAAATTTTATTGCTTTCAGAAATTTATATGTTTGTTGCTTACCTTCTCCCTCCTTACAAAGTGAAAATGGGTCACTGGCCATGCCTACGGGCTGCGCAAGGGGCCATACTGAGCTCGGACCAATTTATTCCAATAATATTAATGAGCTAATTAGCCACGCCCATTGAGGCTACAAAGGGCCCACATTGAGCCCAATACCTTGTACTGGTATTAATAAGAAATCTCATAATAAACCAAGCCTATAAAGGCCACACAATAGGTTGAATCGGTCTCTCCAGCGAATGAGCCGATTGGCATATCATATCTGGGCTACCCAATGGGCCATACTAAGCCTGATTTTGTAAAGATGTGCCAAGTCATTAAATGTTTAATAAACACGTAGATATCCACTCATATAACTTATAATAATTCATTAGTTCGATCGATACCAAGCACATTGATTAACACAAATTAACACAAATATTGTTTCACACATTCCCAGCAATATCACCATTATAAGTCAAGTGGCAAACAAAAAGGTTTAGATGTTCAAATTTACAATATATAATACCAGGCATCGAAAAGTAGAGGAGTAGTATCCGCTACAAGAACACCAGTTTCTACGGTAGCATAAACGAACACCCCTATTATCACTGTCTTTCTCCCAGTGCGTCAAACTCGGAGGCACTTACCTCTAGCTTCCTAACAACAGGATCTACAGCGGTTAAGACATTACCTTCTAACATCAACTTCTCACCTAACAATAACCCAAATACCACCCCGGGGTTCAACTTCAGCAATTCCAAAATAGTTTCCGGCTAGTTTTTTTTCCCTCATTCCCACTACCTCAACGGCTTGGCTCTCCCAATTCCAAATCCTATTCAGCTTTCTTCAACAACTCCAACCTCAATGATCCTTTTCTACTTTAGCTTCTCCAATGGTCAACTTCAGATTTGCATTCTTCACAGCCAACTCAACTATGCTCTCGGATTGGTCTTCTACCCTTTTAGCTTGGACCATATTTTGCGTTAACAGACCGAAACTTTGAGTTATTAACCCATCATTCTTTTTTGGATCACGTAGTGGTTTTGTACAGACAATAAGGCCCTTCTACTGACTAGTTTAACCACTCCTTCTGATATGCATCGAGTTCATCGGCAACCAAAGACATCTCACATCTTAGTTCATCATTCTAGCGCGAAGATTTCTCATGAAGACTCTGAGCTGACCCGTAAGAATTCTTAAACCTAGCTACCTCTATAGTTATACCTCAAACCGAGCCAAAGAATAGGGCTTTTGGGTACCACTTCTTTATTTCTTGATAATAGATGGTCGACATGCTTCGATAAGCCAACACCACAGAATTATGATGAGTCTGTGCACACACATGAATCTGCATAATTTCACACTTCAACTTACAATGAATTAATTAATACGTAATTATTACGATTCATCTCGATGGGTAGCTCCAGTTGCCACTGTAGATACTCGCTCATGGGTATATTGTCATAAAACGACAATTTTGTATTTTCAATTGTTCTAGCATAAATGGCAATGACCGAGGTGCCCATGGGAGGAATCTCCTCAGTCATTGTAGCACCCTGGGAAGCCTCTCCAACACGACCCTTCTTTTGCACAAGTTCAACCCTTACAATGTTCATGTATGACGAACCAGACCTTACGTCATTAACAAAGTCTTCCATATGCTATGCTAACCCCTTGGGTAATATATTTTCCTAAACTGGTATACCATCATTTTATCAACTTTTTTGGTCTATCACCTTCGCTCGAATCCTCCAGCACAATCACATCATGCGTCTTTCCCCTTTCTTTCACTACTTCTAACAATGATGTCTCCCTAACATTTTTATCCATCTGACTCCCATTTGCTTTAACATCATTATCCACCAACCTCAGCTTACGTTGTGATATTGGTATAGCGTTAAGTATGACACAATTTATTTTCAATGGAGGACACACCTCATCGTCAGTTTTCTCATCATCTTCACGAGTATGCCGACTTCATCATCTTACAACTCTAAAAAACCATCAAACTAATCCCTGCATTATTACGGTCTCCATAACTTTTTTCCATCAAAGCCCGCATATGGTCCATTGTCTCCATCTTCCCAGTGCTTGCTATCTTCACTTGACTGTCCTCTGCGATCTCCAACTCTGGCACACGCCACTGCGCAGACTTAAGAAATTTCACATGTGTAAACACACAAGATGATTCAAATCCCCACATTGCATTTGCAACCACCAATAAGTTGATCAACATGTTTTCTACACCGTCTGTAAATTATTCCCTACACCACTCGTGTTATTTTCCTTCACTTACAAACAAAAATGACATTTCAAATAGTTTCACCAACGAAATATACTTTTAATAACCACAAAATTTAATCCTTACACTTAGTCCTCCACTGCATTTCCGATTGAAAATTCATAACAACACTCTCATGCTCTCAATTCTCAGATACAAACACGAATGTATGTTTCCAATTCTTATCCGACGTGGGTAGATCCATCAATCTTCTTACCCTAGTAAGTTGAAGATAGAAGAATGGAGAGCGGCCATGTTTGGAGACATCAACTACAACTAAGAAATCTGCCAAACACACGGGAATATCCATCAGTTTGGAACTCAGAATTAGGCTCAATAGCACCCTCTAACCATTGGTCGTAAGTTGCGTAATGAATATGCTTATAAAACTAAAAATATCACAAATAAAGGAGGGCAAAGGAAGATGAAGAACCTAGTAAAATATGGTCATGTACAGATGCATTTCATTCTCGCGGGGCTGATAAGACTGCTCCCGGGAACCGTCACCCTTATTTTGACATCACTTGGGATATCGTATCTAACCCAAAACTCGCGAAGACCATATTCCATCTAATACCCATATTTGGGCGTCATACGTGCAAAGTACTCTTCTATAAAGGAGGGATTTTTTAAATCCAATTGTATGCCATCACCAATAATGTTACCTGCCTTCTCTTTCTTTTTACCACCCTTTTTCTGCACAATCTGGATCAATTGAGTGACTAAAATGATCCAACATTTGTTATCAGAGCAATGTAATAGACAATTTAGTCTGTATCAAACAAAGCTAATGACAGGTGGGTGTTCAAGGAAATCAACAAAGTTCCGGTGAGACTATCTAAAAAGTTCCGACCCCCCTAGTACTCTAGACAAACAAAAGTACAAAAAGTTCAAGTTTTAAATATATCTTTTCTACAGACGAGATCTACGATGATAAACGACGGTGATGATCTATTTTCCATAAATAAAATGATGTGTTTTCACCTCTAGAAGCACAACCCATAAATTACTAAATAAATTATGCATTAATTCGTAATTGATTTGATTGGAAGATTGGCACTACAATCCATGTGTGATGGGATTTCAGTTATAATCAACCCATTAATTAAAGTTACACGCCTCACAATAACCGAATCGGTACAATCATTCATTCTCCGTACGTTATCGTTGTGTCATATCCACCATGACACAAACGTCACCCAATAATGACACATGTTATCATAAAGCTGACATTCTATCACATTACTATATGATACACCAAACTACTAGATCAAATCTATGGACACGTGACCTAGTAGTTTGGTGTATCACATCACTATATGATACACCAAACTACTAGGTCACGTGTCCATGGATTTGATCCATCACATCTTATTTGCCTAATTTTTTTTATTCCATTTAGTATCTTTTTAAAACTTACTCAATGGACTAAGGAGGAGCCCTGATAAGGTTTCCATTATTGGAGAAGATATCATTGGGTAAGATGTGGTTATAGAGTAACAAACCAAGCAATACGGGCACATGAAGCCTTAACACCGAGGGGTTCCTGCATCATACCGAGATGACCTACAAGCAGCGTACACATATCGTAAACAATGACTAAACTGAGGCACAACCATAAGATAGTGAGGTCAGCTCACAAGATGCGACCGAGCAGAGGTCATACGGGAAACCCAACGTAACCGAATAAAGGCTCGTCAAGCAGTAAACTAACCTAGGAGAGGTCATGTGGGAAAACCAGTGCAACCTAATCAGGGCCCGTCTGAGCGATAAATTGATCGAGCATAGGCCATATAGAAAAGGCGACGTAGTCAGGTCGAGGTCCACCGAAGAACTACTACTAGCTACCGACACCTATGAACAACAATCGTGATCAACACACAATAAAGAGATTTAAAGAGAGTCAAGAGTTATTAAAGTGAACTTTGACTAATGAATTAATGTAACTGACCACGACGGACGTAATGGCCATAAATATATGTCAACGATCGCAATTAGGGTCATTTTGTATGTAGAAGGAGAAATAAATCACACAATGAATGGTATAAATAGGATTGTGATTGTGTAAAAAACATATATTTTATTCTTGGATAAATAAATTACTACTTAGTATATATTTGTGAGATTTTCCTCTTAACAATTATGAAATTTAATCATATTGGTTTTGATTTGTTCCAAAATAGATAAATGTGAAACAGTAAGTGATAATTAGTACAATAAACATTGGATTATACTAGAAATGAATAGTTATGTGTCATAAAGAAAAAAGTTGAATAACTCTACTATTTTAGCAGCTACCCCGTCCTAATCTCTTGATATTACGACCTTACCATTTTTAATAAAATCATGCACCATTTAACACACTATCACCCTATAGTGTTTTTAAAAAATTCGTTGTTGCTAAATGTACCTTTGGGATAAGATTTTTCATTTTGGTGTTAATGCCAGTAATGTTTTCTTAAGTATGTACTTCATGTGCGAAAAATAATTCAAAAAATTGAAACGTAAACCTGTTTATAGTTATAGTATTGCAAAATTCCCATACTAAGATATGGTACACCTTATATGAAGCACGTGAGAAATTAAATGTTAACATGTCATCACATGCCTAAGGATATGTGTCTTTTCTTTTTATTTATTTTTGAACCATCGAGTTGAGTTGATATATTTTTGTTTTGCAATGTATAATTTATTAAGATTTCGCAAGTGGTATTGTATAATATTTTAAGTTTTCCATTGCATGCATAAATATGTTGATTGCCTCATTTATTTTGTCTCAAACTTGTCAATTATGTACTTCTAAATGATATTTGGTCAAAAGAATGTAGATGTAAGCATCAATGACTTTCATATTAAAACAAGTATATCACATAGTAAAAAATATTAAAAACTAATATGAACTATATTTGCAAATTTATATAATTACATAGTTGTCAAAAATATTTACATAAGTTGCAAAACATGTATATTTGGTATAATGATAATATGTATGTATTTGAAAAACCTGAGCACATGAATATTAGCAAAACTTGAGCATATATAATTTGTTTATGGAACATAAATATATATTTGCAAAATTAACCCACTTTTGTATGTTGCGAAAAATATATTTATTACCTTATATACATATATCATGTTTGTCCTCTTTTATTATTTTGAACATGTTCTCAACCGTATTAAAAAATTTGATGATGGGTGTGACCATACATCTGAATACTTGTATTCTGTAGCTTTTAAAATCTTGACCAAACTTTTGACAAGTTTGACGATAATTAAAGCCTTTGTTTCATTCATAACATTTCAATATTTCAAGTCAACAACTTGTTTTGTTTTTTTCTGAATAATCAACTTTATTGTATTATGGCTAATTTTTATCCCAAACGACAACATTAGCCTATTGCATTACAAAATATCAGAAAACAATACATGTGAAACCTTTGTAAATCAGGCATTGCAAAACATTATAAAATACAACATGCAAGTAAAATATTATACATTACCACTTGTGAAACCTTAACGACTACCATATGTGAAACGTTAATAAATTATCTATTGTAAAACATGCGTAAATACCATATGGGGAACCTTAATAAATATAATAAGAATTAAATTTGACAGAGTTTGGATACATGCCTAAATATTCGAAATTTAATTAATGTATTGATTGGTTGAGATTCGAGAGTACTTAGCTTGTTGACCTCTTCTCTCAAAAATGAAATTATGGGGGAAAGTCGATCAAAGTAAGGAAATAGTGGTTTCCTTTGACAAATAAATAAGAATAATGAGTATGATTCATTTTATCCCTTCCACCAGCATGATTAATGCCCTCAGGCATGCGAAGAAAGCGGCCAACCTTACTTTTAGTAAGAAATGGAACGCTTAGGCTTTATTCTCTAAAAATATCTTTAGTCACTCTTTTAATGTAATGAGCCCCACATCATAGAGGTTTATTTTTTAAAATTTTACTTCCCTTCCTCATTCATAAAGAAAGAGAAAGTCATTTGACATACCCGCATAGATTAGATGTCCAAGGAAAGCACCGACCTAAGAAGTATTTCTACCTTACTCACTTTACCAGCCAACATATGGGAAGCTTAAAAAATGAGTCAAAATCTCAGTCTCAGTCTTGAATATCCTCTTCTCGCTCTTGATCGCAAAGGTATGCATATGGCTATGTATCAACCTCTATCCACTAGTGCTTATTCGACTAGATAAGCTGCATTACGAACTACCGGATCAATACTTTACACAACTTCTTCTTTAATGCTTCTTATACGCTCATTGAGAGTCTCTCTATTAAAGGTCCAGTAGTATCTAACTTAGTCTTCAGATTGTAAGTTTCAGTCTGTTACAAACTTGACTTGCTCTTAGTTGTGCCCCTATGAATTGATCAAAATTACACTTATTAAAAATACTTGTGGAAAGTTTTAAATTAGTTTTGAACAGAAAAACGAAAATAAAAACTATATAAGGTTTCTTTTAAAAGCATCGCCATTTTTCACTTCTTCAAAAATTAACCCTTATAAAATCTCTCAACCTCAAAGAACACATCATACCCGAAATTTAATTTTAAGCTAGGTTACAAATGAAATATGTGAAATCATTCACTATATCATCTTTTACGTATATATGTATTTATTTTCTTGAAATTTGTTGTTTAAGGATTCAAATTTAGGTTTTAAATTTATATTTAAATTTTAGAAAAAAATTATTTTTTTAGTTTTTAGTTATTTCAATTCATTTTAGGTCTTATTTACTAGTTCTACTAGCCCCACTCTATCGTTACATACATAGAATTTTTATTAGGGCTTACTTTGGAAACATTAGAGTTAGGGGTTAAACCTGTTACTACAACTATATGAGCAACTAATACTGATCTAGAGAGTCAGAATCAAGTGCAATAAAAATGCATCTCATTTTTGGCCCATTAGGTTAAAATAAGTGTAATTTTGATCTAAATATCATTTGGTTAGTGTATTTTAATGCTCTACATATTAAATGTAACATGATGGCACCCAAGAGATTTTTGAATAATTATTTTCAGGAACTTCATATTTGCGAGCGCTTTAGTCAGAACTACTCAAAATTATGGGAGTGTATCAACCTACGGAGAGGTCAAAGAGGGTATAAAAAAACAAAAGTTGGATGGTAGATATCTTTCATCCTCCCCACCCCACTCTAGAGATAACTCAAGAGTCTGAGCCAATGCGACAGACAAAGCATCCATCATCATTATTTCTGAAAGAGGAGGTTAAGGCTCAGACAAGCATAAAACTTATAGGAAGTCATATAGTTCATAAACACTTCCCCTCATATTTTGAGACTCCAAAAAGGGTACTTGAATAACACATATACAATCTCTATCACGGAAGAGTAAACATCGATAAGTATTATAATGAGCTCATTAATGAATATTAAGTATATTATGTTCTATTTTAAAATAATATATGTTATATTATAAAAGAGACAAAGTACATATTTTTAGTTTGGCATCTTGCACAAACAACTAATAAGTTAGGAACGATATTGTCCAAGAAGTAGTCAACCATTTTGTCTTCGGGCCAATGTTGGACGAATTGTGTCATTGAAATCCAGATAACCTGATGAAGATATAATAATCAGATAATGATATAAATATAAATACATTTATGTAATTATACATATAAATGGATTTATTTTGTATTAAAAGACAATATACTCATAAATAAGAGTATGTTAGACCATTACACATGTAACCACTTAATATATGATATATATATATATATATATATATATATGAAGGTATAACCTAAAGAAAGATAAAATATCTCATTGTCAGTCAAATAACTTCTCTCTCTCTAATATCTTTCTTGAAGCACTATTATTTCTTTTAGAAAAACCTATTGGCATTTTTTGATAAATTTGTATCCTCATCAATGATGTTGTATGTGGGAATGTTTTTTTTCTTCCATATTTCAATACAAAAAGCCTTTTATTCTAGAAGAGATAACGAATTTCTCTTTATTTTCTCCTCGTTGTCAATATATTTTTCTATCTGTTCATTTCTAAAGAGTAACAATAGTTATCATTATTTTAATCTTTAAGTCATTATTGAGGCCTGCATATAAATCGATCAATATAATCAAGAAATGAGTCGTATAGAAGTTTTTTGTTTTTCACTTTTAATCTTAACCTAAATCGCATGGATCTCAATAGTTGGTGTTTGTTTATTTATTTCTTTGATATTTATGAAAATGAGACTGGTATCTAAATTAAAACAACATTTAAAGTCAACCGAGAGGTCAAATAACAAATAAAAAGAAAGGCAAAACTAGAATAAGGTGAAATTAGTTGATTAACAATGATGATTTGATTAACATTGACAATATTTTCCGATTTTCTTGTGGCAAAGCTAAAATAGATTTTAGGTTCAATATACAGATGTGTTTTGAATTAATTTTAGTATTCATCAACTCCTTTCATTCGATTTTATCGGCAAAGGTTTTTTGGTATTTATTTTTCTAATAAAGATAAGAATTAGTTAACAAGTTCTATAATCAAATGATTAGTGCTTGGGATGGGATACTCAAACCGATCAGGTAAGATTCATCAAACTTTAACATTGATTTCATTATTGATTAAGGTTTTTTCAGTTTGAAGAAAACATCAAAGCAAAAAATTAGATACGCTTCATTTACTTAATTGTGTAACGAAGTAAAAAGTTAAATAATTGTTTATTGACTATGAGATAATTGAATATGAAGCCAGTTATAATATTGAAAAGTCAATCAAGTTCATTGTTGATTTTTTAGATACTGATTAAATTTATTATGTGTTGTTAATCGATTTTGGGTATATTGAATTTTGTTGATTAACAATGAGTTGGTGATTCCAAATCCATTATTGTTTTTGAATGTTGAGTTTTTTTTTGTTATAGTTTGTTATTAATTATACAAGAGAGGGAAACATAAAGCTTCATAAATTTATTAGTAAGTATGAGTTTGCATAGATAGTTTACATGTTTTAAGGGATTAATTGTAGCAAATTTTCATGAACATACAATAACAATATACAAGTAATGTTACAAATGTACAATGTATGCATCATGAACAAAATTGTAGTATTATTGACAGTCTTGTACACATTGGTTTGAACAACTATTATATTGCTTCGTACATATTTGGTACTATCTAGACTACATGATATATATAATGCGCTACATACGCATTATTATGTGTGTAGTGTAAGGATGTTGTATGAGATGTGTAACATATACAATACATGTTAGTAATTACTCCAAAACCTGTTGATTCGTGTTATGTGAAAGATGTTGGTAAAAGTGTGTAGCGTGAACGCTCCAAAAAATAGTTTTAGAGACTATTCAATAATCGGACTAAAATATTCTTATAAGGAGTAATGAGATTTATAGAGGGAGAAAAATTAGTCAAGTATTTTAGATAGAGAAATAGTGAAAAGTAAAAGTCAATACAATTATTGTGTTGTTATTGTTAAGAAATTGTACACCTATATATCGTAGAGGTAAGTTCGTACTGAACTCACATGGATGGTTATGTTGGATACTTCACCCCCAAAATTATACTCCCTCCATCCCAAAATACATGTCATTTTAGAAAATTATTTTTTTCCCACAATACATGTCGTTCTCCCATATCAATGTAATATTTAATATTATTTATTATCTTCTACCAAATAGATCTCTTTCCTTATTTGTTTTTAATGAAAAGAGAAGTAATTATTACCTTCCTTAACATTTGTGCATAACCTTAAAACGGTATGTATTTTTGGACGAATGGAGCACTAAGTACAACCATATTTATTCATTACTCCCTCCACCCAAAATATAAGTTATTTAAGAAATAATTTATATCCTACAGTATATGTCATTTTCACATCTCAATGTAAAATTTAATATTATTTATTATGTTCTACCAACTAGATCTATTTTTGTGTTTTTTTATATAAAAAAAGTAATTATTATATTCGTTAATACATGTGCATAACCTTAAAACCACATGTTTTTTGGGACGGAGGGAGCATTACATTTCACACTCTTTATGTTTCAATTCTACTTAAAGCTAACCTACAAGAGTAGGGTTGTTATCGGTCCGGTTCGGTCCGGGTTTTGACGGAATCAGACTGGGCCGCTAAGCTTGTCGATTTGGACAAGACCAGACTTTTAAGCTTTTGGTCTAGTTTTTAGAACTAGGCCACTAAGTTTTCGGTTCGGTTTGGTCCTGTCTGGTTCCGTTCGTTTCTATTTCCGGTTTAGTGTGATTTTAGTTCGATCTGGTTCCATTCAATCTCGTTTCTGTATGATCAAGTTTTGGTTTGATCCAATTTTGGTCTGCTCCGGTTCACTTAAAAAATCCAATTAGCATTTAATTTTCAAATTTTTTACTAAAATAGATGATATAAAAGTTAGATGTTAGAAGTTAATCTTTGATTTTTAAAAAAAATCGGGCATTAACTAGTAGTTTTGCAATATATTGTATAATAATAATAATAATAAATTGGTTCTAACAATTTTATTGGTTCAATTCACTGTCGTTTCTACCAATTTATCGGTTTTATCGGTTTGGCTCGGTATCGGTTTTATCAGTTTACCGATTTTATCAGTTCGTTTCCAAATTGGTTCTACCGGTTTATATGTTTTATCGGTTCATTTCCAAATTGGTTTTATTGTTTCGGTTCCTTTCGGTTGGATAAATCCGGGTTGGATAAATCTGAACTGGATATTCTATCATTATCAGTAGCCCTCATAGTCATTGCAAAGAAATAAGAGGGATAACTAGATTTAATGCCTTTTCAGATGCAATTGTTTCTTTGAATATTTTTTATCCTTGTAAATTGTGCATCGTATGGTGTCAACTCTTTGCATATTTTGACAGTTGTTATGACCTCTTAATTTTCCACCAAGTAGCTGTTAAACTCTATTGATCTTGACGTGTTCCGACACTTGTAGAAACTCTTAGCTTCTCACCAAGTAACCGTTGAGATCCTAACGTCACTTCTTATAAATTTCAAACCTTTCATTTATAATCTATTACCTACTAGTTTTATAGATAGATAAATTAGAGAGAGCTTTACTCATCCTACCACCGCAAAAAACACAATTTCTAGTCATACTTTACCGAAAACACCATCCTGGTCCAAGGTATGTTATGGCTAGTGTTCACAGTTTCTCCCTTTGTATATGTTTGGGGATAAAATACGTTTGGGATTGCCTGAAAATCACTCAAAGGTTTGAAAAAATAAAAGTTGATGGGATAATTTTCGATCAACTCTTAAAACTAATTCAAACCTTTACTTACGGTTTCTGGCCTTTAATAAAGAAACCAACCAATACACTTATTCATGAACCTTCCTCCCATAAAGTTTCTCTCACAAACCCATCTATCAATAAAAATTCGTTGTTATGGGTAAAGTTAAAGACAACCATCTCCCTAGGAAGAGACACCATTCCTCTAAATCAAAAGAAAAAAAGAACAAAAACGCTAAGTTTGATTCTCCCCGGAAAGGACCGACTTAAATCGAAAACGAATTTTCAGACGGTTCCTTTGAATGTAAACATTTACCCATTAGAGTCTCCCACTCCAAAAGAACAAATACCATCATGCGCCAACATCATTTCCAACTACTTCATGAGTCTTCTGAAGAGACTACAAGTCGTGAATCAAGAGTTGGTGGTTCAAATGAAACAATTGGTAATACTGAAGAAGTACAGGCCATGCTCGACACGACTCAGGTTGATCTAGGGAGCCCTCAAAGAAAAACCCTAAATCTAAAAAGAAAAATGCCAATGAAAATGTTATCATTACCTTTAAGATAACCACAATTCTTGGAGATAATCTGAATCAGTTTATTCATATCTCATCGCCCTCCAAAAAGTTTAATACGAATGGTTTTTAGAATCTGAGGAGCCTAAACTCCAAAGATGATGGGGAATTCCATATTGTATCCTCGGAGAATGACCAACTCCAATATTTTACGGGAAAGAAGAGTTGGGGGTATCCTCGAAGATACTAAACTAAGGCATGTCATTCCTATTGGATTCCACTATTATCTAATACATTGAATTGATCAACTTGTGTCTAATTTAGGCCAATCATAATCCTTAGTCCATCTTATTATCATGCATCATGGCCTCAATGCTATCTAAAACCAAACTTCCGATGGAGAAATTCATTGCGAAGAATGTTGTGTCGAGGAACCCATACCTTCGCTTATAGTAAATTATTTTAGGGAATATCTCCAATATAGTTTATGATCCTCTCGAGGCAGACAAAACTTTGAGGCAAAAGTTATTTTTTATAAGAGGATGGTGGGAAAAATGAGAAAAACAATTAAGGAGAAAACCCATGAAGGCTCACCTTTAAATGGAAAAGTATAAGTAAGCCTGATTTTTATTAAAGTTATTTTTTTATTTAATTATCAAACTTGTGTTTGATGCAGAAATCATCAAGTGCTTTCAAGAACTACTACCTACCTAACTTAATTGTTTGAAGCTAAAATCACCAAGGGTTTTCAAGAACATCTCCCAGATGCTAATGAGACTTTTTCACAACTGAGTCAATAATCTAAGGAACGATGATCAAATGAATTTCATCAATGATTTGAACTCTTAAACTTGGTCTAGAAAAACTTGTGAAGGGTTTCCCCTAAAATTGTTTTGCTACCTGAAAAATCGATTCCTCTGGTCCTTCCGATATTGTAAAGTGACTAGCTGCCCTGGACGCTTGAGTTATTCTTCCTGCTAGAAACAAATATCCTATTCACAAATTGAAAAGGAAAATTGCAAGGGAATCATCCAAATATAATAACAAGAAACCAAATTAAATCCAAATGCAACAAGAAAAGTAAGACAAAATCCGACGAATCAACCACTACTCGAGTCGGCACAACTACTCCTGAAATTGCTAAAATGAAAAAAGGTTACTTTGAAGAATAAAAAACCTTTCAATACTGAAAAAACCCAAAGACCCTCTTCCTGAGCTTATTTGGTGCAAAAGCTGGTGAAGTTTTGTTGGTTGAATAATTTAGATTTGAAGCAATTGTCACTAAGACTGAAGCACTAGGTGAGACATATGGCATATAGTTGATATTTAGTAAAAAGTGGAGCTGAAATAATTGATGGAAAATATGGTGGCAAAGATGATGTTTGTTATTCATCCATTATAGGCGACCAATTAGTACAAAACTTAGGCGATTCGACTAGAGTAGTTGGTTCTTGGGCCCATAAACAGTCTGAAAGACGCCACAATGAGTGAAGGATATAAATTGATAAATATGGTGATATACTGAACCATATGAATTACCTGGTAGATAAAAACTTAGGTACAAGCTACTACAACTGATCATGCAACAAACTGTTGGATTGAATTAGTATATGTGAAGAATGTTGGTTCCGATGTATGCTTGTATTTCCAAATTAAGTATGTACTAAATTTTGATGGAGAAAACATTTATTTGTGGTCTAAATATTGGCAGTGTATATGTGACATGATTTTTCAGTGCCAGTAGTTGTTGCAGTTACAGATTAGGAAGATTTTTTATTTGCTAAGTGTCTACTGTGCGACTGCTAATTGTTTTCTGTGAACTTAATGATTGTAATTTATATCCAAATCTGTTTGCTTAAATCTTGTTAAAGGATTCAACACTTTGACATCTATTAGTGTGAAAAAATAGTAAAAACTTATAAAGATAACATCAACACTTGGATATTTAAAAAGCGTCGTCAACAAATAATGATAATAACCTTCAATAATTAAAATATGAAAGCTTCATCAACGAATTTTAAATATTAAAATCAATAAATAGATACATTAATGATGTCACTAACACTTGGATATTTTATACTACGACTTTGTTAATTAAACATCAAAGGAGAGGTATTTTTTATAACAAAACTTAGTTGTCGTAATATATTAGTAAACATACATACATATAAGAATCTATCATTTATATACATTTAAGAATTTAAATTATTGTTCATACAAGGTTTAATATAAATATTACATGGATTTAATGTGAGATAATAGGTCAAAATTTTACATTTACAAAAAATAGGTTGTGAAATAAGGCCTAAAATGATAGTTGTCAAACCATTATTCCAATATATTTTTTCATCGTCACGAATAAGGGTTAACTTATGACAAATACTTGAGAAAATACTTTCAATCTGATTTAAAGACTATGGGTCATATGTTGTATATCTCACATTAGACGTGTAGATATATGAAATTCGTTATAAGCCAAATTATCTTAATATAAACGACGGTTGGGAATGACAGAAATGTTACAAGCCAAATGATATCCATAATAGCTAACAAATAGTTATAAGTTTTCAAAGTCAACGCTTATCAATAATACCCGGCAAATGAAAGTGAAAATCTTCAGGATATGGTGAAATGATCTACATAGATAATTTGAACTAAATTTATATATTGATAATAATAAATTATCTTCTAGAAGCACTATTATTTCACTTAGAAAAACATTTTGTCATTTTTGATAAAGTTTCATACTCATCAATGATGTTGTATGTGGGATTATTTTTTGTTTTCCATATTCCAATACCAAAAGCCTTTTATTCTAGAAGAGGTAAAGAAGTTATATTTATTTTCTCCTCGTTGTCAATAATTTTCTATCTATTTCTAAAAAGTAGCAATAGTTATCATTATTTTAATTTTTAAATAATTCTTGAAGCCCGCATATCAATGGATATAACATAATCAAGAAATAAATTGTATCGAAGTTTTTTGTTTTCACTTTTGATCTTAATCTAAATCGCATAGATCTTAATCTAAATCACATAGATCTCAATAGTTGATGTTAGTTAGCTTATTTTTTTTATCTTTATTAAAACCAGAGTGGTATTTAAATTAAAACAACAGTTAAAGTCAATCGAGAGGTCAAATAACAAATTAAAAAAAAAAGTAAAATTAGAATGAGGTGAAATTAGTAGATTAACAATGATGATTTGATTAGCGTTGATAATATTCCCGATTTGGTTGTGGCAAAACTAAAATAGATTTTAGGTTCTTTGTTTTCAATATACAGATGTGTTTTGAAGTAATTTTAGTATTCATCAACTATTTATTCGATTTCATCGGCAAAGGTTTTTTGTGTTTATTTTTTTTAATCAAGATAAGAATTAGTTAACAAGTTCTTTATTTAGTTGATTAGTGTCTCGGTTGGTATACTCAAAATGATCGTGGTAATATTCATCAAATTTTATGATCGATTTCTTTATTGATCAAGGTTCATTTTTTTTAAGTTTAAAAAAAATATCGCAGCAAAAAATTAAAAACGCTTCACTTACTTAATTTTGTAACAAAGTAAAAGTTTAAATGATTGTTTATTGACTACGAGATAATTGAATATGAAATAAGTTATAAGATCTAAAAGTCAATCAAATTCATTTTTGATTTGTTTAGATATTGATTAAATTTATTATGTGATGTTAATCGATTTCAGATTTATTAAATTTTGTTAATTAATTATGAGTTGGTGATTCTGAATCCATTATTGTTTTTGAACGTTAAGTCGCTGGTTATAGTTTGTTATTAACTGTACAAAAGAGGGAAACATAAAGCTTCATAAATTTATTAGTAAGTATGAGTTTGCATTGATAATTTACATGTTCTAAGGGATTAATTGTAGCAAATTTTCATGAAAATACAATAACAATATACAAGTAATGTTACAAATGTACAATGTATGCATCGTGAACAAAATTGTAGTATTATTGACAGTCTTGTACACATTGTTTTGAACAAATATTATATTGATTTGTACATATTTGGTATTATCTACACTACATGATATATATGATTCGTTACATACGGATTATTATGTGTGAAGTGTCCGGAAGAAGTTAATACATTGTTGGTACTAATGTGCACACACTTAGAAACTAATATTGGCAGCATGTATGGATGATGCATGAGATGTGTAATATATACAATACATGTTAGTAATTACTCCAAACCTTGTTGATTCTTGCTATGTGAAAGATGTAGTAAAAGTGTGTAGTGTGATCTTTTAAAGCTCTTTTAAAGATGACAGCCAGAATTAAGAAAAAAAAATATTCACTATGTTTCAACCTATGTTACTTTTGTTTTTTGCATTTCATGTTTTATATGTAACCGAAGTGTTTCACTTTTTGAATCGAATATTTAAGTACTATTTTCATTTCCGTTAAACTTTCACTACTTTATCACCATATAAATTGTCACCTTACAAATTGTAACCATATAAATTATCGTCATGTAAATTATCACCATGTAAATTTATTCTAGTTACCAAGTTAAAATTTCCCACCTTCTATTTTATCAAAACGAGATGATCAATCCTTATTTAGTTTTCGAAGTGGTTTTTTTATTATATATTTTTCTTAAAAATTAATTTTGTATACTTAAATAATAGCATTCTTGAAGAAAATGATATATGGTAAGAAAGAATTATATTTATCATATCAGTTATATAGACACCTCATTAAAACCTTCATGCAACACCAAAAAATGAAAAATTATGCCACTGGTTAATACACTGATAACCAAGATAATTTTGGAACCAACACATACAATATTACTCCCAATATAAACGCAAATGTTTAATATTTCAAGGATGCTGGAGAGGTCTTCCTTCACAATCTTGCAAACAATATGTCTCAAGCTTGAATTTTTCAACTACTGAATACGGCATTTCCCAATTTGGATCCAACTTTCCAAACCTCTTCTTTTTAGTATGCAAGAAAACATTTTTTAAAACCTTATCACCCACTTTTAACTCTCTCCCGCAGAATTTGGATGCATGTATATCTTCTCATTGATGTTTGGTAATGAAGTAAATTTAGATGTGATTTCGTTCTCTTTTCCTCAATTAATTCAAGTTATACCATCTTTGTTTCATCAGTATCCTCATCGAAGTAATGAAGTAGTCTATAAGATGGAAGATTAGGTCTGGTCGGGCACACTTCATCCATCCCCCATACCAAAGCAAAAGGTGATTCATGAGCTGGCGCTCGAGGGTCGTTCGGTTAGCCCATAGTACCTTTGAAGATATTTTGGCCACTTCTCAAGCACTCATTCTAGGTTCTTTTTTAGGTCGTCCGGAATAGTTCTATTAGTTACTTTTACTTGTCCATTTTCTCGAGGGGGGAAAAGTGTTAAAAATAATGGTGAACTCTCCTCAAAAAACAAAAAACCTTCATTTCTTTGTTATTCAACTGTGGACCATTATCAGTGGTTATTGTTCTCAGAACTAAAAACCTATAAAAATGTTAGATAAAATAAACCTGATAGCATATTTTTCTCTTGTTCCAGACAAAGGCTCAACTTGTACCCCCTTTAAAAATTAATCAATTGCAACAATAATGGTAGTACCTTATAAAATCTACCTTTCATCTATCAAATGAAAGTACCTTATAAATAGACTCAAGCGGTACCGCTGGTATGTGCATTGTATCGGTAAATATTTGACAAGTATCACATCTCCGAACTAAATCCTTAAAATCTATTATGATAGTTGGCCAATAATATCCTGCCAAAAGTATTCTCCTTGTCAAAGTTTTAAACCCACAGTGAGTGAAACCCTCCCCGTCATGCAATTCATACAACACCATTTGAGACTCACTTCTTCCAAGGTACCACAAAAATGGTCGACTTAAAGATTTTTTTTGTATACAACATCTCCAAGAAATGTAGACCCGTGTGCTTTTAACCTTAACTTCTTTTTTGGATAATAGGTCTTACAATTGGATTCACCGTTAAGCTATGAAAAAATATTATAGATGACACCCATACTATATCTTCAGTACTCCAAGAAAACATTTTTAAAGTTTTTGACAAAACAACATATCAAACATTCTCTCATTTTGATGTTTACAAGGTACCTATTTTCAAAATTTTCCCATTTGGAAATACATATGCTTTTATATTTTTGTTGGTTATTAACGATCCAGGGGTCTCCTGTGGATCATCAACTTCTTCCAAGTCCGAGTTAGACCCTTTTAATTGTTATTCTATCATTTCATCTACATTTCTAATATGTTTAGTATGTAAAGGTGTAGCATAGTAATCCCTAGCCATCTGTTGGCCACTCCAAACATGATCCCCAACCATATATTTTAAACATTGATAGACCATAGAGGCAGTGACATGCATCACCGATAACCATAATCTACCAAAAGTTGTGTTGTAAGTCTTTAGATTATCAACTACCATAAACAGTACTGGTACCTTCTTTTTAAATGGTCATCGACCTAATAACACTTCCCCTCAAATTCCCCAATATCATTAGATGTTGCACCTATAAAACCAACTACTTTTCATTCTAACCGAAGTATGACTAGGGGGTCCTACATCTTTTCGTAAGTTGACATAAATTGAACATTGGTTGAGCTACCAGTATCGATGAGTATCCTTAAAATTTCACTTCTTGTTGTTTAAATGTCAATTACCACCACATCCTCAAGAGGTCTAATTACATTTCTTAGATCATCATCATCAAATAGAATAGAAGGAAAGTGGCTCATCCTATAAAGATGAGTTCATATTCCACCAACCAGTTGCGCTATTAAACTCACAATGTGTCTTTTTTTTATAAATATTAGTATTTACACCCATTGTATCACCTCCAAAAATGGCTAATGACTCAAAATATTTACACAAACTCTTAAACCTACTTGATAGTCTCGGCTTATTAACTACCAAAAAAATCATTTGATATGGTTTATGATCACGATACTTCGCACATACATTAAAACCATCAATAAAACCAGTAATTACCATCGCATTTCCTTGTTTGAAGGGTACATTCATTGTCTACTTTTCCTACTGATTAAACTTTGGAACCTATTGGGATCGTACTTTCTTCTTAACAAAGTTCGTCAATGAGGATGGACCGTACTAAATTTTGATGGAGAAAACATTAATTTGTGGTCCAAGTATTGGGTGTGTATACGTGACATGATTTTCAATAATAAGAAGATAAATCTAAAATGATGTATTAAGTAATAACAATGTGATGTATCATATTCGTTGAAGGCAAGGTAAGATGACGTTCTAAGATAGATTCATATGAAATGTCATCCAAAGAAAAATGGTATATAATATTATCGTAAATTATTGAGCTAGACAATTGGACAAACTTGAAGCCAAGGAAGATAACATAAACAAGATAGAAGATAATGAGATAATCAAGTTTAGAAGAAGATTAGATATTAGACACCTAGATGACATGAAAAACTTGGAAAATGATCTAACAAAGGTAATTTGAAGGAAAATGCAATAATCTGACGACATGGAGGATTTTCGACTTGATAAATAAGATTAGAATTAAATCAAAATTTCAAAAATCTCTGAGCTAAATGGTTAAAATAAAATCAAATTACTTATCATTTATTGGATTAAGCTTTTGCATTATCTTGTATACAAGAAAAATGATGTGAAGAATAATTAAATTAAAGACGTCGAGATTGTAAATTGACATAGAGCATGAAGAAGAAATTACTTAACATTATACGCATATACTTCAAGACTTCTAGTCGTTAAGTTTCATTTGATATTCATACTCAAGCAATAGGGAGGAGCCCTAATGAAGACCCTATGGTCGAATAATGAAAGAAATATAAAAGTACTTATATAATCATACAAATAAAGGTATTTATTTTATATTAAGGGATAATATACTCACAAATAAGGATATATTAGACTCTTACTCATGTAATCACTTAATATTATATATATATATATATATATATATATATATATATATATATGAAGGTGCATCATCTGGAAAATGTACCTATCTCATTTAAAACAAAATAACTTCCTTTGTTTGACTTTATCTTTTTAAAATCTTTAATTTTTCTTTTAGAAAACTTTTGGATATTTCTTGATAAGATTTTTACCTCATCATAACCCACTGGAAAATGCATGCATGAAAAGATAGCATCCAAATATCAACAACTTCAATTTATCTTTCGGAAAGATGAAGATAATGTTAGACGATGTAGCTAGCATTAGATGACGACTTTTGAACCTAGGCGATAACAAAGACCAAGAGGTACGCACTGCAATGATGTTAAGGTTGTTTGGTATCTCGATAAAAGCAGCTAGATTATAAATTAACACTCCCAAGGTGTTAAGAAAGATATGGCTGAAGATACTTTCACCACCCTTCGTTTCCTTTGCCAATAAACTCTAGAGGAGATACGTTTTTGCAAACGAGCTTTGATGCTTTCTTATTTGGCTGTTTTTTTATTTCTGTGAAGACTAGGACGGCAATGAAGGTTGTCTGGATGCATTATCTCTAGCACTTGAAAGCATTCAATTAGTACATATTTGAGATATATATTTTGTCGGACTTGTATAATGTGTTACGTTCCGGTTCCAAACACAATACGAATAAGGAGAACGAATTATTTACCTGGATTGAGTGTTGGATATACGCAAATTTATACATTTAAAACCGTTATATTTGTGCATGGCCTACAAATCCTTATGAGCCCAACTAGAAATATTACTTTTCCAGTCTTAAGATTATGTGGATCGTTGTCGACCATTTAGCAGTTCATATAGTATGCTTACTTATTAGTCCTCTTATTTACATAATTTCTTATCGAATTAATATATATATTTCATAGAACTATTTACTTTTGTTATTTCAAGTTTATTTCTAATCGCCTGAGTATATACGGCGACCGAACCATTTAAGGATAAAATATGGTTTGATTATATTATTAAATAGAGTTAAAAAATCAATTCATATCAATCATGCTCTCATAATTTTTAAATTTGGCCATATACAACACTTACAGCTTTATCCTGCGAAGAAATTTCCTAGGAGATGAGAAAAACTAACATATTTACGCATTAGAACAATACCGTTTGAATAGATTATGAGTCTAGCCTTTTATTAGTAAGAAAGAAAAGTCATTTAGTGGCAAAATATTTTAGCCTGCATATTGCATATGTAGATTATGATGGTTAGATTCGTCAACCTCTTTAGTATGTTTTTATTTTGATTTCTTTTTAGAAAAAAATAGTGTTTGAACCAGTGCATACGACAAACGGGCCTAGCTTGCATCCAGGGTATGCAAGGGCAGTCTCCAAGTAGAAGAGGCGATATCCAAGTATGAGACTTCTACAAAGATCAAATCCATCACAAGACGTATGTGGTCATGATATGTGATGTGTATGTAGACAATTATGATTTTGATTTGTATTAGTATATATGGATTAGTGTTGTATGTTATGTATTATTTATATTTATTTTAGTTTCTTGGTGTGTTAAAAATAATATTATGTAATTTCAAAATTTAAAACATACGCATTAATATATAGCGTACAAAAAATACCACAATTAGCATCCAAAAATCTAAAAAATATGTATGAATAAAATAATTAATAATAAGGTAAGAAGATATACGTCAGAAATGAAGTTTCTTTTAGTTTTACAACTTATTTTGACATAGCGGGTCAAATTCTGTTGTACTTGATACATTTATTTTCCATCTAATTTTGACACACAAGGTAGAAATCACATACATTTCAAAAATATTTCATATTTTGACCCATCAGGTCAAAATATGAAGCAAACCTTTTGTTTTTTTTTCAAGATGGTTAGAATTTGACATATATTTGATTTCGACCACCTGGGTCAAAATTAATTCCCAACCTTATTTAAAATGATTTCGACTGCATGGGGAGAAATCAATTGTCAAGTTAATTTTCTAAATTCAATAGATTTCAACCGACTAGGTTGATTTCTGTTGCAAAAATAAAAAACCATAATTTTTATAATCTTGGTTATACATTTAGTTTAATATTCTCGATTAAAGTTGTTATGTTTCAGGAATATTTTTGTTTGAAACAATATCATTAAAAAAAGTAGTAATGATTAAGAAACATAGTTAAAAATACAAATAGTTTGAACTATAAAGTTACAAACAATAATGTAGAGATTGTTCAGTCTTGGGACAAAAATGATTTTTAGGATGGTTGGAATTTGACGCATATTTGATTTCGACCACAGGGGTCAAAATCATGTTCCAACTTAATTTAAAATTTTCAACTGATTTCGACTGTGTGGGTAGAAATCAATTGTCAAACTAATTTACTAAATTCAATGGATTTCAACTAACAAGGTTGATTTCTATTGCAAAAACAAAAAACCATCATTTCTTGGTTATACATTTAGTTTAATATTCTGGATTAAATTTGTTCTGTTTCAGGAATAATTTTGTTTGAAATAATATCATTAAAAAAAGTAGCAATGATTAAGAAATATAGTTAAAAATACAAACAGTTTGAATTCTAAAGTTACAAACAATAATGTAGAGAATGGTCATTCCTATTATCAAAATAAAAAACATAAGAGAAGAAATATAGCCTAAATAGTTCAATATTTAATCTTTCGTGTCTAGCATAAAATCGATCATACAAAGGCAAGTCGTTACCAATTTTCCTTATTAGTCGTTGCCTTTTATGCTACCATGGAACTTGATTTATGCTACAAGAGTGAGCTATATTTTTAAAACCATAATGATCATACACACACACACACATATATATATATGTTACCTCAGTAATGTATGGATGCATGTATGATGGGTCGATGGTCAAGATACAACAGTTTCTTTGGTTGGCAAGTCTAATCGTTTGTTATATTTTTACCTTTTGGTGTCTTTGAGGATTTGTTCTTTTTAAGCAAGATCCCTATTTTGGTTTGACTGACTAAGGTTTTTAATGTGTTTGTAAGTTTATGAAGGTTATAAGTGTGATTGAGCTATCGGTTTGTTCGATCACGTGCTCAAAATCAGATTTTTTTGTTTGGTTGAACTAGCTCTAATTGATTTTGTTTGCATATTTTCACCATTTTTTGTGTGGAGTGACTTCAACTAAAGTTGGATCAACTAATCAAGAATCTTTATTATGATATAGAGCCTCTTTTCTCGATAATGATAACAGACCAAACCATATTTTTTTCAAGATTTCTTTCTCACAAATTTATCTTCGTCGAATTATCCTTCAATACCAAAGTTTAAAGTTTGAAGCCTCTTGTCGATCATATAAATTTCACAGCACTAATGTATCTAATTGTTGATGTTATCTCGCATGAACGCATCGTTCTAACAACACATAAGCATGTTACTTTATCAATAATTATCTGGCTAGCTAATATGTATTATAATAACATAATATCAATCGATGTCTTGGTGAAGGTTCCTTACCTCCTTGAATATCCAATCATCATAAAAGAATTTAAATATATCTTACACTCCTTGAATTATGCTTTATCTTTGTGTGTTGAATACCAAACAAAATATCAAGTTTCGTCTAAAATAATTAAAAGTTTAATTGCCTAGTCGTGATAAATCATTTCATTGATGAATGCGCGTCTGCGACACTAATATAAGGAAACAAATAATTAGCTCGATTACGTTATGTTAATTACTTTAACTTTAATATATAAATATTAGTGAGGTTACCATTTAGTTGTCGTGTGTTTATGGTGCTTGACAATGTTATTGTGTGCATATAAGATTTTTTTTCCGGTTTGAGCCAAGATGTTTTAGCGTACTCCAAGTTTTTCAGATAGCCTATAAACATCTCATTCATGGTCTCTAAGTTTGATTGTAACTCCAAAATCAATTACTGAATACACGACCTTATTCAAGCATTTTGAAACTCTTCAGCGAGTTTTCCTTGTATTGGTTAGAATATTTCTGTTTATGTTCCACTCGCATAAGTTGTGTCTCGCATCCAGAAATACTTTATTGATTGCACCAATCAATGATAATTTCTATATATGTCACCATAAAATTTGATAATGCGCACTTGTGCTCAATCATGAACAACTTAATTTGATCCAACACCGAAGTGTAGTTGGATAATTGTTTTGCACCCATAAAAATGAATACAATACAAAATGTTAAACTCGTTGACGTAACCACAATAATTTTATACCTAGTAATCTTGCATGTATTATCCATAATTTAAACATGTAAGATTATCCTCAATAGGTCGATGGGTGTTAGGTGTGCAAAATAGATTTGTAATAACTTCAAACCCATCATATATCGTCCTATACCATTCGATATAGTTGTCTTCCTTCATTTCTGTTAATAAATATTGCATATATGTGGTTTACAACTCCAAACCGATAATTCAAATGACAATATTAATCTAGAATACTCCTAATTTAGTCATATACCATTCGATGTAGTTGTCTTCCTTCATTTCTCTTAATAAATATTGTATATATGTGGTTTACAACTCCAAACCGATAATTCAAATGACAAGATTACACTAGTATACTTCTAATTTACACACAGGACTAAATCATATTCTCTATAATAGCAATTGATTTTGATCCACTTACTGGATAGTAGTTACTATTAATGTTAAAAGTACATCGACTAAATGGACCAAAACTATATTACTAAATTACATAAGAAGACATCAACCGAAACTAAATGTAATTCTAACTACTTAAATTTGAACTCATTGTCCGAAGTTGAAAACAATTTTAAAAAATGGTTTTCAACTAAAATATCGAAACCACGTTTGCAGATGGTTCTACTTATATATTTTTTTTAAACACTTTTTTTAGTACATATTTGAAAAATAATTATTTTTATTTTAGTTTGTGGGAAGATAAATCAAAGTTTAAGATTCAATTCGAATCTTGTCCTTCTAGATCCTTGATAAATTTAATGGAACTAGGACAGAAATTTATAAATTTGTAAGTTAGATTAATAATAAAAATAATACGTAACACGGAAAATAACTAAAATTTTGTAGTAAAAAAGTATTTCATTTATTAAATAAAGAATTTTGACTCACTAGTCTTACAAACATAAAAGTCAGTTGGAGCTAGGTTTATAATTTCAAGTGAAAATTTCACGCTAAAAGAAAGAGAATCAATTAGCCGGGGAAGACAAAAATGAATGAATCAATGACTTCAATTCTTCAGCAGCATTCTTCCTTCACCGCTAAGCACTTTAACTCCATTTTTATCAGTTCTTCTTCTAAAACAGCAACTTCTAGAAATCATAACTCATCTCTTGCAATCATTTACAATTTCGTTTTAGTCTGAGCTTAGATTGAGATATCCAATCTCCAAACACTCAAGAAATGTAATAGCTAAAATTTGATTAGGTGTATTTTGGTACGAGAGACTTATCTTGTTCGAAGAATTAAGAGACCATTTGGTCATAAAATCAACAACTTGATTTTGGATTCTTGAGATATATTTATTTATTCATGGTCGAGGAAATCAAACTTCTGCATATCTTGATTGGATGGGAGAGATACCAGGGTGATTTACCCTATGCTAGGAGGTGTATGAGCAGAAGACAATCAGATTCTACATCCACCTTGCTCCATTTGTTCTTAGTGCACGTCAATAGCCCTTCAAGCAAAACTCTGGCTTCTGCTAACATCGGTGATAACTTGCCATAAGTATTCCCTGAGTGGTGGATGATTTCACCCTTACTATTACGGATAGCAATTCCTCCGCTCGATTCGCCATTACTGAGGCAGGCTGCGTCAACATTCAACTTCAACCTTTTTATCCTTAGGAGCTAACCATTTGATGTAATCAATCTTTGTGTTGTTTCTAATAGCAGAAGTACAACCCAGACTAACACCAACATTAGCTACCTAAAATTAATGCTTGTATTGTAATTTGTTAGAAATGTCTAAACCAGTAATCACTGCATCAATCTTGTTTATAGTTTTAGAAATAGAATCATAGTGACTATTATGTCTAGAGTTATTTCTGTTTTTCCAAATCATATAGAGGATTGTAGCAGGAAGAGTATGAGTTATGTGAACTTTTGATTTTGAGAACCAAAACCATGTTCTAATAATGTGAGATACAACCATATATCTCTCGATATGAATTTTAAATAGATTTTTGTAGTGATTCCAAATGCTCCAAAAAAACTGACAATTAACAAACAGATGATTAGAGTCCTCTGGGTTTGATCAAAACTAACATTTTGAAGCCAAACTCAGGTACCTTCTCTGTAAGTTTGAGTCAGTAGAAATGAAGTTTTTTAAAAGTTTCCATAAGTGAAAGGAATACTTCTTGGGGGTAAGGGGATTCCAAATATTCTTGTAAAGACCAGACTTTAAGTAGTGCTTTCTGGTGTTATTACATGTTAGCTTAGTGTTGAAATCATTATCAGGAGAAAGAGCCCAAATAATCTTGTCATCTTTGGTTTTGAAAATACTAACACTTTGAATTTGCTTTATTCTTTCAGCAGAAAAAAAGTTTTCCAACTGCTCAGTATCCTATCTATCATTCCTCCAAAACGAGTTTACTTTGGCTTCCAGATACCAAGAATTGCAGTTGCTATTGAAGGGATCCAAGATGGGAGGCTGGCTATGCCAGTCTTCTCTCTAGAAGTCCACCTCACCATTCCCCATAATCCACTTAATGTTTCGCTTAGCCACTTCTTTGATAACATTCATCCTTTTTCAGGTAATAGATGAGTTCTTATGAGTGTAAGAAGATAAAGGATGTTTGTTGTTGCTGTATATATTGTGCATTACTCTAGACCATAAGCTATCTTTCTTTCTGTAGTTGAACCATAATTTCTGAGAAAATGTAAGCTGCAAGTGAGACTGTGATGTGATATTGAGACCACCCTCGCTAAATGGCCTGCAAATCTTCAACCAGGTGCACCACTGTGTACTCTTATCATTGAAGTTAGCTCTCCATAAGAACTTATTGAAAATAAGCTCAAACCTCTTGATGATACAGTTGGGAATAGTGGAGTTTTGAAGACAATAGGCAAGAATGGCCATGCGAACTGAGGCTATCAAGATGAGTCTCCCGTCAAATGTTAGATTCTTACCATTCCATTCTTTCATTTTAGAAATAACTTTGTCAATAATGTTGTAGTAGTTCCTCGCATAATTGTTGTTGCTAATCATGACACCAAGGTGACTTGTAGGCAAAATCTCAGCAGTAAAACCAGTCTAACTCTCCAAGTTGTGAATTCTGTTGAGCTACATCTTGACCCGATACAACTTGATACATGTCTAAGAAATTACTTAAGTTGTTAATAGAGTCATTCTTACAATTAGTAAATACTAAAATATCGTCTGTAAAGGCCAAACAGGGGATCAAGATGTCAGTTCTATAGTGGAATCTCATGTTATGATTACTGGTGAACAGATTAAAGAGGCCTTTGGTTAAAAATTCTTCACCAACAATAAAGAGGCTTGGGGACAGAGGATCTCCTTGCCTCAAGCCTCTCTTGGGATTAAAGTAACCAAGGACCTCTCCATTAATCAAGATTGAAGCATTAACATCAGAAATAAGGTCTTTAATAAGCTTAGTGAATCTGTTAGAAAATCCAAACAGAGAAAGAACTTTGAGGATGAATTGGTGGGACATCTTGTCGAACGCTTTCGACATGTCTAATTGAATAGAAGAGTTACTAGTCCTAGGTATTTTATTAATGTCCTAAAAAAGATCTCTAGAAATTAGAATATTATCGTGAATGGATCTTCCTTTAACGGAAGTTGATTGGTGATCTGAAATGATCTTGGGAATAATCACAACTAAACGAGAATTTATAAGCTTAGATAGGATTCTGTTGAGCACGGAGCATAAGCTTATAGGCCTGTAGTTACTCCAGTTCATAGGGTTAGGGCCTTTAGGGATTAGACAAATCCCAGTGTAAAAAATACCACGAGGGATGTTATAACCATTAAGGTAAGAATTGAGGGCGATACAGAGGTCACCTTTGATGATATTCCAGCATACTTTGAAGAAGTGGAGATTGTATCCATCAAGACCAGGAGCACTGGCAACACTCATGCTGTTGATAGTTTGCCAAATTTCCTTCTCATCAGTGTCTTTTATAAGCTTGTCATTATCCTCTTTATTAAGGCAACAAGGAATAGTCTAAAAAATGGTGTCATTCATCAGCACTTGTTATTCCTCTTTATTTCCATAAGGCTCCATAGTTAAGCTGTATTTGAAGAATCTAATAGTTGAATTTCTAATATCATTCCAATCTTGGAGCCAAACATTATTCTCTTTAATCCCCTGAATCTTATTCTTCATTCTCTTCTTTGCAACATATGCGTGAAAAGCTTTGGTATTCATGTCTCCATCACTGAGCCATCTATTATAACATTTTTGTCTCCAGAAGATCTCCTCGTTTCTTAGGGCTTGAATATATAAATTGTTAGCTTCCGCAAGATCAGCCTTAGAGTTAACATTGCTAACATTGACATGCTTTTCCTCTATTCTTCTGACATCCTCAGTAGTGTCTTGAACTTTATTAAAAATATTTCCAAAGTGAGTAGCGTTCCAATCTTTAAGGCAGGATTTTAATCTCTTCAACTTGAATCAGAAAACTTGGTTAGGCTGCCCATACATCTTGAGATTCCAGTTCTTGTTCACAACATTAAGAAAATTGACATCAGTAGTCCACGTATCCATAAACTTAAAATGATTCTTATTGTTAATGAAATTATTACAAAGTAAATTAGCAGATATAAGAAAACGAGCATGGTCAGAACAAGTTCTGACCATGTGAGTGACCTGAGTATCGTTAAATATTTCAAACCAATTCTGATTAATCATAATGCGGTCTAATCTTTTCCATTTGTTTCTTTTGTTCCATGTGAACTTGGATCCAACAAAGTCAGCATCTTCAAGGTTGCAACTAATCATCACATCATTGAAATCCTCCATCTTATTCTGACGCATAGTAGAGCATTCAATTTGCTCATGTGAGGATGCAATCACATTGAAGTCTCCAACAATTATCCAAGCTCTATCAGTAGAAGACTCAGACCTCATCTGATCCCAAAGGTATCTTCTGATGACCCTATTACACTTTGCGTAAACAATAGTAAACAGGAATTGTTTATTATAGCAAGTATCAGTAATATCACAATGAATACATTGCTCATGATTTAATAGAATCCCAGGCTTAATATCATCCATCCAAGCCACCCAAATCTTATTAGAACAGTTAGAGACTGAGTTTTTGAAACCCAGATTGAGGACAATGTCATCTCTCATTTCCTTCTACACCATGGGTTCCTGAATTGCCAGAATTTTTATCTTTTCCTTTTTTATAATAGAGAGAAATCTATTGACTGTTGATTTATTGTGGATACCTCGTAGATTCCAACTAAGAATATTTATCTTCATCAGAAAAATACTTGTGGTTTTTGTTGATCTCTGAAAATTTCAAAGATTTGATTATTACTTTGTTTGGTTTTTTCGATTTTTTCACTGTCTTGGGTTTTCTGTTCAGGATTACTCTGAAGCTAGGATCATTGGAGTCAGCATTGTTGGCTACTAGAGTTTCCGGGATGCTACCTATGTTTTCTGGTTGAGGAGAGTTTCCAATGCTGGTTTTTTCATGTTCTTCAAAGGTGTATCCTTGTTCAAGCATTTGAAGAGCACCTATGACATCAGATTTTGCAGACAAAGAAACATCTTTTAAGTTTCCTTGTATTATGGGAGAGTTGGAGTCAACTTTATTGCCACTTGATTTCATTTCTTGGTTCTGATTAACCACAATAGACTGCAATTTCGGTCTATAGACTTTAACAGTGCCAATCTTTCCTTCAGAGTCTTTACCATCAACTCTGTCTTTTTCTTTCACTTCCTCAACCAAAGGTTGAGCCTTCTTACAATTACTACTTTTATGTCCCATATGAGAACAATTTTCACAATTTTCCGGAAGATGATTATAGTGTATATTCAACCAGCAGTCGTCGTTAACTCCAAAACCAATCCATAAACTATTTTGGAGTTTCTTAGTAACATATATCTCAATAAGAACCTGAAAATCATTATAGTAAGCTATGTTCTGTCCGGTATCTTTATTTTGTAAACAGTTTCCAGAGATTCTGATATGTCCCCAAGAACTTTTTCATTATAAAGGTATTCAGGTAAGTTCTTGATAGATATCCAGGTAAGCGCAATAGAACATGCTTTCTTTATACTGAAATCTGGAGTCCATCGCAATAGCTTCATCACTGCATTATCGAAATTCCAGACTTTTCTTGACCAGAATCTGCCCACGTCCTCCTTCAAATCAAACTCAAAGAAAATATGTCTGGAATCCGAGACGATAACATTGAAGTTTTCTTTGAATTTGAACGAGTTTAGAAAATTGTTCAACACTGGTTTCTTTGGGATTCCAGTAGTGAACTTTCCAACCAACGTGATTTTTGTATCACGAAGCAGAGCATCCTAACTGATTTCTCATACTGAAATGATATATGATCTTCTTTCCCAAACAACTCACTGGTTTGAGATTTTCGTTTCTAAAACCTTTTGCTTTGACAGCATCAAAATAGGATTTAGATATTCGAGAAGAATCGTTTTCGAAGAACATGAAAATCACTTTCCTGAAATAGGGGATTATTGTGGATTTCCATCTATACTATATGGAAGAAAATCGCGAATCTTGTGCACCACGGAAAAAATAAATATTTAAAACTTCTTCAATTATGATTTTAACGATGAAACTGTTTACACTAAAAGCCTTTCAATTTGGATAAAATGAGAATATTTTTCATTTGGAGTAGTCAAATGAATTTGTCTCTGAAAACAAAATTTAAATAATTA
The DNA here is from genome assembly GCA_036936605.1 of Limnanthes douglasii subsp. nivea. Classification (NCBI taxonomy): domain Eukaryota; kingdom Viridiplantae; phylum Streptophyta; class Magnoliopsida; order Brassicales; family Limnanthaceae; genus Limnanthes; species Limnanthes douglasii. The sequence continues at coordinate 118,493,708 of JAUPFV010000001.1, forward strand.
TGCTTTTCTTTGAAAGTTTTCTTTTCATAAAGACAGATAACGTTTTCGGACCACAAGACATGTCTTCGTTCTTATGAGAACTTGTAATATTTTATTGAATTTGGTTCCAAGTACAGACAAGAACCGCTGCTGATAAAGGTTGTTATAACAGATAAGATTGAAAAACCATAGAAACCAAGTAAAATAGTGAATGAGCTAAAACAATTTTCCCTTAATAGAAGAATGTATAAACAAATAACCAAAGACCCAAAATGTTAAATCAACTTCTTTGAAAAAATATATGTAAATATATATGATCTATGCCTATGATTGTTCTTGTTGCTCTTGTTTTAAAGTCCAGTAAGGTTTAAGAGCATAAAGAATTTTTTCTCTTAAATGAGGACTCTTCTCATGGTCACCAATCCTTCCTTCCCATCCCATTGCATCAGTTATTGTCTTCACTTTCAAAATCATATCCACATCATCTCTTATAATCACACTTCCTCTTGGTCTTAAAATCCTGTCCATTTCCAGCACTATGTCTTCTATGTCGCACCTGTGTTTTTTTTACCAAACAGCTTATAGTTTATTAATCATGTCTAAGTTTGTACCATCGATGTTTGTTTAATAAAACTAGATCTATTACCTGTCCTTGTATTTACTGAAAACTGAATCGGCATGGATGAAGTCGTATGTCCTCGGGTAAGTTGACATAGCCTCACACCTACACAAAAAATTCGAAACACGAAAGAGTATTCGGTTGAGTTTGGTTCTAGAAAAATGGAAATAATATTTTGGACCAAAGATATAAAAACATACCAGTTCTGATATGTTCCGATCAACCCTCGTTCGTAGATGACACCAAGAGTATTGGCCTTGGCTTCCGCCGGTACTATGTTCATTACCCAAACAGGATCATCAACAAGAGCAGCAGCGAAGCCTCCTAAACCAGCATTCATGTCTAGCAAATTTCTGTACCTTCCTTTTTCTGCTAACTGGAAATCGACTGTTTTGTAATGCGCTACTCTTTCCCTCCATAGATCACTATCTTTTTGGAAATCAGCCGCTGAGATTCCCTCTACGTTTCCATTACTAATTCTTGGAGGGATCGCGTTTAGTCTTTGTGGCCATTTCGCTAGTTTTCCTCCTGCTACTTCCTCCGTGTTTGATACTTCGGGAAGTGGAGTTAAACATGCCTCTAGTTTAGTATACCTGTATAAGACTCGAGAAAATTAACAAATAATAAAACATTGTGCATCTCTTTTCATCGTCATCGCCATCGTCAAACTATAAAGTTGAGTGACTTGAACTTACCAAGCTGTATCTGGATTTTGTGCCTGACAAAATTTAGGTTCCTTGAATACTTTCCGGCTGACTTTACAATGAACGTGGTTGGTCGGTTTTTGCCAAATGGCGAGATCGTTTTTCTGAATCAGTTTCTTCCAACACAAACTTCTTGCGACTTTCTCGACCTCATCTTGTTCGGCTTTCAAGTCTTGACGAGTTCTGTTCCAGCCGACGTGATGTCTCTGCCAATTAATCGGTGGCCCTGACAGAATCCAGTACCCACCAGGTCTTAAAATCCGATCCACTTCGATTAAGTAAAGCCCGTCTGCTCAATTACAAAAGCCCGAGTCAGAAACACAACCATTACACACACAGCTTGATGATTCCCAACTTTTAAATTGTACTAAAACATACATACGCATTTATGAACTGGTATTGGAATTACCGTATTGAGCCCACGGAATAAGGCAGCGCGAGCAATGAGCCATATCAAAAGCTCTTGAGGGGTAAGGGAGCCTAATGGAAGCAAGAATTCCAATCAACGCGGGGACTCCTCTCTCTAATGCAAATTGAACTTGCGCTTCATGTGTATCTCGTGGTGCAAACGACATTGTTACTATGTTACGTGACAAAAGGTACGCACCCCAGCTCGCAACCTAATCAATCAAAATAACATTCATCAAGTAACAAACTATCATTGTTACTATCATTTTATTAGTGCTACTGTTACATAGTCAAATCATTTTTGAAGATAAGATTATGATGTCTAAACAAACTGCACCAACCACTTTCTTGATTAGTATAAAACAAAACTACTTTTCCCCAACTTGAAGAAAGATACAAAAGAATAATAGTTACTCCATTAATATTCTTGATTAGAACCATAAAATAAAAACTTATATTTAAAGTTTATGAAGGTTTCTTGATTCAATTTCAAAAACAGCATGCTATGTTTCGATGTACGATTCTGATATACAAATGTAATATTTTTATATGCCCTTAGGTTTCAGATTATGTATAACAAAAACTCAAAATTTATTTAAAATTAATTAGAATATAGATGGGTTAAAGTTGTCTAAATGTGACAAAATATAAGGGTTGGATGAAAATATTTTACAATAAATTTATTTTTAGTAAACAAATATCCAAATTTATATAATAATATATATAATAGAGATTAGTTTTGAAATTGTTTAGTAAATTAACCAAAATAAATACATAATGAGAATTGAATGAGAATATTTTACAATAAATTCATCTTATTCTCTGCTCATGAAAACGATGACCTTTACCAAAATCCAACCATCTTTTTCAATTTCTTCTATCAACCAAATAATATTTTAATCAAATTCTTCTTTTTATTAAAAAATCATGAAAATGACACATTAACATATCGGATTAGGTTAATATAAAATTAAAAAGTGTAGCGATTTCGCCGGTTTAATGGACTAAGAGTCAACGTAACAGTACTGAGCTGTAAAGAGTAAAAAACGTATCTTTAACTGTTGTTGATGATTAAATAAAAACAATGTTTTTTTGTACTTACCCCGCAACCAGTATCAACGGCGGTCCTAATATCGCCGCCGCGAAGATCAATCAATTCAGCTATATCATCGATATAAGCATCGGCACCATTCGGAAACATCGTGCCGCCGCCGGGGAATATAAACCGGTCTTTATTATAGTGAATCCAATTCTGATTCTTCTTCTCGACCGTAAGCTCTTTATGCGGAACATTCGCGAACCACGACACGTCACGGCTTTCCGGCCATCGGAATGGAACTTGGTAACCCACTGGCGCCGCAACTAGACATTTCAGTTTCTTCTCCGGTTTTATCGGACAGTGTCTTTCTCTGTAAACGAGCTGCTCTCTCGGGAATTGTAGCGCCCAGTCGTTCCCCTCACAAGGCGTGAACTCGGAGTACTTCGCAGGGCACACCGGGAAGTGTAACTCACGCGCCTTCTTAGCCGGTGGTGGGTCTGTGGCGTTGTGATGAGCTGCGAAATCGAGTTCGTGTGCAAAGGAGTTGCGTGCGATCGGATTCTTGTTGCAATTCTCTGTCACCGAGATTACGTTTGTGGTGGCGGGTGAGAGTAAGCTGCCGGAGTTACGGGTGATTCCGGCGATATACGAAACCGTGCAGAGGATCGCGACGACAATTGCATAGTAAAGACGCGCTCTGTTTGGTTTGAATCCGATTTTCATCTTCTTCTCTTTTTTTTCAACACGAAATTGAAGAAAATTTGACACGGATTGAAACTCAACGATGATGGTGGTCAAGACAGGGTTTAAGTACTGGTGAAGGGGCGAGTACACTCGACACGCGTGCATGCGCGTGGGTAATGTATTGAGAGAAATCCGACGTGTGAACTTGTTATGGAAAATACAAGATGAATTATTTATGGTAAGAATATTGATTTATATCCCTCAAATCTCTATTTTTATTCTATTTTTAATTCGTTGATTATTACCATATTTTTTAAATATAATTTTACATTCTTATATAGAAGGATATTAGGATGATGGTAATCAAACAACATCCACACGTTTATGTGACGTAGGAAATTTTGAATATAGTTTATAAATAGTCCAAAATTATATATGGAACTGAAGTTTATCATTTTGAAGGGACCAAAATAAGTTATATACTAATTTTTTAGATCTATCTATTTTAGACCATGTCAAATTGATATTTTCAAAACAATCCCATACAAAATAAAATCTAATCCTAATTATATCATAGTTATTTTTTTATGTTGTTTTTAAGTCCACTAATATAAATTGATAAATTTAAAGACCATTTATATTAAATATGATTTGCTGACAAACGTTTTCTATAATAAAAAGTTTCAAAAACTTTATTTTACTTTTTTTAAACTAAAAGTATATTTAGATATGAATAACCTGTAATTTTATGTGTATATGAAAATAAATATGACTATATCCAGATTTGAATAGGAGAGCATAATATAAATATATAGAGAAGGAGTGGGTACATTACTTAAAGTTTTCCATTCGGATAAACTTTAAAGTTTAAAATATATCTAAAATGTATGTGATGTTCTAATTTATGTCCACTCTTAGTCTTAGATCACAGTTTTATTTTCAAAAATATAGGTTAAATTTTAGTAGATAATTAATATCGAATATTTTTTTTATTATAAATATGATAAAATTCAAAGTCAAATTTTAAGCTATTTTTTTTTTTGTAAATTTTAGGTTTAATATATAAACATATAAAAAATTTGAAGGTAATAAAATTCGAAGTTATGAATCGAAATATTGAAGTCCAAGATCTAAGTTTTTAGACCAAATTAGCTTATGGTATAAGGGTTCGACTATCAATATAATATACATCTTTTAGGGTTTGAGGGTTGTTCCCTTTTCAAGTTAATTTTTTTTTTAGTTTTTTTAATTTCAAATCATCAATTTATTTTTCGTATTTCAACTATTTTTTTATTTTTAAATTATATTAGTATATTTTTTCACTATTATATGCATTATTTTTATTCACTTACGAAGTTTTAACCAATTATTTTGGAATGCGTTTAACTCATTCTTATCATTTTTAAGCATTTGCGGTAATTTCAATTTTTTTGATAATATTTTGTTACTGAAAAAAATCTCATTACACAAAACACATAACCAAATTAGAAGGTGGGAAACTGAGGTTCAGTAAGACATGCTTTCCAAAACCTCATTCAAATACCATTCGCAGGTTCTAACAGCTTTAATAAAAAAAAATCTTAAAAAAACCAATCTCTCATTTATATAAGTTCACAATTTTTTTTTGTAATTAAGGCACCTTATGTCTTTCACATTCAGAAATTGTTAGATGACATGAGGCCGATATCATCCCATCACGCCACTAAAATTTATATTTTTTTTTGTTCATCGCCTTAGAGAGGTCAACAATTCTGAAGAATGAGACGATGTCACTTCTTTCATGCTAAAAAAACGCTAGCATTAGAGGCAACCACATCATGTACCGCTCGCAAAATTCAAAAGAAAATACTCTAAAGAGCACTTTGATCGTGAGTCATCCAATAGATATGGAAGGCGTTGATAGAGTGGTGATCGTTCTCAATCCGACAGAAAAAACATAACTTCTTCTGATCATCACATTAGAAAAGGAAGAGAACACATGTATTTGAGTGTCACTCCATGCGACAGGAGGATGACCGATGCTATTATTTTTCTCATGTCTATACCTCAAAAGAATTTTATATGTTTCCCTTCAGTCAAACATTAGTCTATCCAACTGTCTCACATATAATTTATTTTTGATGGTCCATCAAACTATAACTACCCTAACCCATTTTATTTGGATCAAATATTCAACCTTGGTTCATTTTTATTAACTGTAAATATCTTGTATATAAACTCGCCAATGAAATTAACCATGTTAAATTGATATTTTCAAAACAATCCCATACAAAATAAAATCTAATCCTAATTATATCATAGTTATTTTTTATGTTGTTTTTAAGTCCACTAATATAAATTGATAAATTTAAAGACCATTTATATTAAATATGATTTGCTGACAAACGTTTTCTATAATAAAAAGTTTCAAAAACTTTATTTTACTTTTTTAGAACTAAAATTATATTTAGATATGAATAACCTGTAATTTTATGTGTATATGAAAATAAATATGACTATATCCAGATTTGAATAGGAGGGCATAATATAAATATATAGAGAAGGAGTGGGTACATTATTTAAAGTTTTCAATTCGGATAAACTTTAAAGTTTAAAATATATCTAAAATGTATGTGATGTTCTAATTTATGTCCACTCTTAGTTTTAGATCACAGTTTTATTTTCAAAAATATAGGTTAAATTTTAGTAGATAATTAATATCGAATATTTTTTTATTATAAATATGATAAAATTCAAAGTCAATTGAATTTTAAGCTAAATTTTTTTTTGTAAATTTTAGGTTTAAATATAAACATATAAAAAATTTGAAGGTGATAAAAGTCGAAGTTATGAATCGAAATATTGAAGTTCAAGATCTAAGTTCTTAGACCAAATTAGCTTATGGTAAGGGTTCGACTATCAATATAATATACATCTTTTAGGGTTTGAGGGTTGTTCCCTTTTCAAGTTAATTTTTTTTGCTATTTTTTTTATTTCAAATCATCAATTTATTTTTCGTATTTCAACTATTTTTTCACTTTTAAATTATATTAGTATATTTTTTCACTATTATATGCATTATTTTTATTCACTTACGAAGTTTTAACCAATTATTTTGGAACGCGTTTAACTCATTCTTATCATTCTTATGCATTTGCGGTAATTTCAATTTTTTTGATAATTTTTTGTTACTAAAAAAAATCTCATTACACAAAACACATAACCAAATTAGAAGGTGAGAAACTCAGGTTCAATAAGACATGCTTTCCAAAACCTCATTCAAATACCATTCGCAGGTTCTAACAGCTTTAATAAAAAAAATCTTTAAAAAAAATCTTAAAAAATATCAATCTCTCATTTATATAAGTTCACAATTGTTCTTTGTAATTAAGACACCTTATGTCTTTCACATTCAGAAATTGTTAGATGTCCTGAGGCCGATATCATCCCATCACGCCACTAAAATTTATATTTTTTTGTTCAACGCCTTAGAGAGGTCAACAATTCTGAAGAATGAGACGATGTCACTTCTTTCATGCTAAAAAATGCTAGCATTAGAGGCAACCACATCATGTACCGCTCGCAAAATTCAAAAGAAAATACTCTAAAGAGCTTTATGATCGTGAGTCATCTAATAGATATGGAAGGCGTTGATAGAGTGGTGATCGTTCTCAATCCGGCAGAAAAAACATAACTTCTTCTGATCATCACATTAGAAAAGGAAGAGAACACATGTATTTGAGTGTCACTCCATGCAACAGGAGGATGACCGGTGCTATTATTTTTCTCATGTCTATAACTCAAAAGAATTTTATATGTTTCCCTTCAGTTCAACATTAGTCTATCTAACTGTCTCACATATAATTTATTTTTGATGGTCCATCAAACTATTACTACGCTAACCTATTTTATTTGGATCAAATATTCAACCTTGGTTCATTTTTATTAACTGTAAATATCTTGTATATAAACTCGCCAATGAAATTAACCAATACAAGATAAAAAATTATGGAACATAAGACCCATGACACAAGATAAAGCACTTTAGAAATGAAATGTTAGTTTATGGAGGAGATAACATGTTCATATACCAAGCATTCTCCATAAATTTATGAGGCGATGTTATATCACGGTTCAACTAGCTATCTTCAAGAAATATCTGAAACTTCAACATTTTATATACCACGTTCAAGAACTTATTCATCATACCCAAGATCATAAAATGAGATGTAAACTATATCATTTACTACAAGCAGCAGTCGAATGGAAGTCCTTAGGAGTACACTTAATTATTCGTTTAAACCAAAAATGGTCTGGAAGCTTTCCGCGATCTGGTGGCCCATGTAACTTACAAAAATGGGAGTTCTCAACAAATTATTATGAAGAAAAAACCATTTAACTTTGGGTATTTACTGGTTTAAGTGTGAAAGCACATCAAAATGGACAAGACAATACAAGACTCTTGGGGTTTCTAAACAACTACCCTCATTATCATTCTTTGGTGAATGTAAATGAACCCCTTACAGTGGCTTTAATCCAATTATGAAAGCCCATGTCTGGATCTTTCACAAAGACAATAAAACGGAACCAAGGTTAAGTCTTCTAGGGTAAGGTCAGAAGCAAATACAACAATAATTACAATAATAGCAACCAAAAACCAGAACATATAGGGCGAGGACCTTACAAAGAACTTATAAAAAACCTAAAGATAATCCATAAAAAAAATTAAAGATGTAGTAAATATATGAAGCCCCAAGATTATGTAAACTTCCACAGAAATACAAGATAAGAACAAATTTTACAAATCCATGATGATGTGAGGAACTATACTCACGACTATCTTACATTGAAAAATAAGGTAGAGAACCTCATTGATATAGGTAGTTGGAGGAATAATTAAAACATTATCAAGAGCTACGCTAAATCAAATTGTGACCAAACTTTAACATCTAGCAAAAAATAAAAATAAAATTATCGAACCTTTAAGAGACGTGAAAGTGATGGTTATCCTAGACAGATTTGATGAGTAGTTAGACTCATACCTGAACTAACAAGTTCTGTTTATAATAGCATGAGACAACACATTATCAAGTATTACTAAATTTTCTAGAAAAATGTATATAAAATACGTAGATATGCAACACCGGGGTCATGCCTCGACGAACTTATTTAAAAAATAATTATTTGTTATTAATTTTGATGATGATGACCTTTGAGGGTTTGCGACAACGTATGCAGACACAATAATAACTATAGTTGAGAAAGCAAGGATAAAAGTAATATACATTATGGTAAACCCTAGAAGTTTGGGCAATATTTTGTTTGAAATTAAATTTAAAAAGATGGGAGGTGTGCCAATAATTATTCCATCAAAGAGAGTATTAATTAGATTTATTGGGACAAATGCCACATTCTTGGGTGACCTGAAGTTGGATGTGGTTTTAGCCTAACGAGAGGATTTGAAAAACAGGTCTAGTGCATGTTTATGGTAATATATAACCCTTCTTCATACAATTCCATACTCGATAGATCATGGTTGGATCAAATGCATGAAATATTTTCAATAGTATACAAGTTCGTTCATTAAATAGTTAACGGTTGGGTGGGTGTGATCTGAAACAACCAAAGAATAACAATGGAATGTTTTTCTACTTCATTGAATCTTAAAAATAACAACTACGAGGAGTTTTGATCATCCTTGATGGTCTGAATTACCCAAGAGAGGTTCATCGTATAGTCGAGCCGAAAGAAGTAGTGAAAATTATAACAGTAGAAGAAAACAAAGTTCTTCGTATTGGCCAAGACATGACAACTAATTACCAAGATGAATTACTATATTTTTAACAATAAACTTAAATATATTCATATGAACTTCTCAAAATATAATTGGAGTCCCTACCAAAGGAATGTACCTCAAACTATCCATATATAGGATGTTTCTCCCAAGAAAATATTGAAGCTAGAAGTTGAGATAGGTAGGCTTAACAGGTCGGCTATATATGAGAAGCATTTTACCCAGTATGAACAAACTGGCCAATGTTTGTCAAGAAGAAGAGCGACAAGTTGAGGATGTGTGTTGATTTCAATAACCTAAGCAAAGATTATGAAAAATATCTTTTCCCATTTCACATATTGTCAACTAGTCAATGCAAATTTAAGGAACATAATATTATCCTTCATGGATGCATATTTTGGTTACAATAAAATCGCAGATGCACAAAGCATATCAGTAATAATTACCTTCATCACTAACAAAATATTCGATTATTACAAGGTTAAACCCTTTGAGCACAAGAATATCGGGGTTGTGTACTAGAAACTGGTTAACAAGACCTTTTCAAACCACGTTAGATGCAATATGTAAGACTACATCAATGGCATGTTGGTCATAAGAAACCATGATGAAAATCACCTGGAAGATTTTTTTTGAGACTTTTATCAACCTTCAAATAGTCAACCTAAATCTTAATCCCAAGAAATTTACCTTTCTTTTCGGATGAATGAAGTTTATTGGGTATATGGTCAGTGAGAAAAGGGATAAAATCACGCCATATACAACAATTAAACTTTACTATAATAGAGCCACCACACAACATCAAAGAAGTACATATTCTAGCATAAATATTGGTTGTTTTAAAGAAACCCATATTCTACTCTTCAGACAAATGGAAACGTTTCTTCCGAATACTCAAAGAGTTGGGCCGACTCAGACGGACTTCTATCTATGATAAAGCCTTCAACAAATGATGGACCTATGGGAGAAACTATGATATAGACCATCAGGTTTGGCTTACGTCCAACAATGAGTTATAAGACAAACTTACAACTACATCACTAAAACTTGCTATTAATTGAAGAGACCGAAGGGTGAAACTCCTAACTACTTCTTAGCTTGTAATCAAGCGGGCCATGTGCTAAGAAAATGATTAAAGAAAAAGATAATTATATAGGACCTAATGGAGTTTCGCAGCCAATAAACTTTATTTGATCAAGTCACATTTAAACAAGTTCATATGATAGAAAATGAAACGACCAAAACACTTATCTCTTTGGTTGTACAGATTCAGCATCATGATTAATTCTTCAAGAGAAACTTTTGTTCACTTTACAAAGAAGACTATTGCCCATTTTTTTTAAATCACAAATTAATGCTCATTAAAGATTATTTATTAAATCATACCTTGTATAAGGTAGATTATTTGAAGATAAAGCAAAATATAGGTCTGTCAAAATAAGATTGGCCAAATATGTATGGGTCTTTGAAAGTTTTTATAAAAAAGATATTACCAGACCTTTACTTTGTTGTCCATTCCTTGTATTTATTGTAGAAAAAAATAATGATGGAGAAGGAAATGCTCAATATGTCTACAAAATGTTGTATAAAAAAATCATCCTATGGTTATATTATTTGCCCACCATTTTGGTAGATATAAAATACTTTTCATGTGATGCAATACCAACCAACCAATTTATTAATTCAGTTCAAATCTCAATTATTCATTTAGATATTATCTCAGAATCAATTTCATTTGACATATGGGACCCTGACATTGTACGCCCCTACAGAAGGCCTAAGGAGGAAAGCAAACCTTCTTGGTAGCGGTATAATATTTTTCAAAATGGGTCAAAGAGGAAATTTAGAAAATATTATGGAAAACAAAATTTATTAACTCCATGAAGATCAATATGTTTTTTAGATATAAAATATTAAGGGTCATCAGTACAGATAACAATTTAAAATTCTAGAACGATCGACTAACGACTTTCTGTCGAACATAATGTATAACAAAAAAATTAATATCTCTCTTCCACCCACATGAAAATGGTCAAGTGGAAGTTATAAAAAAAACAAATTTAGTAGACATCAAATGAATGCTAGAATGTGCAAACCGGAAGTGGTCATACATCATGCATGAAGTTTTATGGTCATACAAGACCACTATACGAACTATAACTTCCAAGAAACTCTTTGTTTTATGGACTAAAAACTCTCATCACTCAATAAGTATTCATCCAAAGGTGTCGATGATGTAACAAACTCAATTTTGATTTGAGGAGAGGCAACACCCAATATATCATTTCAATCTTCTTCAACACCTTCAACTTTGATCTTGCCATTTTTGGTTATAATAATCTAAAAATGCATATAGTTTCAAAAATAATTTAAAACAACTTACAGATACTCTTCATGGAATGAAACACTAAGTTTCCTTTAACAAGTTTTATCGCATCTGGAATAACATAGTTTTTCAACAACTTTTATTTCTAATAGTTTATCTTCAGGTTTTGAGAAATCAACTTCCCTCAATTCTTTCTACCTCTTTGAAGACGACAACAACTCTTCATTTAGTCTCATCATGGAAGAAAAATTAGTATCTAAAGTCATGACATAAATATTCCACTGACACTTTAGGGATTTTCCAAGCTTTTGAGATAATTTCAAACTCTTTCCATCTCAATGACATCTTCATAATAGATTCAAACTCTGATGTTGCATTTGCTTTCGCCTAGATTTCAATGTTCAAATATTTATTGTTTTCATATTACAAATCCTTCACCTCTTGGCTACTCTAAAGCTCTTTAATCATATTTTAAAAAAATGGATATAGATTCGAAATTGCAAGAACTGGGCCATGACACGCCCCATACGACTAGGAAAACTAATTAAGGAAACTATATAAAATAAAAGTAAAATCAAAAAAATAAATTAAAGATAACAAGATGTGTGACAAGAAAGTTCAATGCAAATATATGTACATAAATACCCAACTTCATCTTCATCTTTACCAATTTGAAGTAGAAAATATAAGTAGGCAGCCCACTGGAACGAGTCGAAGTAATAAGGTGACTGAATATTTATGTCACTTACTCCATGGGTAAAGGCTCATCTATAATAACAGGGATAGACTCTAATAATCGACATTTGATGTTATTCTCAACACCAAATATTCCCACCACAGTTCCTTAATTTGAAGTTACAGGTGTTGTTGAGACGCCAATCATACGCTTAGAAAGAATAATATCAACATTAACTTCATCAACCACAGTGTCTTGGATCAAGGAAACTTCTTTTGTTGTATATTTTATACCCAAACAATTAAGCATTCTTCATCTTATCTACCTTTCTCCCTCTATGAGAACCTCTTCGATCACCGCTTCAACCTCTTCACCTTATTTTCTATGTGGGATGCCTGTATATTTATCCCTTCAACTAGTCGCTTCGAGTAGGCCTCAGTTTTAGCCTTATTGCCCTCCTGGCTATCCGTGCAACAAAAGTTTATTTCACTTTCTCGTTCAAGTATGAAAAGGTGTTTGTTGTTTAATATTTGGACTAACATTAATAATAATAAACCATGGATAAGTCAAGACCAGATCAAAGCCTTCACTATAATAATTATATCCAACAACCAAATACTTAGAAAAAGGAGACAAAAGCATTACCCTTGGAAACTAGATATATGAAAGACATAGGCTCATTATAAGATACCTTAATATGTGTATTAACCACCTTAACTTTTGAATCAATCATCTTGGTCTTCATCATAGTTTAGAGAAGGAGGATCAACAACCTTCATGGTCGGTGTTACGGTTGTGTCGTCAACACCCTTTGATGAAAAATACGTGTGAACCTTGGATTTCATATTGAAAAACATGGAACCAATCATTTTTAGAGGATATTTCATAGTATTTTCACTTCTCACCTTCATATTTCCTCTCCTGAATGGAGAAGACTTCGAAGTTAGCACAACAAAGTTATTTTTGTTTTAGGCCCTGTGTCTTTGATTGATAATTTTGTGGCACATCCGCAGGTTCGATTGACACTGGAAAAGCATTTGAAGTCCTATATCATGCAAGGATTAGCCAAACCTAGAATTATATGCTATTGATTTAACAAACCCTTGATTTCCAAATCTACAAGCTCAACATAGTTGGCATTCGCTTTACACAAACACTTATATAAAATTTTAAGAAATGAAGCACGATCAGCGTGGTTTTCACAGAGAATATGAGTTGAACAACATTAATTATCATAAATCATGCACAACTCAAATAAATTAAAGAACAAAAACAAAAGCGATGATATTTACTTTCTTTTCTCTAGTGTTAAGGTATCATTGGTTCTAATTCATCCCTGTACGTTTTCCAGTGACCACTAACATAAATGAATTACATTTTTTTATATATTATGAGAATCGAAAATATTTGAGATAAATTTGTATTCTTCATGAACCTTCAAGTAGAATTAAAGGCTTTTACGTTTTTAGACAATGGTTATCAACGGGATAAAGTCTTTAATATCGAAACTTCATACCAATAATCTTGAAGAAATTATCAAATCCATCAACACTATACATGATATTTCATACTATATTAGTATATAAGTAGAATTTTAACTGATCCAGTGACGTCTCACTGTAATGATTTTTAATGTCTTATAGGATACTTGCTGGGTATATTATACATCAGAGTGTGTTCATAAGCAAAAGATGATGAGATGCCGAAGAGATATGTAATTCTAATTATGTAGACTACTTTGATCGAAAGAAGTCAACTTCATGCTATTTGTTTATAATATTTGGTGGAGTGGTAAGTTGTAAAGTTAATCTACAAAAATTTGTTATCTTGTCAACTACAAAGCTAAATATATGGTTTCTACTGATGAAATCAGATAAATTATACGGTTAAAGTGGTTACTAAATGAGACCGCTTATAAGGAACGGAAAATGACATTGTTTAATAAAAATATTAGAGTTTTTCACTTAAATGAGAAATCATAAATTTCATACACAGATGAAACACATAGATGTAAAACTTTACTTCACCATGGAGAAAGATCGAATTAATATTGTAAATTCAAATGAATATAACATTTTGGATGCTCTTCCAAAAGTATTTACATACATATATATATATATATATATATATATATATATATATATATAACACATTTACATAAAACACAAACATTACAAAAAAAATAATAATAACATACCTATCAAAACTTAAATGTACAAAACCGAATTCGAGTGAGATTTAAAACTTCATTTATGATATCATTTAAACAAAATTCAATACAATCATAAACAAAACATAAACAAAATAAAAATATAATGTAAAAAATCTATATATTATAAACTCATATTCACTCTAAGTTTAAACTTTTTTTTCTATAATTTTGGTTATTGAAACGTATGATAAAATAAAAAAAGGAAAAACAAAATGTAACATCTTTATCTTTACTGGACAACTATAAAGACTTATAAATATTATTGATATTTATTGATAATCATAAGTTTTAAATATAAAACGATTAGCCTCTAGAATAATTTAAAAGGATGTTAATATTTTTTATAATAAAAAGAATTGAGGACAAAAGGTATTATCTTAATTTTATTATTAATTTCAGTATTTTTATGTTTTATTAAGTTTAATGTATCTTTATTTTTTATTTGTAATTTTATTTATTTCAACTCTAATATTGTTGTTTTATTTTATTTTTAAATTAGGAATACAAATTATAAATACAAATAATATTTAAGAATTCAATTAAAATGTGATTAAGTTTGTTGTGGTTTTGTTTTATCCTTTTATTTTTTCTAAAATGATTGTTTTTTAAAACATAAATAATTTTTTTTGGTATAAATCAAAGTTTTTTAAAGGAAAATTTGACAATTCTCCTATCTACCAAACAAAAAAGACATTGGCGGATGTGATTGACTAATATTATCAAACTGAAAAAAACAAAATATTGTTTAGTTTTAAATTTTCTATAATTTATATTAAATTTAAAAAACTAAAAAGTGACAAAGTAACTTGATAAATTAATTAGGTCAGGTGCAAAATAAAATAAAATATGTTTTATCAAAACTTATATGAGATATTAATAAAAATGAAAAATAAGTAAAATATAATAAAACTAGTTCTAAACTTCTGTAAAAATCCATTTTAGATTTAAACAAATGTAATCTATATTAGTTATTATAAAGTTTTGTCTGATTGTTTTTAAAGGGGTAGACGAGTTGGTTGAGTAACGCATGTTTGTGATCAAAAGTCATGAATTTGAGTCTCTCTATATACATTTTCTCGACTGAGTCTGTCCATTTGTGTGGTTTACCTTCTGATGTTGATTTGGAGGCTATTGTATCAGATTGAGGGTTTATCCTATGCACATTCATTGCACTCTAAGTAGCAACTGCGGGTTTCTTAAAAAAATTGTCTGACCAACACATATCATTTTTCTAACAAAATTTAACGAATTACTATTATATCCGAATAATAAACTAAAACAATTGAAAATATCTTAAATTTTTTATTATCATATTCTAATTCTATGAAATTGTGGTTTGTATAAAATATATAAACTAACTGTTAAAAGATGTAAAAAAAAGTTATAAACATGTCATTTGTTGAAATCTATAAAAAATTATATAATTTATTAAAAAAATCAAATTCTACAAAACTGTAAATAAATCAATAAAACACTATAAAGTTTGCAAAAATGTATTAACTTGAATAAATATACTAAAATCTATAGAAAAAAACATTATCTGTTAAACCCTACATTTAAATTCCTGAGTCTTAAACAATCTCTTTGATATATATTTTGTTGAGTATTATTTTTATTAGAATACTACTGGTTAGTAAATTCTATAATTAAACATACAGTCTATTGACAAATAATATAGTGATACAACTAAATTTTCTAATTAGTAAGATATATTATTCCAATTGCGGTTATATATTTATGTTTTAGTTTTATTAGTTTATTTTTATGTATTATATGCTTCGTCATATATACGACTAAACAGTCCTAGTAGTTAGTTTTTCTTTCTAACCCTAAAAATAGAGTAGGATTTTAGTCTTACAAATTATATTTGTTATTTTATTTCCATTATACTTTTAATAGTGGACTTATAAATTTTACCTTTTAGTTGTTTTGTTTGATTATAAAATATACAAGACAATAAAATATTTTTTAGACAGTACTCGAATTTTTATTTTAACATATAACATTTATAACATATTTGTGAAATTTGTGGAGACCCAAATATATTTTTGATAGATAATATACATCAAGGTGAGATGATATAAAATATATAAAAAATAAATTAACCCATAGATAGGTATTGTATAAACTTACGATGATTGTAAGAAATAAAACTCATATATTAAATTTAATTTATAATATATAATAATTAAATATTCATTTTAATAAAGTTAGATTTGTGTTGTTTGGAAAGTCGTAAAGAAAAATAAAAACTTGACTTCATTTTTGTATTTTATTAATAAATTAGAAATTAAAAATAGGTTAACTTGATTTTTTTTATTTTTTTTGTTTTTTATTTTTCGAATAAATTGTTATATTTTTAAAATTCATTTTAAATTAACTTGGAAAACAAAATAATATTATTAAAATATTATTTTTTTACCATTCATTGTTTATCGGTTAGTAGTGGTAATGACGGGATTCGTTTAGCTGTGACATCAATTTCATATCAGTTAGTAAAACAAATTTGCATGAGACCTAGCATTTTGATACGAAATGTGTTTAATTATAACAAATTAATAATAATTGCATCTTGTTGCAAAATTTATAACAGGATGCCATAAAAATATCCAACCGGCCAATTTGTATACGTAGACCGTCTGTCCTATCCAATCTTAGAAAAAAAAAACTATCAAATTCATATTTCTTTTTTCTTTTTTCTATTATTACTGAAACAATAAATGAAATCCTTACTTCACGCGACTTCACTAACCCTCATTGAATAAGTGATCAAACTAGAAACCTTACAATCACAAAACTCAATTTCTATCGTCACATAAGATTTATCTCCTTTTCCTCATCTGGTTTTCAACTAGCCAACACTCCTTTCATCTAAACTCCTCAAGATAAACGAGACGGAGTCATTATTTCTAGGTTATACTTTCATCCACTAACATTTTATTTCTCTATTCTCTCTCTCTCTCTCTTTCTCTCTCTCTCTCTCTATATATATATATATAAAAGTATATATTTCTAATGGTTTATTTATTTGGTGGAAGATCTTAATAAGTATAGTCCCGTTCGGACGGGTATAGACTATTTCTCGTAGTTTAACTTGTGTAATACATTGTTGTGTTTTTTTGCTTCATGGTATATTTATAATTTTATTCGTTGTTCCTCGAATTTGTTCTAAAAGTAAAAGGATTATCTTGAAACATTTCTCTTTGAAATAATATGAAAGCTTCATAATATGTTTGGTCTGTTTTGTTGGATTAAAACCCCGAAATATAGGTGATTACAAGTACGTATCAGAGTTTTAGATGAAGAATAAATTAGATATGATGAGGTTTGTACAAGGAGTTAAATTATGGGAGTATAAAACGAAAATCTTTCATCGTTAGGGTTACTAAGTCTACATGTCCTGATAGAGCTAGACACTTCGGTTACAAATCCAAACATGATAATTTTTTAATTACTATTTTTCTAAAAATATATATTTCATAATTAAGTACTTTGAAATACCGTGTTTCAGATTTAAAATATTGTGTTATTGCTATATTACATTAAAATGAAGTTGTTCTAATTTGTTTTGTATAATGTTTTGCTGGTAAAACGGTGTCCTGGTGACTGAATATTTCTCATTGGAGGAGTGTTTATGTTATGTGATGGAAGGTTTCTTGAGATCTTCTACATTGATAAAAGTTTGCCAATCTTATGACTGATTCTGGTTTTAGTCCATAAATCCTACTGTTGTCTTAGTTGGTATATATATATATATATATATATATATTGTCCAGTTTAGATTACAGAAATTAAAACTTGTTTGAATTGTGTCATTTTTGTTGCTTATCTTGTTTATGTGAAGATCATATATATATCACGATCTTGTTTTCTTTTGTTTGTGTCAATAGTATGAGGTTTGTCAAGTGGTATAATGATGTATATACATTTATTTTTGGAAGATTTATCTGTAATTTGATTGAGTCATACTTTTTTCTTGATTTATATATGTTTATGTATGTTCATCCATGACTAATATATATGTACATGCTCTTCAATTATGTTTAAAATTATATTGTATATTTTTTGGCTAGACGATTCAAATATGTCATTTTTTAAAATCAATATAATATTTGTATTATTCACAATCATATTATTCTGTTTTCACTCATTATTAAAATTTTCGCATTGTATAGTTTGTTTAAATAATGTGATTGACATTGATAATCGTTATTGTCAAAATATTTACAACGTTTATGTGGTCTGTCGTTTTTGTGTTATGCATGGTGGTCCTAAGAGACCCATGCCCAAGGATATTGTGTATGGTAAGCCCACCAACTAGGAAGTTATGCATCTCAAGTTCCAGCGTAGTAAGAGATCTTTTGTTGAGGAACCTGGTGGTCACAAACTTAGAGGCATTTGAGTCCTCAACATATATTAGTCAATGAAGTTTGATCTCCGTTATATCTTATGAAAACTTCTAAGCTAAACATATAGTATTAAATTAGGAAATTAGAAGGTAGCTTATTGAAATTGTCATAATTAGAATACACTTCAGGTTTTAAAACAATACAATCAATTCTAAAGTTCAAAGACATAAGAATCGAAAAACTAAAATATTTTACTATGTTTATGTAACCCTAATGACAAAAATTGTACATTCAAAGAACTCAATATCCTAAAACGGAGAAGGTATAATATCTTTAATGCTTATACATACCTTTTATTAATATGTTATCTATTGTCATTGTTTTATTATCAAAATGCCAATATTTATGTATGATAGAATTACAATCCAGAATATGTGATTAACATAAATTCTCTCTAAAATAATCATTTTATCGTGTGTTATAAGCAACACAACTCTTATGGAAACATAAGAAGGAGATTTTCTATTGTTGTAATAAATGATTAACAACTTTAAGCTCAATCGTCTTTTCTAAAGGAAAATAATATAAACCAACATCAACACATCTTATTAGCCTCAAAAGCACAAGTGAGTTATTCTACTCTCAATACCAACCAAAATTATTTTCAAGCCCACCAGGAAACTAAAGCTCAGACTCCATGCTTTTCAATTCTTATTAACCATGGTCTCGGTTCTAGTGTTGGTTATGTACATAAAAGGATCAATTTTATCTCTAACATTTTGGCCTTTGATGATCATTCTTTAGAGTTTTTGTAGAGACCATTTTGTATTAAAAAAGAGATTTAATGTAAAAATGGAAGCAACTATAGATTTGTGCATTGTGACCAGATATTTGACGATGGTTGTGTGGGTTCACCGGGTAAAATTGAGATGATGGACCATGAATTTCTCAGATCTAGATCTAATTCTTGTCAACAACTAAGACTTGTTGTTGTTGCTGCTTCTCAGCTCATGAATCTTTAATCTCCTAAATTCATCAATTTTCTTCTTCAACGCTAACAAAATGATACCCAAAGGTAACTATTTTTCTATTTCAATAAAGTTAGTTTTAATATTTTTCAGATAAATTCCAAAATTATCATTTTGTGTGTTTTTCATGTGATTTTTAGATATTTTGGTAATTGTTTTGACAAATATTATAACATTTTTTATCATTTTTTCCATGCGGGTTTTATTTATTTTTCACGTTGGATTTTTATTGATATTGTAGAGCTACTAGTACTGTTTTGTTGATAGATCTTCACAAAATTGATAGATCCATGCTAAAAGTAAATGATTTTTTCAGTAAATATAAATACAAAAATTGTTAGCCTAGCTTTAAGGCGGATATGTTTGACTTTTCCAGCTCACGATATTTTTAAAGAGAAATTTGTGGTTTATGCCTCTATTGAATTTTTTTTGGAAGGGATTTGATTTTTTTTTCTATTTTATACTCATTTGTAATTTTCAAATATAAAAAACTGATATAATGTTCAACTTAATAGAAAAATAGAGATTTAATATTTTTGTAAAATTTATATAACATTATATAATGCATTTTAGAATTATAAAATAGAGTTTCAATACGATGCATGGGTTGTATGTTATTTTTTTTTTACAATTCTATTGAATTTTGTAACGGGTTTGCAACGAGAATAATAGGTTCAAAATTAAAATTAGCAACGATGTTGCAACTATATTTATCAAGTTTGCAACAAAATTCAAAACACATAACCTAACTACTAGTATGATATTTTGTAACAGTATTTATAATAGGATTTACAACGACTTGACACATTTTCATTCAGTTCTAATTAACAAGAATTTATGTTGCAACCGATATCCAGTTGCAAGCACTTTTTGTTAGCAACCATGCGGATGCAACGGGTGTAAGCATGCAATATAAATCTACGTATAACAGTTTTCTAGATCTAAACTACTACTTTTGCTACCAAACGGTTTGACACCTCGCTCGCTTCGGCTAAAAATCATAGTTAGTCACCAGAGTTGGTCACTTGTTTAAAAAAATCACTTATCTAATTTTTGTATCAAAATAATCACTTTGCTACACCACTATCACTATTTTTTTATTCTGTTTTTACATTTTTTGTCACCTCTAGTGACCATAAATGCAAAGAAAGCCAACAAAAATGATAATTTTTATATAAATATAACTTGAATAACAATTTTGAAACAATTGACTAACTCTAATGACTAACCAAGGTTCTGAGCCCGCTATCTAGTTACTCTTTGACTTCACTAAGCCTAATGAGTTTGGTTTAAAATTTTGTTATAGTGCGATCTTGTGATTTTTGTTTTGATATGAATAACTAAACTTCCAGAGTTTGGTACAACGGATTGACCGTCCTTTTAGTTTTGACTTGAGCAGATATCAAGCTTTGTTGTTTATGTTCTTTGTCGAGACCAATTATTTTTAGATAAACTACCATGACTCTAGAGAGTTTGGTTTGGTACTTCTCATATTCATGTTTCGTTAAAGATCATCTAGTAACCAAAACCTTATTTGTGGACAAAAGTCTATGTTACCAAAAGAAAAACAAATACCGGAGTAGGTAGTAGGTTGATAGTGAAAATAGCATATTTTTACAAAGTGAAAACATGTTGGTGTTAATTTATTGAAGTGGAAAGTATCATTAGTAATTCAAATTGAAAATATAAAACATATCATTAGTAAATAAATAAAATCAGAAAATAACAAGGGATGCACTAGTAAGTTGGATCCATACCGAATCTAAAAAATAAGCTAACATTTTATGGAGCCTGTGAAAATAAAAGAATGATAGTTGGAGGATCAAAACAATCATACCAATGGAAAGAAATTAAGTATGTGTATATAACGACTAAACAATAGATGTAAGGACACATGTTATGAATGTAAACTTATTTCTTGGGTATCATTCTTCTTCCCGTTAGGAAATGCTCACCAACCATTGAATCATCATCACATGTACGACTAAGATACGATCCTTGTCTTCTATAAATACTAATCATAGGTTTGACAAATTTTTCCTTACTTCTTACCTACTGTAATCTTTGATTTTTTATTCTTGACCCCTAATCAAAAAATATATTTTTTTCACTTATAATATTCAAATTAAATTGTTTCAACAAAGTTATCAGTTCAGATTCTGACATTGCAATACTAACTTTTATATTTTTGTAGTAGGTAAACCATAAATGGTCAAAAATCAAGAGATGTCATTACAAACCTCAGCCATCGACGTGAGGTCATTCACGATCACTTCACCATATAACTATCCATTATGTAAATCATTGAATCCTAATATTGAGAGGTTTTTTTATCTGTATTGGGAAATCCATGATGAATTGATCCCAAAATATATTACCATAAAAGTTTCTAACACGATTTTGAGGAATAATATGGGTGCGAAATACATTATGCATGATGAATATTAATTGAATCATCTGCGAGAGAATTTCCAGTTGTTGGATCCCATGATGATAAGAATTCATATAGAATGAGAAACTCATGAGATTGTTTCAAATACGTATCAATATTCTTTTATTCATAATTGATAAAAATGATTTGGTTACACTAACACCATATACTGGTAGACTTCTTTCAACTATCGAGCATGTGATCCAATTAATTTTTTCCAAATAGTTAGAGGTTGTTAGTTGCCTTAATTATAGCTACCAATTACATGAAGTATCCCTTCTTGATGCATGTATTCTTAGAAATATACCAAATAAGCCCCCCTAAACTAAGTAATCATATTCTATGTCATTATACAATCAATAAAAAATAGTGACTCATATACCAGACTCTGAAAAACTAAAGGAATATATTTGTATTTGTAAGAAAATATTGGGATATTGGAAGACCTATCCAGTATTCATAATTGGAAAATTATTTGGGAGATTAAAATAAGTGTTTGCTTTTTCGTTATGTTTGTAAAAGTTTATAGTCTGAATTCCCTATTTTTCTTAGTAAAGTATATCAATTTCTGCTTAGATCAGGCGGCCTCCAAAAGAAGAAAACAAAAATATTCAAACAAAATCATCGATTCTTGAAGAAGATCCCATATATTTTATTATCCCATAAAAAATTTATTTGCATGGGGGTACTAGCTGTTGGAAGATGGATCCTTCAAGGTGAACCCCCCGGGGCAAACATAATGATGATATGAGTTGTTGTAGCTATAAACATTGAAGGGAGGTTGATAATTGGTTATTGGACCCAGAAGGCGACGATTGGTTTGCCAAGCCAAAAAATAACTTTTTTATAATAAAGAAATTTATTTTCCCTCTACCCTGGTATAGGGATTGTTATTAGAGTAGACATGATTGTCTGAAGCCCTTTAGGGTTGAGAGACGTGTAAGGACATAACAATTTATACTTAGGTCATACAGAAATCCAAAAAGAAAAAATAGACAATAAAATTTATGTTGCTTTCATGAAAAGCCAGACGGAGGTTGCAGTTTCTCAAAGTTGAGGGTTGATTCAAAAAAATAAACAATATATGAGATTTGGTAGTTATCATCATGCTAAGAAAAAATTGAGGACTGTAGTATTGGTTTAAACCTTCTAAATTGGCTGCCACATTTACCGAATATACTCCCAAAAGAATGTCTTATGTGTCCCTAGAGAGTGTTGTTCTTTCTACAACTTCTTCCCCCACTATAGGAGTCAGCACAACTCAAGAAGTCATTCGAAATGATCCACATCCATTCTTACCAAAAATCGTTGTTCATGAAGTCCCAATTGGTGAAGATATGAAACTCAAAATATATTTGATCTTACATATCCTAAACTGTGGATGGTGTTGTCTCTCTTCATAGTGAAGGTACGAGCACAAATTATGGGATCGTAAGGACTTGTGATAGAGCTAACGATTCAAAAAAATAGCTAGAAAATTAAGATAAATGATTGTGTGGTTTCTTCTATAATATTCTTTAGAGTGGTAATATTATGATAATATTTTAGGTACAAATCATCCAACAACTCAGGGTCCACAGAGCTCAAATGGAAGAAACTTTATTTTCCAAATAGAAATAGCGACACAAATTAGAGGCTCAATTTAATATTTTGTTAAATAATACATTAAAGCTAACGAGAAGACGAATACTTGAGGAATTGAACTAAATGTGATCAAATCTCAGCTAATCGATTGTTAATGCAATATTGAAACTTAAAAATATAGTTGAAAAACTTATATAATATACAAAAAACGATACAAGAGAAATTAAAGGGCAACCACCTCACTTGTAGAAGAAATTTCACACAAGATCCTTCTAAATGATGAATTATTTTAGTATGAATCTCACCTAAAGAAGACCCAAGAGTACGTGTCACTAAAGCAATTAAGTAAGGGAAAATATGATAGGAAAATATTGTCATGATTATATACTAGAAAATTCTAGATCTAGACCTAAGAGTCTCGTATGAGCTACTGTTGGAAGACCGAATTTCTGTTAGAATTAACTATTCTCGTACAAGACTGGTGAGAGGTTGTAGAAACTTCTCCATTCAAAGACTCTAATAGTATAAAAGAGGTGATGCGGCTCCAATCATTATGTGCAGATAGATATATCACATCATCCAATGACCCTGCCAAAGTCACCAAAACATGAGATGAAGATCTTCCTTTGAAACAAACCAATAAAGCAGAATATGTGCCTCAACTACGAGCAACCAAAAAAAAGATAAAATTATTTCAGTTTGTGGTTCTTTCGAAAGAGAAACGGGTTGTCCATCCAAAATTGTGTATGAGAATAGAAATGTCCTTCCAACTAAAGTTATAGTTGAGATGGAAGATGTTCTTCTACTCAGAGATGTTATGAAAGAAGTATATGTTCGACTGCCCTAGTAAATTGATGAAGAAATGAATTATTTTCGCAATTAGTAAGCATTTTTCTATGCGTCGTGTTCTTTTAAGTTACAACAAATAATAAAATCTTATGAATTGTATTAATGGTTGAAGTTATTTTTTGTAACAAAGGTTTTTTGCTATTGTAATGTTTTTTATTTTACCTTGCTTCTTATTTAAGAATGTGTCAAAGTATGCTTTGTTTAGAGATAAATATTTTAGCCTTGAAGGCTCTCATGACTTAAAGATAATTTGATGTTTATATTCCAAAATATGAATTTTACTTATAGTAAATTTATATGTTCAATGTACATGTTATTATGCTTATTTATTATTATACATTTATTTTTTACTTCAGGAATTTTCGTTTTGAGTTTCGGCTAATCTCCTCTGTTAAAATTTTTAATGTGGAAAAAAGAGTCACTTGTAAGATGATCAATAATGAATAAAACAACTTAAGTTCTCATATAGTAAATCTAATGCATATTAGTGTTGTTGTGGCACACTAATGCTACTTTGTAGAGTTGTGATGTATTAGTACAATGGTAGTTTATTGGCATAAAAATAATATTTTAGCAATGGTACTGCGGTGATATAGTGGTACCGTGTAAGACCAATGAGGCCATATTAATACATTTTAATTATATAATATGGATATATAATAATACCCAAAGCAAGAAGGAATAATAACTCTATTAACAAAAATCTGCTAATTAAACCCTACATGTGCAACCAAAGTAGGAAAAAGTACATATGGACTACATAAAGAGGTAAAAATGCATGTTTATAACTTAAAACACTTAACTAAAAGTTTTCACTTTATTCTACCATTTGTAGAGTTTCAAATGTTCCACGTTCTATAAGGTTTGAAAGGGTCTTCTTTCTGAATATACTAGTTTGTAGGTTTATGCTTTGATTTTTTTGGTCAACGTGTAGGGTAATTCCTGACTTGGCCGTAGTTTCCACTAATTTTATCTTGGTGTGGAGGAAGACCTTTCTCAATACTTGATATGTTACCATAAATATTAAATACGAAACTTAGAGTCATATATGTTTCAAATTATTGATTTGTATTATTTCATGCATATATGGGTCTTGATTTGTTTCTCATCAACTAGGTCAAGATTTTCTATACAAATATCCCCATTTGTGCTTTTGTTGTGGTTAGTTATTCGGAAAGAGAGTAAAAATATTTATGCTGGAACGAAAACTTCTATCACAAAGACTAAAGCAAAAGAGTCTCCCTTGTTGTTATTTTTTTTGAGTAGTTTAGTATAAAAACAATACCTCTTGAAGCATATCATGTCACATCCCTGCAGAACCCTCGAAAAAGTGTCGAGGTCTGGTTAGTTAGTTT
The DNA here is from genome assembly GCA_036936605.1 of Limnanthes douglasii subsp. nivea. Classification (NCBI taxonomy): domain Eukaryota; kingdom Viridiplantae; phylum Streptophyta; class Magnoliopsida; order Brassicales; family Limnanthaceae; genus Limnanthes; species Limnanthes douglasii. The sequence continues at coordinate 118,519,724 of JAUPFV010000001.1, forward strand.
AACCTGTTTATTTGCATGGGGATGTAAATATGTTGAAAACTTCTACTAGATGCCCCTTAATCTACAAAATAATGCAAGTTATTTGTTCTGAAATTATTGTTTATTATTTGTTATTATTACTCTAAGGACCTCATACATGTAGTAAATTTTGGTTCAAAGAAAATGGATGACCTTATTGGCTCGTATTCTCGCTAGTAATTTGTTTCAACCCATTTAAATAAGTACTTCACTAATATTAGAAGGTAATGTCAACGCATTAATGCTCTTTAAAGTGGTCTCACTATGTTCAAAACCCATATACTAAAAAGAATTTCTTTAGAAATAGATTTTGTAGGTAATGTTATGTATTGAATCTAATTAGCCAATGTTGACGGGTTTCACAAAGTAGGACAAATGCCTTAGCATTTTTTGTATTTTTTGCTACTAATACCCTGCAAGCAATATTAGCCTGTGTAGGGTTTTATATCCATAGTGAGTCATTTATTCTCCTACTGGGTTCTTTAAGGATGTAGGCATATTCTTATGAACTGAGGTATATGAGAATGGAGTCAAGTTATTCTTTGGTAATACAACGTTTCAATGATCCATAAGATCGTATTTTGATACTCTAAGCCTTGGTTTATCCTCAGGAAGTGTCCATTCAGTAAGGTAGTTCGTGATTTTATACTTCCAGAAGAACCGAAGGCATCAACAACTACGGTTTCTGCCTGTGGTACTTGTTCATACTCAATTTGGTTAAACTTCAAAACCTCATCTTGTATCTTCCGTATATAAATGATGATATTTTCTTTATTTTCTTAAGTTTTCCCAAAAGTTTCTTGGAAAACAGTTATGAATAAATGAGTAATATAACATATTTGGCTCTATATATATATGGGTTAGTCGGGGTCATGCTATGGTTGATTCTTATTATGTCTAATTTTTAAGGTATAAAATATGAAATTGATTGATTCGTAAATTGGGTCCCCTAACGGGGTGTTAGTTATACCCTTATTTTGAAACCACAATCATTGGAGCCCATATTGGTTCATATTATCCAACATGATTCTAGAGTATTTCCGGTAGGGTTCAACCTTTTTTGCTTAAAATTTGGTGAGGAATCCTGTCAAATCATGTTCTTTTATTATACTATTAGGCTTTAATTAGATGTAAAAATATCCAAATTCTATTGACCAATGTGTTAGTCTTCCTGATATAATAGATATTTCAAGGATGGTTCATATGTGGAAATTAAATTTCAGATAATTATTGTATGAGCTTGAAAATGAGGCCTCAATTTCTTTGTAGCAACCATAAGAGTTGTAGTTTATTATTTTCAGTTGTAAGTATCAAGTTTCCACATTGAAAAAGTATTTTCTTACATACTAGATTGCTCGGCAAGTGCCTCACTATTCGTTTATAAAGATTGTGTTTGTTACATGGTCATATATTGCTAAATATAAATAAATAAAATAATATGGGTTTGACTTCAGGATAAGCCAAGTGTTCTTTGATATTTTTGAAGGTTTCATTGAACTCTAGGTCCAGCCAAAATATATGACCTCTTTTAATATTTGGAAAAAAGTGCGCATTTGTTTGATGATTTGAAATTAAAATAATTGTGTGCAGCCAATGTTTATACTAATATATGAACTTTTTTAATGTTGCATGACGGTTCCATAACTGTTAGATTTTTAAAATTCTTTGAGTGTGATTTGAGGTGTTTTTAAGTGAACAAATATCCCAAAATAATATTTGTCCAAACTATCAATGTTTATTAGATATAGATTTAGATTTGATGCTCGGACACATGGTATGTATCATCCCTGATTTTGACTTATATGTCGTTGATGTATGCTTGTACATTTTTTTCAATTCGGGAAGATAAGACATTGTTGACTAACCTTTGGTAGGTTGCACCTACATTCCAAAGACCAAACAATATTAATTTGTTAAATGTAACCTTCTCCTGGTCATGAAGCTTGTGTCTTTCTTATCATCTGAATGTATGGTTCTTTGATATATACTCATAATAAGTGTATATAAAATATAATATTATATTTCCTAAAGTGGTATCTAACAACCGATCAATGCACACAACTAAGAATACGTCCCTTAGGCATGTTTGGTTGCGCCTTTATTTTATTGGCCAATAATATTTATTTATATGTAACTTATGATGTGTTATTATGTCTGTGACCCTAGTTTTATCTTAAGAAGACTAAGTGAAAACGTCGAGATTCTTGGAGAGAAAAGTTAGGAAGATAGTTTAGATGACTCATTATAAGTTATCACAAATGCAGACTATATGTCATGTTCTCATGGTGAATCATTATATTATTTTCCCTGTGTCCACTATACTGGTGAGACTCTCTTGGGTTTTACATATCGTCTAAAACTATGATCATCCACTCCTTTAGTTATTATTTGGTATAAATACCCAAATCTTGCCACTCATGACAAACCGAGTACATTGATTCATTTTGAGATAATGATATGTATTTAGTACATCTACAAACGTCCACATATGGCGTTATATGTTTTCATTTAGTAAGTTAATATGATGGATTAGCTAGAAGTAGACTAATTTTGTAGGCCCAAAGGCCCAAAACCATCATTATATAAGACAATGTATATTTCTTTGCAAATAGTGGATAATTATTACTTTATTGTTATTTTTGGCAGTTTCTCCCTTTAGAATTCACGTCTTAAATCTCTGTTTAGAACTTCTGTGTGACCTTTAAAATATTCAGAATCCGTTCTCCTTTTAGATACTCTCTCTCTCTCTTATCAGCGACGACCATAGTGGGATCATAGACTAGTATTGAATATAATACCAAAAGCCACCAAGAAATGAAGCTTTATTGCAGATTATAATAGAGGTAGACGTTTGAAAACAAAAAAAATTATGTGCTACTTACAAAAGAAATAATAAATGGGGAAGGATTCAATCAAATTACAAAGGATGCTCAAATACAACATAAACTCAAAAAGTAGTGAAATGAATTGGATATTGAGGGGCATCATGATCAATTGTTGAACAAAGTTGCTACACCAAATGCCTAGAAGGAGACAAAAGTGGCATGTTTGAAAATGTTTAGATCAGATATTCGAAAAGATAGAAATAAAGAGAACTCTTTTGAGAGTGATGAAGTTGAGTCGGAATCTCTGCGAGAATCAATAAATATACCGAAGGAAAAAATTCAGTTGGATCGAAGCTACCATTCCTTTAAAGAGGAGTGCAAAACCAGACATTAGTATAGTTGTTCGGATTCTAAGAAAGTTTTTGTATCTAATTCTAAGGAACGCTATTTCTTCTCAAGAACGGGGTCATTTCCATATGAAGAAACCTTATTTGGAAAAAATATACTACTCGTGTTAGAAGCTCTAGACGAGAACGAGATAAAAAAATACAACATGATTCGTCGGATAACCATATTGAACAGGTTAAGAATTTTATGCTGAACTGTAATGATGCTGATAAGTTAATATGGCATGCTTTTTCCAAAAACTGTAAGGATGGTGCTATAAAATGGTACAATATACTTCCTCAGGTTCATCAAGATTTTGATATATTCTGGACACGGTAATCCAATGTAGACAGACAATCGTAAAATATTTGACAGATAATACCACATGTTTTGTTTTGGAAATTAATGTTTAAATGATTTCCATGAGAAAGTCATTTGCGTTGCTTTTATTTAAGGGCTTCTCCTCCAAGAATTGGTTGATGAAGTTACTCGAAAGAAAGCTCTGACATTTGGTGCTTTGCTAGCTAAAGGTGAAAAGAATATTAAGATGGAAGATAATTACTTGCTCTAGTTCACCGCAACAATAGATTCAAAGTTTTTAGCCTCAAACTTGTACTCATTTATGTCTTAAGGAGCCAAACCAAATGTTTCCTCGGCCAAGAGTAAATCAATAGCCTGGGGTCAACAACAATGATCAAGAGAAAACCAGTGGGTTTGACCTAAATTTTTTGCAGAATTAACAGAGAATATTGCTACTATTTTCGATAAGACTTCAAAAATAATTCCAGTTTAGGAAACGTTTTTTTTATTCAAAAACTCACAGAAGAAAAAAGTAACAGGTTTTGAAAATACCACAATGAAATTATTCATGATACGAGGGACTACATCACTCTCAAGCAGGAGATCCAAACTTTAGTTGATAATGGCAAACTAATAATATTTCTTAAGAGGAAAGCAGGGAGGCAACCGATGCTCTAGTGGGCAAGTATGCGGTAGCATAGAGAGTTATAGTTGAGAATACACCAAAGCATGAAACTAAAATGTCAATAGCAGAATGTTTTGACAAGTTTGACTTATCTTCATAATAGTTACATCTGGATCCTAACCAAAGAATTAAGATGATGATTCATGAACCTAAGGTCAAAGTCAATGTCAAAATTATGGGCAAGTTTTTTGAATCGCTAACTATTTCGAGTTGGGATACTTTGTCAAACAATACCACTTGCTCTCGGAAGAGGCATATTGTAATTCTAATAATACAACTAGTATGAGGAACTTTGGCTCATCTTTAAAGAACATCACTTTCCATTCTATTTTTCTAGAATGATGATTTAAGAAAGATAGTTGGCCCCTAGAAAATGGGGTATTAATAAGCGCAACGATCAAAAGAAGCAAAATCTGGAGGATTCTACTAGATACACGCAGTTTGGCTAACAATTTATTTACATCTACTTATAAATAGATGAAATTACCATATAATCCTCTATGCTGATTGAAAAATAGTATGGGTTTACAAGGGAACTGCCAACGTCATTGGAGAGTTCAAAGGAGAAGTAGCCGATGGCCTTTTAGAAAATTAGTAAACGTAATTATTATGGTGGTTGATGGGCCAACTGTGTATAATACGATTTTTAGTAGTTCTTGGTTGTTAAGAATGTATGATATTTCTTCTGCCATACACAAATTTTTAAATTATGTAATCAAGAATCAAGTGGGAGTTGTTTGAAGTAACCTGTAAGTGGCAATGGAATGTTATGTTGCTTCATTAGCTCAAAAACAGAAATAGTAGTTACAAGGGTCAAATTTGGAGTTAGATGTTGTCGACGATCCTAGAGAGACCCCTAGCTCGGTAACACCTGATATAAATATTGAAACTTATTTCATTCCCAATGGTTAAATTTTAAAGATTGGCACTATATTATCATCGGATATTAATATAGGTTGATATGTTTTTTGTTAAACAATCTACATATGTTTGTTTCATGTTCAGAAGAAATCATGTTCGGATATGAAATATAGACTGATAGATTTCTACTTCAGGTAATAAACATTTATCGTTTATAGATGCAACTTCTAGGTATAAGTAGATGATGATGGATCCGATGGACCAATACAACATTATGTTCATTACTAGCAGAGGGTGACACTGTTACAAGGTAATTCCCTTTGGTAAAAAAATGCGAGGGGAACTTATCAGAGACTAATGAACAGGGTTTTGCTAGTTAGGTTAGAATAAATTTCGAAGTTTATATCGATGACATATTGGTAAAGAGCACTAAAAATGATGGCCGTTTTTCTGATCTGGAATAAAATTTTAATAACTTGAAGCCATCAACTTAAAGTTGAATCCTAAAAAATGTACCTTTGGGGTGTGATCCAAAATGTTTTTGGGTATATAATGAGCTAAAAAAGAATCAAAGTTAACCTAGTACAGTTGAATGCTCTAACCGCTATGGATCATTTAAGGTCAATCAAGAAAGTACAAATATTAACTTGAAGGTTGGTTGCTCTAAATGAATTCATATCAAGGTCCTCGAACAAATGTGTTATATTTTTCAAGTTCTAAGAAAATCAAATCGTTTCAAGTGGACTCCTGAATTTCTCGACGCCTTTATCACGATTAAAGAACACTTATCTTGTCCGAAAATTTTAACTAAGCTAAGTGTGAGAGAAAACCTATTCATCTACATTGCAATATCACAATATACAGTAAGCACCAGTATTGGTCATGTAAGTTAATAATTATCCTCATTCAGTATATTATGTAATCAAGTGTTTGATGGATGCATAAAATATATACTTAAAATTACAGAATCTAGCCTTGGTCACAATCGTTGCAACCTGTAAAATAAGGGCGTACTTTCATGCATATTTGGTTGTGGTTCAAAAAAAATTATCTCCGAAAAATGTATTGCAAGAACCCAACATATTGGGTCGGATGAAAAAATAGTTAGTACAACTAAGAGAATTCGATATCGAGTTCGAACCTCAAACAATCCGGTTGTTTAATCAAATTTCACTCCGACCGACCAGACCCAAAACTGGATATTGATACCTTTAAAGACGAGTGGGTTATTTGAATTGGTGGGGGTTCAAGGATCTTAGGTTATGGAGCAGGGTTTCAATTGGTAGCTCTGACCAGAGAATCAATCTATCAAGAAATACAATTTGGCTTTAAGGAATCTAATAACAAAGCAGAGTACAAGGTAGCCTTGGTAGGACTGCGACTTACACAACTTTACGATGCAAAAAATGTTTTCTTGGTAAGTGATTCACGATTCCTGATCACCCATGCATTAGGGCATGTTGAGGCGAATAAACAACATTTTGTAAAATATCTAAAGTTTTTTTAAGAATTAACAACCTCGTTTGCAAAAGTCAGTATGAATACGTTCATATGCCTGAAAATTACGTTGCTGATTCTTTGGAAACTATAGTCTACTCCAAATGGTATCTTTTGATACTCGAACAAGTACATCCTTTGATATTCAAAAATGATCTTAGATCATTTCTGGTTAAGGGGACTTTGTCAGATAATAAATCGTTGGCTAACAAATTGAGATTCAAAGTGCATGGCTTTATGGTCTACAGAGGTGTTCTTTACAAAATATCTTAAATTTGAACTATGTTTTGGTGCCTCGGAACAGATGAATCACAGATGGTAGTATCTGAACTACATCATGAAGATAAATAGGTTCATTGTGGGTTTAAACATTGACAAAAAAAGGTTTTATTGGCCCTCTAGCATGGCAGATTTTAAAGAGTTAGTAATTTTGTTTATATCTATTAATTATTTTCCAACACCATACATATGCAAATAGTACCGCTTGAATCAATATGTGAATAATTACATTCACTATATGATGGGTTGATTTAGGTGGGCTAGTATATATGGATTTCGGGGTCGACAAACTATAATAGTGCTAATAATTACCTTTCTGACTGGGTGGAGAACGAACCTCTGGTTGGAGAAAAAAAATGATGTTATCAAGTTTATTTTATCTAACATATGTTGTAGGTTTGGAGTGCCAAGAAAAATCATCACAGATAACGGTCCTCTGTTCGATAATAAGGACATGCAATATTTATGCTCTTTAGAGGTATCCGACATATAGGGTGACAAATTATTCAAAAGATAGAAATAATGATGGCAGAAGGTCTAAACTCGACCTAATCAAAGAAAAAAGAAGAAAGACATATCTCTGAGCCATTCATTATTAAACTTTGATACGAAATCGATATGCATCTAGAGTTTGTCATAATGATTCAAATTTAGGGATAAGTTCCTACAAACGGTGTTCTTGCACACTAAAGATAAGAGGCTTGGAAAGTTGGGGCCAAATTGGGATGGACATTATTCAGTGACTGAATGGCTAAAGCCGGGAACTTATCGGCTAATAGACCAAGAAAACAAAACGCTTAAAAACCCTTGAAATATCGATCGTTTGAAATTGTATTGAGAATGATATGTAAAATTGTTAATTTTTTAGTCGACCATATAATGACTAGTTGCATTCCCTTTTCTACCCTAGTGGTGCAATAAGATTTTTGGGAGGTTCCTACATAACAAGCTCGTAGATATAACTCATTCGTATATTTTTTTTATTTCATTTTTTACGGGTCCAAGTCTAACCTCAAATCTTACTTTGTTAGGTTCCAACACTAGTTGGTTAGTTTAAAAGGTTCCAAAAATAGTTGGTCATATTTAAAAAGGCTCCAACACTAGTTGTTCATGTTTAAAAGGTTCCAATACTAGTTGTTCAATACTGAGAACTCTGTAATATTAAAATTATAAAGAGCTTTCGGAAGAATATTAAGACATAACTTTAAATAAAAGTTTATACGATGAACAATACTATGAATACATATATTGGCACTTATAACATCCGACATAAAAACTAAAAAATGTCATGGTCTTATATGGAATTGTAAATTCAAAAAGATTTATCTAAAAAATAGAGAATCAGGAACATAAAATGAAGTTAATTAACATTCTTTCTCATTTTTCAGACTAATTCTCTTTCTTTTTTTAATAAAATGAAATTTTTATTAATTGAATAATGATTACAAAAGGCGGGAAAAATTGAATAAAAAATTCAATTGGCGCCAAACTTAAACCCAAAGTTAGGGTTAACCCTAAACCCTAGGCTAGAATCAAACTCCTATTTAAACTAAAAGCTTTGACAAAAAGCTTCGCAACAAAACTTCAAAAGGCTGATTTAACATCACAAAATCTACATCAGTTAAGAACCACTTCCAAATCAGCCACAATGAAGACTTCATCAGCTTCAAGATCAGCCTATGATGCAACATTCACAAGCAGATACATAAAGCAACTCCAAGAGATACAACCTCAACGTTTTCAACATCACAAGAAGCACCATCTCAAAGCAATAACAGGAAGAGCCAAATCAAAGACATCAACATCCTCCTTCAGAAACTCCACAAGAAGTTACATGAACCAGCTCCAAGGGAATCAAACTCAATGACTTAGAATCACCATTTCAAAGCAGCATCATGAAGACATCCACATCGAAGACAACAACATCCTTGCAAGCATCAAATGCAAAGCAACTTGGACAGCATCCAGGCAACAGAAGAGATAACGATAGCATCAAGGCAGCATCAACAAACCATTTGAAGAAAAAATCATCAACAAGAAGCAAACAACAAGCCAAGAATCAATAAGCAGCATGGTCAGCTTCCAACTCCAGCAAACAGCAGCACAAAAAAACAAGTAAGAAATCAATTAGTAATATAGCCAAGACCAAGAGCTTCAAGAATCATGATAGACTTAAGATCATTAGGAATAGAGTTAGGCATAATATTATAATTAGATTTGGTTTTTAATGTGAAGTGAGCCAACCAATCAGCAGCATGATTTTGCTCACGAAATATATGAGAAAAAGTCATGTTACTGTGAATGAGATTCCAAATGCAATCAAGAACAGGTTTAACATACCAATAGACATTGCTGTTTTTGAGAGTGATCCAATTTATAATGATTAATGAGTCTGATTCAACATCAACCAGGTTCCAACTATTAGCTTTACAAATAATCAGGCCATCTAAAATAGCTCTTAATTCAGCAAGTAACGGAGTAGATTTACCATATAAAAAGCTAGAGCCCTTCACAAGATTACCCTCACTGTCTCTAAAAATAATAGAGCCACAAGATTCACCATTGCTAATACAAGAGGCATCAGAATTCATTTTTAACCTACTAGTAGGAGGCAGATTCCACTTAACATAAGAAGGTCTATTAGAAACCTTTAAATGATTAACACAACCAAGAGTGATAGCAGCCTTAGAACAATCAATCCAATGAGACTTGTTAATGATCCTATTAATATCAAGAGTGTGAATAATAGCATTGATATGGCTGATAATAGAGTTAACAGAAGCTCTAAAACCTTTATTCTTCGAAACATTTCTATCCTTCCAAATATTATGCAGGATAAGAGAAGGAATCATGTTTCTGACCTGCGTTTTCTTCGACCTTGCACCTTGCCAAGCTCTGGAGATGCTCTTAATGCTCATTTGCTTAGATATAAACACTTTAAAAATAACTGCATAATGAATCCAAATAGACCATGCCAACTTACAGGATATAAAAAGATGATGCATAGATTCATAGTTGTCACAAAACTGACACTTAGAAACTAAAGCAACACCTCTACTTTGAATAATAGAGTCAACAGATAAACTCTAAAAAGATGATGCATAATTTTCCAATGAGTGAATGAACTTTTAACAGGGGTTAGGGAATTCCAAATCCTTTGAAAAACAGCATCCTTATGTATCTAACTCTAAAACCATTCCAAGAATCCTTTAAATTGTATCTACCACTCTTAGCCAAGGTCCAAATCATAACATCATTTCTATTAATATCAATAGATAAACTATGAATGTGATCAATAATGTCAGGTTGAACAATGTTACAAACAGAAGATAAATCCCACCTATTATTAATCCAATATTTACTAACCTTTTCAGCATTAAACCAAAGGTTATTATCACTACTATTAAGAGTAAGAATAGGCTCCGATAAGGTCCAGTTATATAGCCAAAAATCAACCAGCCCCTTACCAATCCTCCACCTGATATAACACTCAGCTTTGTCACGAACTTTAATCATTCTGTTCCAAACCATAGATCCAGGTTTGTCAGGACTAATCTGCAAAGGATGATGATTTGCACAATATATACTATGCATTACATTAGACCAAAAAAAGCAGTTTTCCCTAAATGCAGCCCACAGGTTAAAAGAAATAGCATTCTGCACATCACCCAATTTTCTCACATTAAGCCCTCCTTCACTAAAAGTTTTACATAAAGAATCCCATTTACACCAATGAACCTTTTTCTCAACCTGATTAGAACCCCAAATGAATCTATTAAACATGACTTCAATCTTAGCAAAAACACCTTTAGGCAGTAAACAAGTATGCATCCAATACAACACAATACTCATTAAAACAGACTTTACCAAAGTCAGCCTACCAGCAAAGGAAAGATACCTAACGTTCCATTCAGCAATCTTACTGCTTAACTTACAAAGTAACTTGTTGTAGTTACTGATCCTGTTGTGGGTATTGATAGTGATCCCAAGGTAATCTGTAGGCAGAAAACTAGAAGAAAAACCAGTAACATCAGAGATAATATCAATCTTAGATTCAGTAATGTTTCTAGCTAACAGAATCTTAGTTTTATCTTTATTGACCACCTGACCAGACAACCTGTGATACTTGTCAAGAAAGCTACAAAGGCTATTAACAGTAGACTCTTTACAATTAGAAAACAATAGTATGTCATCAGCAAAAGCCAAACTATTAATACTAATGCTGCTTCTACTCTTATACTTCATAGAAATGTTATTATTAACAAGAGCATCAATACCTCTGATGAACATTTCCTCAGCAATAATGAATAGATAGGGAGAAATAGGATCACCTTGACGCAACCCTTTAGAAGTTTTAAAAAAATCCAAACACTTCACCATTAACCAACATAGAAATATTAACAACACTAATCAGCTTCTTAATAATGCAAATAAATCTCGAAGAAAAGCCAAACTTCCTTAAAACATTCAAAATAAAACAGTGAGTAATCTTATCAAACGCCTTGGACATATCGATTTGAACCAAGATATTATTATCCTTAACGTTTTTGTTCAAATCACAAATCAACTCCTTGCAAATCAGAATGCTATCATGGATACTCTTACCAGGCACAAAACCACCCTGGTTAGGAGAAATGATTTTAGGTAAAACAACAGCTATTCTATTAGTAATAACTTTAGACAAGATACGATTAAGCATTGAGCAAAGGCTTATCGGCCTATAATCTTTCCAACAAATAGAATTAGACAGTTTAGGAATCAAGCAAACACCAGTAGCAAAAATGCCAATAGGAACATTCTTACCAAGCAGCAAATCTTTCATAGCACTGACCATATCATTCTTAATGATACTCCAACACTGCTTAAAGAAACAAAGAGTATAGCCATCCATACCAGGGGCACTAGATGGATTCATCTGATTAATACAGCTCCAAATTTCCTGCTCATCAGGAGACTTAACCAATAATCTGTTGTCATCATCAGAAATCAAACAAGGAATGTTATTAAACATACTATCATTCATGCATATAGATTCATCAGTATCATCAATATAAGGATAATCAGATAAAGCCTGCTTGAAGAAATCAACAGCAGAAAGACCAATATCTTTAGACTCAGTAATCCATCTATCACCAACTTTAACACCTTTAATATTATTTCTTCTTCTCTTTTTTTGCACAAAACTATGATAAAACCTGGTGTTTTTATCACCATCAACCACCTAGTTACAATAGCATTGCTGCTTCCAATACATTTCCTCCATTCTAGTAGCCTTGATTAGTAAAGAATTAACTCTAGCAAGCTCCATTTTAGACTCAACAGTTTGAAGATTCTGATGCTTTAACTCACTAACTTTAACCTCATCCTCCAAACTTTGAATTTTATTGAAGATGTTACCAACAATATTTTTATTCCAAACTAAAAAACCTTTCTTAAGCCTTTTGAGTTTATTCCAAAAAACAAACAAAGGGTCACCAAGCATTTCAGCACTCCAGTTCTCTTCAACAAAAGGAAAAAAGAATCTTCTAAAGTCCACATATCCTGAAACTTGAAACTACCTTTAACTTTCAAAGCATCATTAGAAAAAACAATAACAATAGGCATATGGTCAGAACCAGTCCTAGCAAGATGGTGAATTTTAGTATTACAAAATATATTAGACCATATGCTGTTAATGAAAACCCGATCCAATCTCTTCCATTTGGAGCAGACTAATTCTCTTGAGAGCCCACACTAATAGAACTATCGATGTCGCGACCCTCTTCCAAATTCGATTTTCTCGTATACATATTCAGATGCTTCTTCATCATCCTTAATGAAATATCTTTCAGGCGATTCTCCTTCCTAATCATATCACAGTAAGAACCCAAGTCCAACTCTAGAACCGTTTGATAAAAAGAAAAGACCATACCAGATTTGAAATCAGCGTCGTGTCGATTCATGGACAATGTCCACTCATCAACATATGTAGTAAGTGCAGTTGGCTTATCTATTTTTAGCATAGACCTTGAAGACAGCCAAATCCACGATAACATTTTGTTTCTCTGCTTCAGCACTTCGGATATCGGCTTTTAACTTTTTGACTTCTTTCAACAGAATATCGATATGCATATTGTTTTCCCTCATGATCGTTTTATACTCCGATTCAATCTTTAGCATGGTAGTCATAACCTGATTCATATCAGTTTCGAAGGTGGTGTTCTCTTCCGCAAGATGTTTTTCGATAAAGTGCACTCATACTTTACCATATACTGTCTTGCACTTTTGATTCCACGCATTCTATCGCATGACTATGAACCTTTCACAAAGATAGCTAGTGTGGTCTGCTAGTTTTGATGTGATACATTAAAGGAGCACAATTGGCTTGTGCGTGGCAACAGAGATTTTCTAGTTCAGTTTGAAAAGTGAAAAGGTAAGGATTTTCTAACAGAATTAAATACGGCGACGATCTCCTAAAAACTGGAGTTTATAGTGGTCAAAGGAAATGAATCTACTCTCTCTATCTCTAGAATAAGTGAAAAATGATAAATTGAGAGAGCAACTACGAAACTACGAATTTATCCAAGAGGCTTTGAAAGTGTAGCGACACTTGCATTGGGAAGTAGAAACGGTTGTATTTTCATCATCCTCACACGTTTCATCATGACACATGTGCGTAAGCATACCATGCGGGAGGTAGACGCTCCATGAGTGATGAAAATAGTTAGTAAGACGGTTGATTACCCTAGCAAAAATAGTCGAAGGTAAAAATTACCCAACCTAATCTGGCCCATGCCATTTTAGACCACATAGCCAGCTATTGTGAGTGGTAGGGGCACATGTTAATACCAAAACAAAAACAAAACTAGTTCTCGTTCAAATGATTTTACAAAAACGAACGAGGGAATTGATAATAGTATGATTTATAGGACCAGTAAGTTGACCCGGTAATAAACTTGGTCGGTATTTACTTTGTAATATAAATCCAAAAAATGTATAGCATTGAGGGTATTTTATGTAATAATGAGTAAAAATGTTTCAATTTAATAAGTTAATGGGGTGGATTTTCCAGAATTTGACTAATTATGTAAACCTAAAAGCCCACCACCATTGGCAATGTACCTTTTCTTGGAAAGGATGAGTCATTATTACTTTATTGTTGTTTTTAGTAGTTTATATCTCTAGAAGTCACGTCTTAAATCTCTCTCTAGAACTTCTGTATGACCCCCAAAATATTCAGGACACATTTACCTTTCAGATATTTGTTGAAATCATCATACTCTAGTAAATATTAAAAAGGATATCAGCTAAGATTCTGGTATGAATCAAAATTCTTCTAATTTATGTTCCCATAACTTCATCGATGATAACCACTATTTCTTTGTGGGGGTCTAGCCATCTTTCTTAAATTATGTTCCTTAAAATTAATGATGTGGTAAGGACTTTTGTAGAGGTGAGATGAGGTTTGATGGATTTGTTATCCCTCTAGAGGGACTACATGAAGCATTCTAAAATAGTTTAATATGCTAGCTAGTGTGCCTCCTTCAACAATGGTGTCAACTCTATATATACTCGGATCATGATCCCATTAGTAGTCACAAACTTCAAAATTACCAACGTTTCTAATCCAAGAAACCGCAACTTGAGGTTTTACTTGAACATGCTCGACTTGGATTGTCGGCGGTTTGTTTGTTATAACGTTTTTTTTGTTTGAGGGGCTCAGTTTTTTATGAAATACGATAAGGGGGTATTCCCCAGACGAATGGAATATAAGCTGACCGAGCAGATGTAAGAAACAAGAAAGGCAGAGGACAAGCTCGGACCGTAAAGATAATTAAAGAAGGCCCAACAAGCCATGGCTCCTGAGGAGATAGCACAAGTATGAACGGGTCGATCGAACTGACTGCACAAGGATCAAAAGATGGATGAGCTCGTATATGACTGAACGACCTCAAATAAAAACCTTGCTATTTTCCTTAACAAATTTCATGCAACACAGGGTTGCCTCATACTCTGCTACATTATTTGTAGTGTCTCTCCGGTTGGCAATCGTAGCACGACTCCAGCACCTCCACCCGATATGCAAGATGCACCGTCTATTTCAACGATTCACTCAGTTTTTTTGTGAGCTTCAGTGTTTTCTATTTGATCCACATCTGGTCTCGAGGAGGAGAACTCTTCCAGGAAGTCAGCAATCACATGGTCGGTTTGGAATTCTGTATGCTCTTCATCGGATGTGAGAAGTCGAATCTGATTGTACCTAGAGTATGCGTCCATGAATGATAAGTACTTGCAACCAGAAACAGAGTCTACCAATTGATCGACACGTGTTAAAGGAAATTCATCCTTCGGACATGCCTCGTTTAGGTCGGTGTAGTCTACGCATATCCGCTATTGACTATTTTTCTTTTTTACTAACACAAGATTTTCTATCCAGATCGGTATCGTGCTTTTTGGATATGACCGATCGAGTTAACTTGGCTACCTCTGTCAATATGGCCTATTGCTTTTCCACGGAGAAGGATCAGTGTTTTTATCGTACCGGCTTAGCACATGGGTTAATGGCCAACTCGTGGTGTATGATAGAGAGACTAACCCCATAAATGTCACCTACTTCCAAAGCGAACACATCCAAGTTGTTGGATAATAAAGTAACTAGGAGTTGCTTAAAAGTTGGAGATAACTTACCCCACATCCTGAGCTAACGACCTTTGGCGATTTTCTCCTTTATGATTTCTTAAAATTGCATCAATAGAATGGTCGAGCTCACGAAGGTCATCGACCGGGTCCGACGAAAGTGGACCCAAAGCCTCCATCTCACGGACCTCATCGCTATTTAATTGCTATTGCAACGGCTTAGAAGGATCCACTGTGACCGTATAACGTTTTCTTGCTGTCCTTTGGCTTTCTCTAATCACTGAGTTCCCCACTAGATACTTCACACATTGGCTGAATGTACATGGTGTCGCCTCCATCTTATACAGCCATGGTCGTCCGATGATGGAATGGTACCGGCTCGGTGCGTCTGAAATGATAAACTGTGTTTTTCGCTCTTTCTTTGTTGCTCTGTTTCCCACTTTTATCAGCAATTTGACTTCTCCAACACATTGCAAAGTTTTTCCCTCGTAGCCGACCAACGTTCATTGAGTTGGCCGATATGGGGGAACATTTAGCATACGGTCGAAACTATATTTGAAAATTATATTAGCGGGGCTACCTCCATCAACTAGAACACGAGTTACCGTAACTCCTCCAATGTCTATATGGATGGTCGGTGCGCCCTCGTGAGGTAAGTTGACACCTCTAAGGTTGTCATCGTTAAAGGTAAGGTCAGAAATTAGAACCCTATAACTGCGGTAGGAGTTAGCATCTTTTTGGTATCCATCAAACTCATTTTTTGTTCATTTATTAGAGGCGGTCCCCTGTGAAGTGGAGATCCTCATCCTCTCTTTCTCGCTTTGAAGACGTTGGGCATGCCTCCTTTCTAGGCTCTTTCTCCTTATTTGATCCGTACCCCCACTTTCTCCTTCACCTTCCTGCTTTTCGTTACGCTTGAATGATCAGTCCACCTTGTTAATCTTGTTGGGCACGAGACCGGGTTGATGATTGGCCCGACTTGTCCCTTTGAACTTAGGAGTGAGTGCATGGATGACGTCGTTCATTCCCGTCATGGTGGCGTGTAGAGCCTGATCCCTTGTATCGCGCTCACATGCAACCCTCAATTTCTCCTGTTGAAGGTGCTGGATCTGTTGCTCCAGGTTTTGTATGGTCGGGCTAGTAGTTGCACCAGCTTCCATCACCTCTTGGACGTCTACGGGTCTCCAAGGCTGAAAGTTAACATTAGTGGCGACCGTGGGTGGTAAGGGTTGGCCCACTGGTTCTGCTACACCGATAGGTGCTACGGGGTCGGTCTCTTGGGGAGCAACAAGATTAGGGTACAAACTACTCTGCCTAGTTGGGGGATTCGTCGTTTCTCTTCTGCAGACTGTCACCTCACTTGATTCGTGGTTCTCTCTCTCGATTCATAACCTAGTGACTACCATGGTTATTATCTAATTACGATTTCCCACAAACGGTGCCAAATCTGCTACAGAAATAACAAGGTTATGCCAAAGTAGTGAAATCTGATGAGTCAAAAAAGAGAAGTATAAGTTATATTCATTTACGAGAATTCTCCTATTTATAATTCCTCCCGTTAGTGGGCGGTTACATTCACATTTAATTCCACTTAACGGTTTCACTATTACACTTCTCATATAATTGAGGACTGACTTATTAAGTGGTTTGACCCAAAACTGATGATATTATTAAATGATGACTCGAAAACCGCTTCCTCGTTCAGATGGTCACTTCTATCTGAAGCGTATGCTAACCCTTGAGAGGTTTTTTTGTATTGAGGGTAATTTTATCAAGTGTTTTGAAAAGTTTAGAGAGTATTAAATATTTTCGTGTGAAGTAGTAAGAGATTTGAGCTGCTTGGTTGTATTCAATGTCCATTACCCTTATTAATGAAAATAGTTGGGGTATTTATACCCTTAATTATGAACCCATGGGCTTTCGGGTCAAATTATAGAACCAGGTCCAGTTTAAGGACTCATTTACTTATTAAGCTTATTAGCACATAGCTAAGTCAGAAGGTGTTTAGTCATTTTTACTTTTGTCCTGTCCGGATAGTTCAGTGGCAAGTTTATGTCCGAATTTCCCTTGTCCAGAAATCTTAGTAGGCAGTGATTAAGTTATCTGGACTCATCAGTAGCCCATTTTTAGGCCTTGCCAAAATCTTTGGCAGGACTAAAAAATTTGCTAATTCAATGACGACTTTCTCTGATCCACTCATGCATCTAGCTTGAAATATGTCTGAACCGACTTTCTTCAAAATTCTAAGAGTTTTTCTTTGGATCGTGGGACACGTGTCACAATCTGATTCGATCTGACCAACTATTTTTTACCTAGATTGGCGCTCCCACTAAACCTAAAAAGTAACATATGTATTTAATTTTCCCCCACGTTTGCGTCGTCTCTAATCATTGCAAAAACTTTCTAACTTTTCTTAGGTATCAGTTACCTTTTTCACTAATATATAAACCATTTTTCACTGTTCTATCATCTTCCTTACTCAAAAAAACCTTCTCGCGAGCCTTACATCCTTTTTTTCAAACTTGTTCTTAAATACTTTTATGTTCACGGCTAGCAACGCTCTTGTAAAAGGCGGCTGGTTGGACTTGTCTGAGATAGAGAAAGCTAAAAAAGTCGAAAGGGAGAATTGTATCGCTGCTGGTCTCCCAGTTTCCCCAAGTGAAAAGTCTGATAAACCATCCCAAGAAGCTGACCAAGGATCATCTTCCACCAGAAATCCAAATCCCAAACGGCTGTTCAAACCAAGCCTTTCACCAATCCCATCACGCTCTTCTGTTCAGGAGTCCCAACCATCCACTACCAAAGAAAAGGCAGTATCAAGTGTTAGAAAACCCTCCCTTTTCTTAGTTATGGGCTCATATGTCAAAAAGTCTCTTGAAAAACCAACTTCGCGCCGAAGGACTCGTTTGGTGAAAGCCCGAGCAATTGTTTCACAAGATAATCCCTCCAGATCGGAGGCTCCTAAAGCCATATCCAAAGATAAGGCCTTCGGATCGGAGGTGTCCAAAGTAGCCTCTCAAGCAAAATCCTCTGGAACTGAGCCTCAACCGGACACCTGGCCTTTGGAAACAATTGGTGCTCATTCATCCAGACAGACCATAGAACCAGAAGCTAACACCCTTCCATCCACAACAAATAATAAACCTTCCACGGTGATGAAGAAGTGATGGAAGACAGTACTGAAGAGGCCCCTTTCAAAACCGAGGCCTCAGGTCAAACTGGGGATGCCACATCTGATAGGAAGGGTAAAGGAAAGGCTAAAGTTGGTGTGGCTCATCCGGATCTCCCGGAGTGTTTGGAGGGCAAGGTAGGGCCTTGCTTTAAAAAAATTAATGTTCGCCCTTTGGAGCTTCTTCCTCCACCCGCTAATGCCGACCCCACCTTGGCAGAGAAAATTCCAACAGATCTGCAACTCGAAGAGGGTACCAGAGGAGGAATTGATATCAGAGCCCTTCAGGACATCGATCTTTACTTCACTGACTTAGAGAATGACGACTTTGCTGGTCTTTTCCGTCCTTCAGGTTGTTCCAACATAGTGACCTATAACGGTAAGTCTTTTTCTTTTCCGAAGATCAAGATACGGTGGCCCATTCTCTTCTAGGTCATATCTAACCAGTGCTCGATTTGAGGAGGCAGGTGAAAAACCAGTCCACTCTTATCAACACCCTCAATACTGACAAGGAGTCTATGTCAACCAATATCCTCAATGCTAACTAGAACATAGAAAATTTGAAGAAATAACTTGAAGTATTGAGGAAGGACAAGGAAGATCTGTCGAACAAGCTGGCCACTTCGGAGAATGCTAATACTGAGCTCCAAACTAATTGCCCTGGTTTGGAAAAAGATCTTTCAACCTTAAGGGAGGATATGAAGACCAAAGATGGTTCCATCCAAACCTTGTCCAGTGAGAAGACTTCCCTAGAAGATGTTGTGTCTAAGGTATCCAAGGAGAAAGAAGACTTGGAGAAGGAGCATGAACAGAAAATTCAGGCTAGCATTGATAAATACACCAATGAGGTGATAGATTCCTTGGAAGCAAGGTATGCTGAGGTGAAGTCTGACATGGTGCTTCTTTTCCATGAAATATTCTGAAGATGACGATTGGTCCCTTGTGTAAATATGTGGAGTACGAAGACATCCCGTTCCATACCATGGCAGATGGTGATAAAAAGAAATACTCCAGTGTAATCGACTCTACCAACGATGAAGAGGAAGGAACCGGTGAGATTTTAAGCGCTGAACTCAGAAACCCTAAAAAAAGAGGTGATGCAGGAACATCTGAAGGGAATAAGCCCTGAGTTTTTTAACTATCTTTTGTGTTTTCTTAATTTTGCGAACTACTAAAGTCCTTGGATGGCCAAGGCATTTTTCGCATTTTAGTAACGTTATCCGGTTCATACCCGGACATGCTTATCTATCAAATTTTGCTTTGTTACAAGCTTGTTTTCAATTTTAATGGCTAATATTAAAAGAGCCCTAATTTACTTCAAAAATATTTAAGGTGAGAGTGTTTAATATCTCTGATGACATGTATTTAGTGGTCATCATTCAACCAGATTATTTCGATCTGTCAAAGATCCTCAGTATTAAATTGAAGACTTGAAAAGAATTGTAATCAAACCACATCGAATGTTATAAGAAGGCATCATATTTTATTGAAAAAACCAGACACCTCATTAAAACCTCCCTGCGCCACCAGGGTAGGAAAGAGTATGCCCCTTAATATTTACATTGACTTTTAACAAGTAAATATGTACACAACCTTTATCCCATATATAACCTGAGGTATTCGATATTCCATGGGTGCTTCAAAATTCTTCCATCTTTGTCTTGAAGCCTAAATGTCCCAGGCTTAAGCTTTTCGGAGACCTCATAAGGGCCTTCCCAGTTCGGATCCAACTTACCAAACTGCCTTTCCTTAGTATGCAAGAAAGCGTTTCTTAAAACTATATCTCCTGGTTGAAAATCCCTTCTCTAGATCTTGGAATCAAATCTTCTCCTCATCAATCCTTGATAGTGGGTTGTTCGAAGATGAGCTTTAACCCTTCTTTCTTCAATTAAGTCCAACCGACTCCTAATTGCCAACTCATTGGCTTGTTCAGAATAGTTGTGGACCCTGTATGATGGTAGGGTTGCTTCTATAGGAGTAATTGCATCCATAGCATACACCAAGGCAAAAGGAGATTATTGAGTAGCAGCCCTAGGAGTAGTCCGGTATGCCCATAATACTTCTTGAAAATAGCTTGGCCACTTCCCTGCAACCCTTCTAAATTAATTTTTAAACCGAACAGAATGGTCCACTTTGCCACTTCAACTTGGCCATTTGCTTGTGGGTGAAAATGAGAAGAGAAGTAATGTTGAATGCCCATGGAGGCACGTAAACTCTCCATATCCTTGGTATCAAACTGTGGCCCGTTATCTGTGGTTATCTTTTGTGGAACCCCAAATCTGCAACAAATGTTAGACAAGATAAATTTAATAACAGCTTTTGAAGTAGTTCTTGCCATGGGAGCTGCTTCTACCTATTTTGAGAAATAATCAATGGCTACGATATTAGTCATGCACCCTCCGGACGCCATTGGTAGAAGCCCAACTAAATTCAGTCCCCAACGAGCAAAAGGCATTGGCTCAGAAATATACTCCATAGGAACTGTTGGGATATGAATTTCGTTACCATACCTTTGGCATGGGTCACATTTTTTCACGAATTCCTTAGCATCTGCCATTATGGATGGCCAATAGTATCCGACCAATAAAACCCTCCGGGTTAGAGCTCTATAGCCACAGTATGTTGATCCTTCTCCATCACGTAGTTCGGATAAAACAATTCGGGACTCTTTAGCCCCCAAACAAGGCAGGAGAGGTCTGTTAAACGACTTTTTATAAAGAACCTCTCTTATGATCAAGAAACCACGAGGGTTGTGTTTCATTTTCCTTGCCATAGATTTCTCCGGAGGCAAAATTCCGTCAGAGATGTATTGAAGAAGGGGAAATCTCCAATCTTTGGATTGACTACTTATACACTCAAGCTCTCTTCCTCTTCCTTGTTCTGATTTGATTGTATGGATGGGCATTCTTGTACATTAATCCATTGGTAGGACTCAAAGTATGCTATGGTTGCTAAGGAGTCTGCCAATGTGTTTTCTTATCTAGGAATATGCTCATAACAAATATTTTTGAAGTTGGCTGCTACTTCTTTAAGAACGAATAAGTATTTGATCAACTGTTCCTTCTTGGCTTCAGACTGACCTTGAGCATGGTCGATAAGAAGCTGAGAATCACTTATCAATCTAACTCTTTTGGCCCCACATAGAAAAGCTAACTTAAGACTAGTTATAGCTGTTTCATATTCAGACTCATTGTTAGAGGCCCTAAAAGAAAAGCATATAGCCTAGTATAATTTATCACCATATGGAGAGGTTAAACAAATCCTAGCCCCACAACCCATTATGCTTGATCCACCATCTGTCCGGACAACCCATTTGTTTTTAGTTTTTTCTTCTGAAGCTTGTTTAGAACTTCTGTTTGAATGAAAATCTACCAAGAAATCAACAACAGATTTAGCTTTGATAGCAGTTCGTGGGGAAAAATCAGTGTCATAATCACCCAACTCCATTGACCACTTGGTCATCTTGCTTGATATGTCTGCTTTCTGAAGAACATTCTTTAATGGAAAAGATGTTCGGACGATGATGGAATGAGACTGAAAATACGGCCTCATTTTTTTGACAGCAATCACTAAGGCTAGTGCCAGCTTTTCAAGCTTTAGGTACATCCTCTCAACATCTATCAGACTCTTGCTGATGTAGTACAACGGAAGAGGATAATTGTCCACCTCTCTTACCAACACTACACTTATAGCACATTCTGACACAGCCAAGTATACATAAAGTGTTTCTCCTTCAAGAGGCTTAAAAAGGGTTTTGGGTGAAGACAAGTACTTCTTTATTTCATAAAAAGCCTGGTTGTATTGTGGAGACCAGTTGAAGTCTTTAGCACCTTTCAAGGTCTGAAAGAACGGGGCACATTTGTCTGAAGACCTTGAAATGAAATGGTTTAAAGCAGTCAATCTTCTGGTCAACCTATGTACTTCTTTAATATTTCGAGGGGGGTCTATTTTTAACAGAGCATCGAGCTGATCCTGGTCAAGCTCTATCCCTTTTTCACTTATTACATAACCCAAAAACTTTCCGGACGTACCCCAAATACACATTTTTCTGGATTCAACTTTAAATTAACCTTTGTCAAGTTGGTAAAAGTTTCTTGAAGACCAGTTAGGTGTAATTCTTCTTCTAAGATTTTAACCATCATATCATCAATATATACTTCCATATTTCTTCGAATCTGATCAGCAAATTCTTTGTTCACCAACCTCTGATAAGTAGCTCCAGCATTTTTCAATCCAAAAGGCATCACCTTGTAACAATGGAGACCCCTATCTGTAACAAAGGTAGTGTGATCTTGGTCCTTCGGATCCACCTGTATTTGGTTATACCCAGATAAGGCATCCATGAAAGACAATAACTTGTTTCCAGATGTGGAGTCCACTGACTGATCTATCTGAGGAACCGAATAGAGATCTTTTGGGAAGCTCGGTTGAGGTCAGTAAAATAGATACACATACGCCATTTCCCATTCCTTTGCTTAACTAACACTGGGTTGGCAGTCCATAGAGGATACTGAGACTCATTTATGTGCCCCATCCTTGTAAGCCGGACGACTTCTTGGACTATTATATGAGCTTTCTCCTTAGAGAAAGCTCTCCTTTTTTGCACAACAGGTGCAGCATCGCTCCGGATGGACAACTTGTGTGATATAACACTTGTAGGCACTCCGGTCATATCAGCATTACACCAAGCAAAAACATGATGGTGATCTGCCAAAAAGGATAACAACTTTATCTTTAACTCTGGTGCCATCTTGGAGCCAATTTTAACACTCATTCCTTCAGCTATATAGTGGGTTTCAACTTCTTCAATTGGTATCAAAACACCAGGGGTCTCTCTGGGGTCATGAATTTCACCCTCACCCTCAGAACACCCTAATAACTGCTAATCTTCATTAGCCCGGTCTGCCCCTAAAGTTTTAGGAGCAAGTGCAGTTGCATAACATTCCTTTGCTATCTTTTGGTTACTCCGGACAACTCTCACTTGTCCTTGAACTGCATACTTCAAACATTGATGGACTGTTGAGGCCACAACATGCATCCTAGAGAGCCAAGACCTCCCAAATATTGCATTGTATCATATGGTTCCGTCTACCACAACAAATAGCACCCTGACTAGTTTCTTGAAGGGTCCCTTGCCTAACAGCACTTCCTCCTCAAATTCCCCGATTACATCCGCGGAGCTTCTTGTAAAGCCCACAATGGTTCTGTTTGACCGTTGAATAACAGTCGGATTTTTCATCTGCTTATAAGAACTTTAAAAAAGGAAGTTGGCTGAGCTGCCGGTATCAATCAAAATTCGTTTGATATCGTTACCCCCAATAGATGCTCCTATCACCATGATGGTTCAGTTACGTCTATAGTGTTTATGTTTGCCTATGTCACTTGATCATCTTTTAAATCTTCTCATGTATCATCCGTCCCATAAGATATTTTTGCGCAATTGATCATCATCGCCTTCAAAGTATACTTCTTTGAATAATAGATCATCATCACATTTATATTATTGGTAAAATTGATGTATTTCATAATGCAAACTCTATCTTTTCACTCTTTCACCGATAGAACCGCAGCTATCATTTGTCTGATGAATAAGAGTTTATCTTCCTAGTAACGTTGCAAGAATTCCATAAAATGTTCTATTGCTAGGATCAAATCAACCGGCTTCTCTACGATTTGATGTGGTTTATGGTCGGCGAAATTGATATAGTTTAATTTTGAGTTCAGTTTTCTAAAGTGCGAAATTTTTTTGAAAAGTTTGAGAGTCTATTAAAAACTTGCATTCTTTATCCACGACGTGATTAATGATGAAATAATATTTGTTCTAATCTAATAACTAAAACTTATATGATTTTTAAATTTAAAATCTTATTTTTATTATTTAATTATATTGAATTTTAATCTTAAAACTAATATATATATATATATATTATTATTACGTTTTTAACTTTTAAATAATATATATAGTTCAAACTTATTCTCAATTTATATTCTCATGCTGATATTTATTAATATCTTTTATTAATTAATTTTACTCTTTATATTTAATTCAATTTAATTATTAAAAAATATTTATTAAATATTTATTACGAGAGATATTATATAGATAGGAATGGATCTCGTTGTGTTTTGGAAAATAAGATATTGAAAAACGGTTCTTAAGTTGTAATTTGGAAAAAACCTTCCGAAGGTAATAGAAATTTCATTTATTTATATGGAATATCTATAAATAAAAAAATTACTAAATCAGAAATAGCAGATTTCCAATAAATATGAACTAAATAAAATATCTACTTTTAATACCAGAATAGTGGATATAGTCATGATTCAATAGGTTATAAAGGCGTAAGAGTAGCCGAGTTGGTAAAGTTTTTTTAGCTGAGCCTATCACATAAAATATTTTTTAATTTTCTTTTTATTTAATTAATTACTTTTTTATTTTTAAGTATAATTATTTTTTTTAGTTACTTAATTAAATATTTTTTGATTTTTTTAGTTACTTAATTAGATATATTTTTTTAGTTACTTAATTAAGTGTAATTGGGTTGCAAAGAAAGAACAACCATATTCTAGTAGCAGAATTACGTGTAACTAGTTTGCTTAAAAAACAACTATGTTATAATTGTTGATTTATTTATAATTTGGTTGCTAAAAAATTATGTTCAAGCTGTGAATTCCTTGTATATGTATTGTAAAAATAAGAATAAAATAGTTACATAAATAGGACTTTGGTTGCTAAATAATTGTAATTGTGCGAAAAGACAAAATACAACTTATTTTTATGAAAATAATTTTAAATTTCGTATGAAACAACTAACTTTTTTTTAGTTGCAAAAATATGTATATTTTGTATTGATTTAAAAATAAAATTGAATTGTGTTCCAAAAGTGGAAATAAGTGCAATTTGGTTGTAAAATTTATCTAGAAAAAATAATTGTGTTCTAGTTAGGGGATTACCTGTAATTTTGTTTATAAAAAATAAACGTGTTTCAATTACAGATTTAGTGGTTGCAAAAATATGAAATGAAAGATATGGAGTTTGGAAGATTAAAAATAACTTATTGTTGAAGGTTTTATGTGTTTGTGTACTTAATGGATATTGTTGGAAGAATTTATGGTGCAAAACCTAGGTGGTTATCGATAATTTAATTTCTAGTGGCGTGATTATCAGTAATTTAATTTCTAGCCATATGGTTAACTCTCCGAATGATGATCAGTAACTCTTTCAACTTTTTATAGTGTGTTACGGTCTAATACCATGTTCAAAAAATTATTATGGTCTAGTATCCAACATACTCTCTACCAAAAATATCATTCCATTCAAAATCATCAAACACGTTGATTTTTTTATGATATAAATTTTTATAAGTATATTTTTTAAACATAACTTTGGAGTAGTGGTTTTATTTTTTTAAGACCAACAAAACTAAATCCATTAATGGTATTTTTTAACTTTCTTTTTTCTAGCTTAATTAACTTTATCTAACCTCTAGTTTTTCCCTCGTATATTATTAAAAAAAACATTTTAAGTCTAGCTTCTAGCAATGGTCTCGTATCCATCATCGAAAAAAATCAATTTTACACTAGTATAGTCTCGTATCTCAATTTTACACTAGCCTAGTCTCGTATCTCGCAACTCGTCATGCACATTTCATCTAAAAATATATATTTTAGACTAGTTTCGCATCTAGTAACTGGTCCCTCACCTATCATCTAAAAATTATTTTACAATGTTCTCGCATCTTTTTTAAAATTTATTTTACACTAGTCTCACATCTGCATCTTTTTTAAAATTTATTTTACACTAGTCTCACATCTAGCGACTGGTCTCGCATCTATCATCTCAAAAAATCCATTTAATCTATTTTACACTAGTCTCGCATCTAGCAAATCAGCCTGCATTTATCATAAAAAAATCATTTTACATTGGTCACGCATTTAGCAACCGGTCACACATCTATTATCTTAAAAATTATTTTACATTGGTCTCACATTAGCAATTGGTCTCTTACCAATCTAAAAAAAATATTAGTCACTGGTCGTTAGATGATAGATGTGAGACATTATACACAACTCCTTTTGCATCGAACAATGCTAGATGTGAGATACTAGACACAGATTTACTCGAAAACGTAAAAACACAATTAAACTTACTTGAAAACACATAATTATTTTATTTCTCCAAATAATCCATAACTTTAAATCAATAAACACATTACAATTATATTTGCAGTTCAAATGTCGATTTTAACAAAAAAAAATACCGATCAACGAGGTTAATAAAATTAAAATCGAAATAAAAAAAATACCGATCAACGAGGTTAATAAAATTTAAATCGAAATGAGAAAAACATGAGGAGGAGGAAATCATGAAGAAAAGAAAGAGTAAGAGAGGAAAGATAAAAAAAAAATTGCAATTACAATTAAAAGAATAAAATTTCATTACAATTAAATAAAAGAAATTATTCAAGTCAATT
The DNA here is from genome assembly GCA_036936605.1 of Limnanthes douglasii subsp. nivea. Classification (NCBI taxonomy): domain Eukaryota; kingdom Viridiplantae; phylum Streptophyta; class Magnoliopsida; order Brassicales; family Limnanthaceae; genus Limnanthes; species Limnanthes douglasii. The sequence goes on from JAUPFV010000001.1 coordinate 118,546,835, forward strand.
ATAATTAAAAAAAAACAATTACAATTTAAAAAGAAGAGATTTTAATGAAAATTTACAATTAAAGTTCCATTATAATTAGAAAGAATTGATAGAGCCTTTAGAGAAAATATTTAATTTGATAAAAAGAAAATAGTCTTATATACTTTATAGCGGTATTTGGAGTATTAAAAGAAAGTTGAATGTAAATACTAAATAGTAACGTTAAATGGATGTTTCCTAAATATCTAGGATAATAATGATAATAAAGAGAATTGATTGGTGAATATAATAAATAATTAGTTAATTGTAGTATTCACTACTTTCTTGATTTGGTAGAACCACATTTAAAGTAAAATATTAACACTTTCTGAATCCACGCTTATAAATAGCGAATATTAAATTTTATACTAACTTTTAAAACTCACAAGATTCAATTTAGTTTAATTTTTTTTTTTCATTTGTAAAGATTTTTCTTAAACTAACATTTGTGAACATCGTTAATACTAACCACATTTTTATCGTAGGTGAATTATTAATTTTTAGTTATGTTCAATTAGTAGATTATTTGACAAGTAACTTGATGTGTTTTTGTTTTGAAATTTGCAGATTTATGGATAATTGTTTTAGTTGTAAATATATCGTTAAATTAAATAAAAATATTGTTTATTTATATAAAAAGGCATATATCAAAAAATTCAATTTGATAAAAAAATAATTATACGGATCCAAATAGTTTGGGTTAAGATACATAAAATATATTAGACCCATATAAAAGTAGGACATGGAATAACAAAATTGTCCACGAATGTGCGAATGTCAACAAAAAATGCAAAAACTGGAAATATGTTAAAAAGAAAAAAAGAGACAAAACTTGTCCAAAATTAGCCCAAAACACCAAACCTAAAAAACAGCATGGTAGAATATGGAAAAAACTTGAGTGAATGAATATAATACTATTATAGATGAGCGAATGAACATACTATTATACCACCTAAACCATATTAAATTTCAAAAAAAAAATTAAACTATAAATAAAATAAGGTCACAAAAATTATCTAAAAAAACAAGATACAAGAGTTTTATTTTATATGGTATTTGTTAGCATCAGGTAGCTCATTACATATATTTTAGGCGACTTTATGAATAATTTGAAATTGTAAATCTTAGTTAACTATTAACAATGTTAAAAGAAAAATTAGGCTTTCGAATAATTTTCTACCAAATATTACTATCAATATAAATAAAACTAATCTTACATATCCAACCAAAATCTATTTAAATAGGTGCACAATATTTAAAATAAAAATAATTAATGTCCATTAATGATTTTATGTTACTTTCGAATGGGTCAGTTTTCTAGATTGATGGAGCAAACCCTAGTTTGCTTTTGATGACATTGATGTTTTTATGGCGTTGAAATTATAGCATAAAAGTGAGGGCTAAAAAGAATTGACTTTGTCTATCAATAAGTTATAAACTAATAAAAGTAAAAATTAGTAGTAATAAAAGATATACTTTCAATTATTATAAAACTCATCATTAAAAGATAATGCGTTAGATGCTATAAAACATTTAATTTATTTAATTTTTATATTTTATAAAATATTACTTATTTGTAAAAAAGTTAACCATCTATTAATTTACAAAACTTACATTAATATTTGTTAGTTTATAATTACTTACATAAATTACCTTAGTTATTGACTAATAATTCATATTATCTCTCTTTATATATAAAATGCTCCGTATCAAATTACATATATTGTTTATATTTTTTTATTTTAATTATTGTATATTTAAAACAAAAATTACGAGAATAATATATTCGAATAACTTTTTTTTACAGTATAATTCATTTTTGGTTCCCCTCCGAGCCGAATTTTAGAAACAAAAATTGATTGGTCATACTAATCTGTTATCCACCAAGTTAATATTGTTTTTTTTCTTTTTCTTGGCGTTAGATGTTTTCAGGCATCTTCTATGGGGTAGATTCTTATTTTACTTATCTTATTATTATTATAAGACTTTTTACTTATCTTATTATTGTTTTATCTGATCTACTATGGTTTTTTTTATCGCATTTTTCTTCTCGTAGGCTTTTACGTCTTTGGTATTTGTACGAATATATTTATTATATTTAATACATTTATTAACAAAAAAAATTATATACTATATAGAAATCTTAATATATATATATATATATATATATATAACTAAAATTATAAATTGTTATTGAATATATATCTAAATTAAGAACGTGGATATATATATATATAGTGTTCATATAAACAGTAACTACTCGCCCACTAATAAAACGGCATGTAATTATAAATTTGGTGTTAATGTTTTCAATCATGACTTGATCAATATATAATATTTTTTAAATATAATGAAACTTGATAGTTACATTTGTTAATTTATTCAAATTATATTGCTGTGAATATGATTTTATTATCAAAATAAAGAAAAATAAAATTTGTAGTCGTCACACTAAATGTAACTATGTATGTAGCTCAAAGACAAAGTCTTTGATCATAAATCTTAAAAGAATATATTATATTTTCATAGTAGAAGATGCGACACAAATATATTTATACATCTTCACAAACATATATAATGTTATCAATACTAATATGTTTGTTATAAATCAATTACTATGTACAAATGTATGTTTTTTATAACAAAAAAAGATTTTTTGTTTTTTAAAATCATGATAATGATTTTTTTTACAAATATTGAGTGGTACATGCCCCAAATATTCATATACACATATAAAACTTCTACTATAAAAATTATATATGGTTTTAAACAAATATGACTGTACATTAAACTTCTACTTATTGAAGAACTTTGATTTTTTTTACATTTCACTTGTTTAGTATTACTAATAATATATTTATATATTGTATCATTGTAACATACTCTCATTATATGTGTTATGTGTCAAACCTAACATACCATGTGAACAATTTTGATGTATCTAAATTTCAAATATATAGGATGCCTCCCGATAATAATTAATGCCAATTTTTTGTGAAAACAATTTCTTGATAGATGCAACAAGTTTTTATCATTATTGAAAATAAGTGCACATTCGATATACAATCTAACAAATATAGTTGTACTTCCGCTAATTTATAATATATAAAACTTTTCATATAATTTATTTCAAACTGAATAAGATGATCTTGTTAGAACTCGTTGTGCCATTAACTAGATGTTTGTTTGATTCTACCGTTAAACTCACTAGCATAAAAAAGTTGGTTATTCTCATCTTAAATTTGTTTTTTCTTATATGATCGTAAAATTATAACCCTCGGAATTATATGAGCATCTTATAAAATAATTATTAATTATTTTATAATCTAAATTATGTTTATTAATTTTATAAAGCATCGCTTATATTAAACATTCTCATATGTACAATTATTTTAAATTGGTTATGTGAATCATCTAATAACTTTTCCTTAGTGAAGTTGGTAGAGACGTATAACTAATTGTACTCTCCACCATCTTCAATAAAGTACAGTTTTTTTTTCTCAAATATGGTATTTATAGTTAGAAATCCTCACATTTATACTAATGAATTATACCATGTTATTCTTAAAATATAACAAATATGTTATACCATTATTAACTCGAGTCATAATATATTCTATAATATTCACTATTACATTCATATATGATACTCTTAATTGATTTACCATGTTGTAACAAAATTGCTACTTTAAATGATTTGGAATGTCAATGATTTCAGTTTTTCATTAAATATGTATATATACATATATAACAATAGATTATAATTGATATAAATTATGTTTACTATTCCAAGAAGCTAAAACGTAACCCGCAATCCATGTATTAGTTCCAAGTAATTTTGTTTTATGTGTATCTAGTTTCTCTATATAGGTTTATTTATGTATGATACATTTGACATTAAAACAAAGAGTTGAGTAGACTTAATAAGACCTCACTAACCGATTTACCAATTTAATTTCTAAAAATATGATCCAAACACTCGTGTCATATGTGAAATTTTAATTTTCAATTGAGTTTTGGGTATATTTATATGTATTACTTTATCATACAAAATAACAATATATTAATTATAAAACAAATATTACTAAGTTCTAAAATTTATGTTCCAACACACTTATTATGATAGTCATAAATATACAATTAAAAAATTCAAGAATAAAAAACAGCTACATTCAAACAAAACATGTTACAAAACAAAATACATACTTATTATAATAGATTTCTATCTCTTCTACCCATAACAAAATTCTGCAACCACACTGTCTGGTTGAACGCGTTAAAGCAGTCAATAAATTCCACTACCATAGTGGATGATACAACTAGTGTTGGTTTACATTTTTCTATAATGTTGTACCTCCAACTAAAGTGCTACAAAATGTATCTATGTAGCCGATCAGAATTTAAGTTCGAGTATCCAATGATCTCAAGTGTATCTAATTTCCTATTTGTTAATCTATTTTTTTTGTTTCTTATATTAGAGAATATTTTTTTATCATTTTTCAATCTTCATCCCCAGATTACTTATATACCTTCCCAATACCCTAACAACCACGATAATGTCCAACCTTGTACAAACTTGAAGATACATCAAACTCCCGACTACCAAAGAATTTAGAGTCTTTTGCATATCCTTAATCCTAAAGTTTGTCTTTCGATATCGACTTAGACTTAGTTTGTATTTTTTGGAATAGGGGTATTTGAGGGAATACTAAAATATGAACTTGGTACCATTAAATTTTTAATATACATTGTTCTCAAGTTTTACCATATAGATCATTTCCTTAATGTCACCATTAATAAAGATGTTATTTGTATCTATTTGATGAAGTTTTAGGTCAAAATGTACAACTAGTGCCATGATTGTCCTCAAAGATTCTTTTATGAAACCGAAGAAAATATATATTTAAAGTCAATCCCTTCATGTTGAGTGTAACATATTGTCACAATTCATACTTTATGTATCTCTATACTACCCTTAGATTCATGTTTGGTTTTGTAAATTCACTTACGACCAATTAGATTCTTGTCTATAAAAAAAGCTCACAAACTATGTTATCTTGCATTAACTTATACTTTTCACTCATATAGTTTATCCACAATTGAGAATCATAACTCTTCATAGCTTTATGAAAACATGATGAATCATTTACCGTTATACCACATGAATCTCCATGTTCTTTGAAGATACATTATATGATCCAAATATATAGTGGTCTTTCTATCTCCAGTAGACATTTTGAGGATACTATTTATTTAGTTTGCACTTTTTGAGGATTTAGAGTTTGATCTTCTTAAACAAATTTATTTTGTTTATGATGTGGAAGACAAATATATTATTGAGTATCTTCATGCTCTATTGGGACATAAATTACCGGCATTGAAACTAAATTATTTGATACCTGATTATCAATTTACCAATAAGGATCACCTTCGTGATATGTTGGCTTCATGAGCTACTTAAAATTTGTTAAAAAAAATCATAAATGTATATAGATTCTTCTTCAAATTGATTTGTTCCTAAATTATTTATGCTCAAACCCAAATTACCTTATGGGAACCTTGATGTTCCTATCTCAAGAATACTTATAATAGAAGAATTATAAAAAAAGACTATAAATGTCTTCATATCTAATCGAATAACAATGAACTCTCATGGTGCCAAATTTCTTTTGATTCGGCCTATAAGGTCTTAATTCATATAAACATACTAAAACCTGCATATACTTTAAGTTAGGATTTTTCCCAACCCAAACTTCATGTGGGGTCTTAATGGTTGACTATATCGTATATATATTGATTATGTGTAATCATATTTGATGATCTCTTTTAAAGATAATGTTAGAGTTGACTGATGAACCATACTTCTCATCGAATCTTCAAGCATACGGTATTATCTTAGATACACCTTTTACATTAAGAAGACGACATTATATTATAAGGAACTTTATTGTATTTTTCTAGGTACTTTAAAAATAATCCATGACATTGTTCACTCAAACCGTCACATCTTTTACGTATTCACTCAAACCGTCATATCTTTTATGTATTCACCACAATATTTAGATTTGACGCACTTAATGCTCTTACCAAGTTTTTTAAAATTGGTCTTAAAAGCTGTGAACTTGTCTTATGTATTATAATATCTCATGAATAAGGTATAAATACTCAAATCGAGAGAAGACATCTATAAATAATATATAAACATTATTGACTGTTCTATGATGAATGATCCAATATATTCGGTATGTATCAACTCATAAACTTATTTCATTTTATATGCACCTAACCTTTTCATTATGGTATATTTTACCTTGATCATGAACATTCCTTAGGTTGTAGTCATTATGTTAGAGGCTCAACATGTGAATAATATTCATTGCTCACTTGGTGATGAGGTTTGTGTTTTTTGTGCTTTGGGTAGACTCGAATCATCTGTCGACCTTTGGGAGCAAATTTTAAGAGTAAAGTCAGCTAAATTTTGGAATTTTATTACAAGCCCGAGTTTTAATGAGATAAGATATTTTTCTAATTTTGTGGCCAATTTATTAAACTTGTTGTAGCTTGTATAAAGGGTAATCTGCTGTGACGATAATCCAATTTCTTTATAAGTAACGTTACATTATTATAGATGATATGATAAATACTAAGGCTAGTATTTTATTATCTTGTGTATTGTAATCTTGATTGTTATATTATTTTACTCACATAATATATCGAATTTTGAATACGAGCATCGATGCATAAATACACTACTTACTACGTTATTTGAGACTGTAATGTGGATGTGAATATTTATCTAGATTTTTGGTTGGATAACATTCATGTAGACTTCATATATGATGAGTCCGGAACAATTCACCACTACTCACTGAGAAATCCAGACAGGGGTAATTCGGACAGTAAGTGCCCACTGAACTATCCGGACATGACAACAGTATTAAATAACTAAACACATTTTGACTAAGCTAGGTGTTAATCAGCTTATAAAGTAGATGGGTCCTTAAACTTGACCCGAAAGCCCATAGGTCCATAATCAAGGGTATAAATACCCAACTACTTTCATTAATGAGGGCAATGAACATTTAATACAACCAGGCAGCTTAAATCTCTCACAACAAAACACCCAAAAATTTAATACCCTTAAAACTCTCCAAAACACTTGACAAAATTACCCTCAGCTTAAAAGAAATCTCACCAAATTGGCGACCACAGTGGGAGAAGAAGGTGCCTGAATCTAGCATTCGAAACCAGCAAGAAAAACCAGTTCGGATGAATCCAGACGAGCAAGCAGTTCCACCACCTTTGATAGAGGTGGTGGGAGAAAACAATGAGTACACGACCGAAGAACGAGACAAGCCGAAAGTTGAAATAGAAGCGTTAAGGGCTACTAAAAAGGCAGAGATAGGTTTAAAGGAAAAGTCAAAAGTGTCATTCATTCACCATACTAACAACACAAGGGAGAATGACCCATCAGCAAAGACTCACTTGAGTGTAAAAAAGATCCATGTCAGTTCCAAGAAATCTCACTGGTCCATGCTGGTGTAGAGCTCAGAGTCTGAGTCCTCTAGTAGCTCCTCGAATGGGCTTGAGGAGTCCTTGTCATCCAACAGTGATGAGGGGAGATCCAATAAGAAACAAAAGTTGGTTAAAAAATATTCAAGAAAGAGGGATAGGCATGGGAGATTAAATTGGCATCTGGGAAAAGGCCGTCTCACAACCACAGCTGTAGTCATAGGCATGTGGATCAATTGCTGATGGATCCTTATGCTTTCCATGATGAGCCATGTATTTTTGCAACACCTAATGAAGACACGGTATTTAGTCGTGGTCGAAATTGGAGGCAATCGCCATTGTCTTCCAAAATACTGTCCGGAAACCTTCCTAAGAGGTTTGAAAGTACTAAAATGGAGAAGTATGATAGGAGCAAAGATCCAGACAACCATCCGGAACAATTTAAAAAATTTATGATGAATTTTGATGATGATGATGACAAAACTTATTGTAGAGCCTTCTCTCAATCCTTTACTGGAAGTGCTTTGAAATGGTACAACAGCTTACACAAGGTTGTATCAGAAACTTTGATACGTTTTGGGTGGCCTTCCAAAGGCAGTTTGTGAGGAGTAAGGAGGTGAAGGGAAATGACGATACTATTATCCATTGTGCCCAAGAGCCAAACGAATCACTGAAAGACTATATAAGCCGGTTCGTAAACACAAAGAATGGGTTAGCTAATTGTTTTGAATAGATAGCAATAGCTTCTTTGAGACAAGGATTAAACCCTGGGAATCTGGACGATTCGGTAACTAGGAAGAAGGCCATGACCTGGGGAGGTTTGCTAAATCAGGTGGGAAAACAAATCAATGTAGATGAAATAAAGAAGACTAAGGTACACATGCAAGTAAGATCTGCCCCAGTTGCTCCAAACCAGAACCAGTCCGGATACAAGGCCAAAGAAGCCAAATAGAGGCCCAACAGGGCCAAACAGACTCAATCCCACCCAGCTCTAGCTCAGAGCCAGCAGTCCAGAAATAAACGAGGACCTTGGGTCCAACCGGAGTGGTTTGCTGAATTGAAAAAAAATATGGCAACCATCTATGACAAAACAAAAGCTGAGGTACATTTCAGGAAGCCGACAGCGCTTCAATCTCCTAGGGAAAGTCGTAATACTTGTTTTTGCCAATATCATCATGATATTAGCCATAACACTGAGGATTGCATTGCTTTTAAAACAAGAGATGCAAAATTTGATTGAAATGGGGAAGTTGGGAGCTTATATCAAGAGAAGAAGTAGAAACAGGCCTGACAATGCTCATCGGACTGGCCCAACGAACAATGCAGGGACATCTGCTCCAGACGGGGCTATGATAATCATTAAAATATTTGATGTTGAGTCAGAGTATTTGGATTCTGATCCAACCCGGAATAAAGTAGGGGTTATAACAGAACATACCAAGACAGTGTCTGGACTCATAAGCTTTTTTGAGTCACTTACTATATTCGGAGGGGACATTATGACAGCGCCAACTCCTTCTTCAAGAAAGAGGCATGTTCACACTCTAGCTACTCAGTTCGAGGGAGGCATGTCTTCCTATCAATCTCAAATTCCTTTTCCCTTCATTGTTTATGATGAAGATGATCAAAGAGACATATTTGGGCCTCATGAGGATGGTGTGGTAATAGGAGCTTCGATTGGGGGCAACGACATCAGGCGAATTTTGATTGACACTGGCAGCTCAACCAATATTCTCTTTTTAAGTTCCTATAAACAGATGAAAAATCTAGCAGTGATTAAGCATTCGAACAGATTCATTGTGGGCTTCGCAGGAAGCTCTGCGGATGTGATCAGATAATTTGATGAGGAAGTATTATTGGGAAAAGACCCTTTCAAGAAGATGGTCAAGGTACTATTCGTTGTGGTGTATTGCCCCACATGTTACAATACGATCTTTGGAAGGTCCTAACTCTCTCGGATGCATGATATGGCTTCAATAGCTCACCAATGTTTAAAGTACGCAGTTCAAGGACAAGTGAGAGTTGTCCAAAGTATCCAAAAAATAGCAAGAGAATGTTATGCAACTGCACTTTCCCCTAAAACTCTGGGGGCAGTCTGGATTAATGAAGATTATAAGTTGTTGGGGCCCTCTGAGGGTGAGGGTGAAATTGATGACCCCAGAGAGACCCCTGGTGTTTTGATACCAATCGAAGAAGTTGAAACCCACTCTCTGGCTGAAGGAAGGAGTGTTAAAGTTGGATCCAAGATGGCATCAAAATTGAAGAAAAAATTGTTGTCTTTTTTGGCAGATCACCAACATGTTTTTGCTTGGTGCAATGCTGATGAGACCGGATTACCTGCAAGTGTTAAATCACATCAGCTTTCTATCCGAAGAGATGTTGCGCCTGTTGTGCAAAAAAGAAGAGCTTTTTCTAAGGAGAAAGCTGATGTAATAGTTCAAGAAGTTGACCGACTTACCAAGATGGGACACATAAAGGAGTCTCAATATCCTTTATGGATAGCCAACACAATGTTAGTAAAGAAGAAGAATGAGAAATGGCATATGTGTATCGACTTTAATGACCTCAATAGAGCTTGCCCAAAAGATCTCTATCCCGTCCCCCGGATAGATCAGTTGGTAGTCTCCACATCTGGAAACAAGTTATTGTCCTTCATGGATACCTTCTCCGGTTATAGACAGATTCAGGTGGATCTGAAGGACCAGGAACACACTAACTTTGTTACAGATAGGGGTCTCCATTTTTACATGGTGATGCCTTTTGGATTGAAAAATATTGGGGCTACCTATCAGAGGTTGGTGAACAAAGCATTTGCTGATCAGATTGGGAGAAATATGAAAGTATATATTGATGACATGATGGTGAAAAGCTTAGAATAAGAATTGCACCTAGCTGATCTTCAAGAAACTTTTGCCAATTTGGCAAAGGTTAATTTAAAATTGAATCTAGAAAAATGTGTGTTTGGGGTGCAATCCGGAAACGTTTTGGGGTATGTGATAAGTGAGAAAAGGATACAGCCTAATCCGGACCAGCTCGATGACTTATTAAAAATGGACCCACCTCGAAATGTTAAAGAAGTACAAAGGTTGACAGGAAGGTTGGCTGCATTAAATCGTTTTATTTCAAGGTCTTCAGACAGGTGTGCCCTGTTTTTTCAGACTTTAAAGGGTGCTAAAGACTTTAATTGGTCTCCAAAATGCGACCAGGCGTTTTATGAAATAAAGAAGCATTTGTCTTCCCCCCAAACCCTTTTCAAACCTATTGACGAAGAAACACTGTATATATATATATATATATATATATATATATACTTAGCTGTATCAGAATGTGCTATAAGTGCAGTACTGGTGAGAGAGGTGGAGAATTATCCTCGTCCAGTGTACTACATCAGCAAGGGTCTGATGGATGCCAAAAATAGGTACTTAAAGCTTGAAAAGCTGGCACTAGCCTTGGTGATTGCTGCCAGGAAAATGAGGTCATTTTTTCAGTCTCATTCTATCATCGTCCGGACGTCTTTTCCTTTAAAGAATGTTCTTCAGAAGGCCGGAATATCAAGCAGGATGACCAAATGGTCAGTATAATTGGGTGATTAGGATATTGAATTTGCCTCCTGAACTGCAATCAAAGCTCAATTTGTTACCGATTTCTTGGTAGAGTTCCATTCGGACAGAAGTACTAAACAAGCTACAGATGAGAAAACTAAAAAAGTGTGGGTGGTCGGGACAGATGGTGGATCAAGTACCATGGGTTGTGGGGCTGGGATATGTTCAACCTCTCTGTATGGTGATAAATTATACCAGGCTATATGTTTTGCTTTTAGGGTTTCTAACAATGAGTCCGAATATGAGGCTGTTATAGCTGGTATGAAGTTAGCTTTTCTGTGTGGGGCTAAAAGAGTCAGGTTAATGGGTGATTCTCAACTTCTTATCCATCATGCTCAAGGTCAGTCTAAGGCAAAAAAATGAGCAGTTGATTAAATACTTATTTATCTTTAAAGAAGTGGCAGCTAACTTCAAAAATGTTAGCCATGAGTATATACCTAGATCGGAGAACACACTGGCAGACTCTTTAGCAACCATAGCATACTCCGAGTCCTACCCATGGATTCATGTACAAGAATGCCCATCCATACAACCAAATCAGAGCAAAGAAGAGAAAGAGATTTTAAGTGTACAAATGGTCCAACCCAAAGACTGGAGATATCCCTTCTTCAGTACATCTCTGATGGCATTTTGCCTCCGGAGAGGGATGTGGCAAGGAAAATGAAACATAAGGCTCGTGGTTTTTTTAATCATAAGAGAGATATTTATAAGAAGTCGTTTAGTAGACCTCTCCTACGTTGTTTGGGTGTTGAAGAGTCCTAATTTTTTTATCCGAACTACATGATGGAGAAGGATCAACACACTGTGGCTACAGAGCTCTAAACCAGAAGGTTTTGTTGGTCGGATACTATTGGCCATCCATAATGGCAGATGCCAATCAGCTAATAAAGAAATGTGACCCATTCCAAAGATATGGTAATGAAATTCATATCCCAGTTGTTCCTATTGAATCGATTTCTAAGCTAGTGTCTTTTTCTCGTGGGAGACTGGATTTAGTTGGGCCTCTCCCAATGTCATCCGGAGGGTGCAAGAATATTATTGTAGTCATTGATTATTTCTCAAAATGGATAGAAGCAGCCCCACTGGCAGGAAATACTTCGAAAGCTGTTATAAAATTTATCTTATCTAAAATTTGTTGCAGATTTGGGGTTCCACAAAAGATAACCACAGATAATGGACCACAATTTGATAACAAGGATATGAAGAATTGTTGTGCCTCCAGGGGCATTCGACATTGCTTTTCTTCTCTTTTCCACCCACAAGAAAATGGTCAAGTTAAAGTGGCAAAAAAGAGCATCATGTCCGGTTTAAAGAATAATTTAAAAGAGCATTAGTGGTAGAATCGATCCCACTAGAGTAATTCTTCTTATCACCATCTACCAGTGTGTTGAACGGGATGTCCTCATACTCCACGTATTCCCACAAGGGACCAAGAGTCATCCTCGGAAACTTCTCGTGAAAGACTAGTACCATGTCAGACTTTACTTCAGCGCACCTTTTTTCCAATGAATCTATCACCCATTTGGTGTACTTATATATGCTGGCCTGAATTCTTTTCCTGCTCCTTCACCAATTCTTCCTTCTCCTTGGTTGCCTTGGACACAACCTCTTCAAGGGAAATCTTGTCATCAAACAAGGTCTGGATGGCGTCGTCTTTAGTCTTCACATCTTCCTTCAAGGTGAAGAGATCTTTCTCCAAACCGGAGCACTTAGTTTGGAGCTCTGAGCTAGCCTTCTCTAAAGTAGCCAGCTTGGTCGACAAATATTTCTTGTCATTCTTCAACTCCTCAAGCTCCTTCTTCAGTGCCTCAATGCTCTGGTTAGCATTGAGGAGATTAGTTGACAAAGTCTCCTTGTCAGTGTTGAAGGTGTTGATGAGTGCAGACTGATTTTTGACTTGCCTTTCCAAGTTAAGTACTGGCTGAATATGACCCAGAAGAGAATGAGCCACCACATCATTCTCTCCGGAGACAGTATAGGACTTTCCATTGTAAGTCACCATATTAGAAGAGCTTGAAGGACGGTAGGGACTTTCTCAGAATCGTTGAAATAATGACCGATGTCTTGAAAGGCACTGATGTCTACTCCATCAATCTCCCTTCCGGTGCCTTCTTCGAATTGCAAGTCTGTTGGAATTTTCTCTGCCAAAGTACAGTCAACAGGAGCTGGTGCAGGAGGAAGCTCCAAAGGGCGAAGAGTTATTTATCCCCCTAAGGTGACCTTCTTCTTCTTGGCAACCCTTTCATCACTACTGGCTCCCCGTTTCGGTCATTCTTCGGAGGCCTTGGTGGATTTTGCGATTCACTTGCCTTCTTAACGATTTCATCTTCAATGACTTAGAGCAATGGGGCATCAATCTTTTATTGGTTCTCCCCTCCTTGGTTATCCGGACCAGTCTTTTCTGCAGCAACCAGAACTGCCTCTGCTGCAGCCTTTTTTTCTTGTCATTTCCTTTCATTTTGCTAGGGATTTTTGCTCTGGAGGGCAAGGCCAGTTTTCCATCCTTTTCCTTTGTTCGCTTAATAATGACAGCTGGGGGAGGTGGTGTGGTAAATTCCTCCCGGGTGAGATCTCTCTGGCCCGTGGTATTCCATAAGTGGGATCTCACCAAGTTGCCAGAAGTGAAACAATTGTCGAAAGCGTTCCCCCAACGTTCAGCATCCCATGCATTCAACTTGGCACATGTGGTATGCCCCTCCTCCAGATAACCGATGAAATCCTTCGGTAATACTGACAAGGGAAAATGGGTGATTCAGGAGTGGAATGTTTGTGAAAATAAGAAAGAGAAAATGAAAAAACAAAACCGAATACTTACTTGTGCTCTTCCACCTGCTGGTAAGCATGCTAGGGTTAGCCTTAACCTTGATCTTTCTACCATTCTCCCATGTCCCACTGATGAATATGAACTGATTTTTCCAGTTCTTATATGATTCCAACAAATCATCCACCATTTTAAAGTTCTCTCCCATGTTATAGTGATAAAATGGGATGTGATGATTTTTGCACAGGCTGGCCACAGCGGAGAATTGCTCCATGGGGAGAGGGATGACGGACATCCTCGATGCCATTATGCAGGCAAGGAGGGTATACCAAGCGTTTGGACTTAACTGGCGTGGACAAAGCTTGATCAGGTGAAAATACCTGACGATCTCTGCCTCTAAGGGGAATTTGAGCCCCCAGCTGAACAGCTCGGTGTAGATGACAATCTCATTGAGCTTGCAGTCCATTAGAGTCTCCAGTGTGTCTGGTATCCTCACTTTCACTGATTATGAGATCCTCCACTTAGTCCGGATCCGGCCCAACTCAGCGATGTCAGTATAAACGTAGTTGATGTTCTATATAGCCAGCAGATACTTCACATTGACTTTCTGAAAGCAAGGTCCCACCTTGCCCTCCAAACACTCTGGTAGCTCCGGATGAGCCAATCCAACCTTCACTTTGCCTTTCCCTTTTCTGTCAAAGGCAGCATCCTCAGTTTGACCAGAGGCTTCAGTTTCGAAGGGGGCCTCTTCAATACTATCTTCCATCACTTCTTCCATCATTGTGGAAAGATTTTCAGTTGTTGAGGATGGAATAGTGTCAGCTTCTGGCTCAATGGTCTGTCCGGATGGTTGAGCACCAGTTTCTTCTAGAGGTCTGGTGTCCGGTTGAGGCTCAGCTCCGGAGGATTTGGTGTGAGAAGCCACTTTGGATGCCTCTGATCCGGAGGGCTTATTTGGATGAGCTCTTATGGAAATCTCTGATCCGGAGGTTTGTCTTTACTTGCCGACTTAGAGACCTCCGGTTTGGAGGACTTTTATTGGGAGCCAATCGCTTGGGCTTTCACCAAGCATGTTGTTCGGCATGGATTGGTTTTCTCAGGGGATTTTTCGATGTAAGATCCAATGGCTATGAACGGGGAGGGTTTCCTAACACTTGATAATGCTTTCTCTTGGGTAGTAGAGGGTTGGGACTCCTGAACAGAGGAGTCTGATGGGATTGGTGAAAGGTTTGGCTTGAATAGACGTTTAGGTTTTGAATATTTGGTAGAAGACGATCCCTGATCAGCTTCTTGAGATGGTTTATCAGACTTATCGCTTGGAGAGACTGGAAGACCAGTAGTAATGCGTCTCTCTCATTTAACTTTCTTCGCATTCTCTAATTCAGAAAGATTCAACCAACCGCCTTTTACAAGAGCGTTTCTAGCTGTGAACATAAAACTATCCAAGAAGGATTTTGAAAGAAAAGGTGAAAGCTCTGTAAAAAGATTTGTAGAGTAATGAAGATGGTGAAACAATAAAAGAAATTGATTTATATATTAGTAAGGAAAAAAGCTACTGATACCTAGGAGAAGACGAAAGATTTAAGCAATGATTGAGAACGACGCTGACGTAGGAATCATTAAATGTAGAGGTTACTTTTTAGGCTTAGTGGGAGCGTTGTTCTAGGGAGAAAACGGCTGGTAGGTCAAATCAAGATGCGACACGTGTCCCACGATCCAGAGAAAAACTCTTAGAATTCTGAGAAGAAATCAGTTTGGATAAACCTCGAACCAAGCACATGAACGGGCTAGAAAATATTGCTACTGACTAAATGAGTTTTTTAGTTCCGCCAAAGATTTTTGACAAAACCTAAAAAAGAGGCTACTGATGAGTCCGGACAAATTCACCACTACTCACTGAGAAATCCAGACAGGGGTAATTCGGACAATAAGTGCCCATTGAACTATCTGGACAAAACAAAAGTATTAAATAATTAAACACCTTTTGACTAAGCTAGGTGCTAATCAGCTTATTAAGTAGATGGGTCCTTAAACTTGACACGGTTCCATAACTTGACCCGAAAGCCCATGGGTCCATAATTAAGGGTATAAATACCTAACTAATTTCATTAATGAGGGTAATGAACATTTAATACAACCAGACAGTTTAAATATCTCACAACCAAACACCCAACCATTTAATACCCTTAAAACTTTCCAAAACACTTGACAAAATTACCCTGAGCTTAAAAGAAATCTCACCAATATATACATTGCGATTTTGAATGAAGACTCGCATTTTTTTGTTTATTCAAACATTTTGGCACATCACACTTGTTTGAAGCTTTGAATTTTTTTATAGTGTTACAATATTGCATGAAAAATGATGTATTTTACATATGTTTTTGGATGAATAAAATTGTGTTAAGTCTATCGTATTACCATTTTAGTGGACTAAGAAACCTAGAAATTTCCTATATGTTAGACCAAAATACTTTTTTAGGTTGAGTTCAAAGTTGTACATCTTAATGGATTTAAATTGTTTGAGTATTTTAGTAATGAAGAATTTGTGTTATGGGAACTTGACTAATATATTGTTGATGTACAAATTTATGTTTAACATATCTAGTCACGGAACAGCATGTTTTCCAACTACTATTAGTTACACCGACGTTCTTTAGACCAAATGAATTTTTTTAAAGTTGTATAACCTTTTCTAGTTGTAAAACTGTGTGTGTATTGTCATGTTCGTTCATCTTGACGTGGTTGTATTAAAAAAAATTGGTCCATGCATAATAGCTCATAGTTTTTCTAGTTGTAAAAATGTCTGTGTATTAAGTTCATTCATCTTGACGTGGTTGTATTCAAAAATTTGGGTTCATGCCTAATAGTTCATTGTTGTCTAATGTCAAGTAAATTAACTTGTCGATTTGTGAAAGTGAGAATAAGTTTTTATACATGCTTTCATTTATTATTTTAACACGCTATAGATCAAATATCTTCCCGTTATTGCTCTGCTACTTTGGTGTCATCCGTACATCAGTTTGTGGATAATGATTTTTAGGCTAATAAAAGTAATGTATAAGATGTTTTTGTATGAAAAATATCAAGGATTGAAGTAAATAATAGTACCAAGCTACATTTTTTAAAGTGTGGCTCATACCAACACAAATTTTGTTTTTATAACACATAGATTCATTGCATCTAGATTTTTGTTGGTTCGACTAATCATGGTATTTCTCTATATTATCCTATTTGGCAGTTCATCATAAATCATATATTGTTGTAGGTTAATCTCACTCCTATAATTTTACCTGATAAGGTAATTCATAAATTTATGGTATAACAAAGTAATTGTTATGATACAACAAAATTAATATTTTTTCTTTAAACAACACATATTTCTAATTTAAATAAAATCCATGTACGATATTTTTGGAGATTTTTTTACCTATTCCTATTCGCAACTAAATGACATGTAGTTACACAACTCGAACATAGCTGTTTTAAGAACTAAATTACACGTAATTTAACAGCTAAAACACAAATGTTTTTTCGGAATTATTTCACAACCAAAGTCTTATATACGCAACTATTTTCTTCTTATTTAATCAACCCAATTACATGTAATTCGGTAACTAGAACATAATTATTTATTCACAACTAAATTACACAATTATTTATTCACAACTAAATTACACGTTTTCCGCAATTGTAACACAATTGTTTTTTCCAAACTTATTTTACAACCCAATTACACATAATTACGTATTCTAAAAAAGTTTCAAAAATATTCAAAATATATATTTCATATATCTAGTTTTGTTCATTAAAAAACAAAATCAATAATATTTTAAGATTTTTATTAAAACTATAATCGAAAAATAAACGTTTAATAAAACAAAATAAGTATTAGTATTTTTAATCTATAGCCAACCAATTATCTATATTCTATAAAAATCATCTTGAATAATGATTCTTAATAAATTATTCATTCGTAAAATTTGGTTAATTTTAACAAATGACTATAAATATATAAATCTTACCTAAAATGCAGAGTTTCTAAGATTAGGACTTTTCTCGTAGGTAAGCCATTATTGATATTCGTAGTGCTTCAATTCTAGAAACTACGTGGATTTGTGCGTTCGCTGATTAAGCGCCTAATGAACACGTCTCTTTCTAGTATCAAATTCAAAGGGCTAATACAAAAATTAAATTTTGTTTTCTATTTTCGTAACAATAAAATTAATGTAAAACCGAATTAAATTAAATTACTTATATATAGTTTAAATGGTTGGTTTGTATCCATGAATCCATCCTAATAAATATTAGTAATAAGCAAAATGTTAGTTCATACATTACTTAATTAAATTATATTATTAGTTTGTCTAATAATACATGTTAAATTAATATAAATTTTATATCGACTTATGATCTTGTTTTTTAAAATCAAATAAGAAAGAATTATCAAACTACAAATATTGTAAACTCACGAGTCATAAAAAAAGATAAAACAATCACTTATAAATATACATAAATAAATATAAAAATAAATATAAGGACCGGACCGAGAACGGGACCAAACCTTATCGGTTCGGTTCACGGTTTCATTCTAAAAACCAAAAATCGATAAGGAACCGAAACAAAAAATCGGTTAGGAACCGAACCGATAAAACCGATAAACCGATAGGACCGATATGGAATCGAACCGATAAAACCGGTAAACCGATAAAACCGATACGAAATCGAACTGATAGAACCGATAGAAAATCGGACCAATAAAACTGTTAGAACCAATTATTTATTATTATTATTATTATTATTATTTTATAAATTATAGTACCAAAATTAATAATAGTTAATTACCGATTTTTTAACAAAATCAAAAGATTAATTTATAAACTTTAGCTTTTATATTATTTACTTTAATATAAAAAATTAAAATCAAATTTTAATTGGATTTAATTTTTTTAACCGGACCGATAACGAACCGAACCGAAACCGGACCAAATCGAAACGGATCGAAACGGGACCGGACCGAACTCGGACTGGACCGAACTCGGACCGAACCGAACTCGGACCGAACCGAAACCGAAACCGAATCGGACCGAACCGGACCGGACCGAACCGAAAGCTTAGCGGTTCGGTTCCAAAAATTAGAACCGAAAGCTTAACGGTTCGGTTCCAAAAATTAGAACCGAAAGCTTAACGGTTCGGTTTGGTCCGAACCGATAAGCTTAGCAGTCCGGTTCGGTTCCGGCAAAATCCGGACCGATAACAACCCTAATAAGGAATAGCCGAATTGGTTGAGTAAGAGTTGCGAATTTTTCTGTATACCTTTTTAGGTTTACCATGTGAGTACGGGTCCTTAAAAAAATAAAACAATCTCTTATAAATATACATAAATAAATATAAATATTCATTAAAAACTGATTCATATAAAATAGCAAATAATAAGGGTAATTAATTGATTGGCATTCCGGAAGGAATAAATGCCTACTACGAGTCTACGACTACTTCTTAACTGTAATAGTAAATTGTAGGTAGACGTTTCACGGGGCGTTTCCGAACCAAAATTAAAAAGCTACTACTAATACTATAACTTTTTATTTCCGATGAATTCATTATGAATAGAGGATTGATTGGGTAGATTAGGTGTCGGTTCGGTAGGAGGAGGAGTTGACTTATATGATATATAGGATTCTTGCTTTTTTTTTTTTTATATATATGGGGATCTATTGAATAATAGCTTATATAAGTCGATAAAATTCGGTAGGTTAGGTGAAGGTTTCATATTCTAAATGGGTTTTTGCCCGGCGTGTGTCTAATATGTGTATTCGATGCACAGAATGCCCGACAACTTACATAATCATAAACTATCTAAGAATTATAATTACAATCATTAACAAAACAAATTTCAAAAAAATAAATCAAAAATTTATTTTAGAGGTATGTGTGGAGGTAAAATAATATGAAAAATAAAATGAAACTTAAATTATTAAATGTAATTTTTGTGGATGATACCGTTGTTTATATGTTTATAGATTAAGTGTTTATTAATTTTTAATTGAATACTAAAAGGTAAAAAAAAATCGTATTTTGATGAAAAATAACTTTGTGTAAAATTATAAGATTAAAATATCTAAAAGTTATCTTCACAATTTTTTGTTATTTAAAAATCTAAGAAAAATAAACAAAATAGACGTATTCGTAATTATTATTTTTATGTTTTATACAACAAAATATTTGGATGTTGAAATAGTTATAAATAATTTTACATAATGCAAGATTTTTTTGTTGTTTTAAAAAAAATGACAATAACCTATAAAAACATCAGAGCAATGATGAATTATATATTTGATAACCAGAAAAGAAAATAATATCTCGTGTTACAAATTTTAGGGTTTAAACTTCTATTTATATTTAATGGTTGTGATACTCTTTTTAGGCTTCAGCTTTTGTTATTGTTGACCGCGTATGCCCATTGTTTGATCATCCTTAGTTGGATGGTTATGATGGATCATCATACTTCTATAAATACCAAGAGATGTTTTTAGGTAAGTTTTTCTTTTCGTCCGAACCCCGTTTACAAACTTATTTATTGTTGTTTTTCCTCAACTTTATTTTCTAAAAACAGTTTGCATACTTATAATTGCTTTAGACTCCAACAACAAGTGTGAGGCTACTAAAACTATCAAAGTGAGTTCCTTCCGGGATCCTTTTCCAAGGCCCCCAACATCTAACCTTTATGATGTTGAGGTTGATCATGAGATCCAGCTTGTGCTTCAAGCTGATCTTATCTCAATCACTTTCTTAGTTGATCATGCTCGTCAATTTGGCTCAATGTTTTTTAAGGGTTTTTATCTTTGGTTTGTTTGGTACAGTCTCAAGCTCAAACAATTTTTTGGCGAACCTATAACTTTATATGGTTTAAGGATCAGCCGTAGTATTGGAGTTAGAGGTCATGAGAGAATCCATTCTCTCTTCTTTATTAATAAAAATGAATTTATCCTCATTAAATAAGATGTTGATGAGAACTATGATTACTGGACCGATATTTTTTTTTTCATGCCTTGATGGTGGAATATAAATTGTACGATGATACAGTGGTAAGACTTCTTACTCGGAAGAGTCTCTTTTAGATTCCTTAGTCGCAAGGTAATATTTTTCACTTGTTTATGTGACATAGCGGTCCATCTACTCTTACACACTTTTTTTCTACATGCAGAATTTTTTTGCCGATATGTCCAATTGTTCTTCAGATAAAATCCATTACTACTATTTGTCCTCGCCTAACCAGAACAAGATGGCGGCCGATCTTCCAGACTCCAAAAAATGATGGAAGAAGGTTTTTTTCTTACTTAGTGGGTATTTTGATACAAGTCATCCTATTTGGTATCATACTACCTTAAGGTCTCAAACCTTTAAACGTAAGTATTTTTTTCTTCAATAATTGTTAATTTTTCTCCATTCTTAGAAATTTTAATTTGACATTTCTTTTTGTTTATTTATAATATTTAGGCCAATTTTTTTATCTACACAAAGTGACGAATGAGAAGTTTCAGTTCTTAAGTGAGGCTACATAGAAAATTTAGGAGAATTAACATCATATACTATTTACCCCGTCAAACTTTGTTGGGTTAATGTACGTGTCTTTAGATGATGATTTATTTTAAGTGTTTGTTATATTATGGACCGTTGGAGGGTTCGGTTGATGCAACTACTGGTGTATAGGTGGATAAATGGTGGGGTTAACTGCCTATGAGGTTATTCTCCTAAAACCAATAAGGTATCTCGTAGGAAGAACTTATGTCTCCCATGTCTCTTTGAAATTTATATTTTTCCAAGAGGTTAGGGAGGCACAACGTCCTTCTGAGTTAGTAGAAAAAATAAAGAAGTTGATAGGTAAAAAAGCGATAGCTTAAAAATAAGCTAAGGAGAATAAGAAAAAATCCACTGGTTATGCTTTATTGATGGAGTAGCGTATGCAGGAGGAGTCGGCTCACAAAACAAAAAAATTGGATTTTGGGAGCGTTTCTTGTTCAAAAAGAAAAATGAATAAAGACTATAACAAGGGTTCGAGCTTCATCAAACCCATTCATGAGTAATGGAATGATTTGTGCTCATAAAGTATCTGAAAT
Organism: Limnanthes douglasii subsp. nivea; assembly: GCA_036936605.1. Classification (NCBI taxonomy): domain Eukaryota; kingdom Viridiplantae; phylum Streptophyta; class Magnoliopsida; order Brassicales; family Limnanthaceae; genus Limnanthes; species Limnanthes douglasii. The sequence continues at coordinate 118,568,848 of JAUPFV010000001.1, forward strand.
ACTAGCTCACTTTGTTCTTCTAGAAGAAAAGGTTACAGAACTCCCCCCACCCTATGTTACTACTAGAGGAAGTCCTTCAAGAGACTCAAATTACCAATATGGAATTGGTTAAGACAAAACTTGCACTACTGAACCCTCTATTTTTAGAAGATGTGATATCACTAATGGTTATTTTGGTTCGGAGCCACTCCGTGAAGGCCGAATTTTTGTAGACTTGGAAGATCGACAAATTGAGCTCAATATTGATGTAAGTATTTTATATTTTTTATGATTTTTATTTATACATAACTATACCTTGTTTTACCCTTTTTCTGTAGGCCATGTTCAACATATTTACTATACTAAAGAGCATGCAATCAAGTGGTGTGGTGAGGATGACCTTCGACCTTTACTCAAATTTATTTCGAGCCTATGGAGGATCACATGTAGTTTTCAATTTAAAAGAATTTTTTTAGAGAAATTAGAGGCCCATATTGTTGTGTATCAAAAGAGAATCAACGACTTGGAGGAAAAACTCTAAAATTTCATAAGGGGACTAAAGCCGAAACCAGATAATATTTCATCTAACATTAAAATTAAAACTGGAATAGAAAAAAGACAAAAAAAAGTATATGTTGTGGCTTCTATAATTAAGGAGAACAAGAACACGAATATGTTGAAAATTGCTCGCAACTTATTGAAGGAGTAACGACTTCTTTATGAGGCCAAATTAATATGAGTTTTAGATATTCTTTTTAGTTACTTGAGAATAGTAAGAGACAAATAAATATTCTGTTTGATTTATTCTTATGTGTTTTCACACAAAAATGAGTAATGTCAAACCTATTTTGGGGGCGATCATTCCCAATGTTAGAGGCTATATGCTATGGTTCGGAAGTATAATGGACATTTCTTCATCTAGTTCGGTAGTCTAATTAACATTTGATTTTCCAGTGTGGAAGCCTAATGTACATTTGATGTTAAGGCGTCAAAGATTTATTGCACATTTAAATTTTATTAAAAGAAATATACGAGTACTCAAAGTAAAATGAAAACAACTTTTTATTAATAGAATGTACCTCATAAAAAGCTACCCGCACCACCAAATTAAGAAATGGTAAAAATGTATTGCAAAGATAAAATTAAAAGTTTAGCTCTAGTGAAAAGAAATTATTATTTTGGGAAAGTATATATTTAGGTGTTCTACATCATATGAGTGCGTCAGAATTTGGCCTTTTACATCCAATAACTTGTAAGTTTTTTGTTTCATTTTGGTCGTGATATTTTCGTATCCTTCTCAGTTCGGGTCTAGTTTACCAATATTTTTATCTTTGGTGTAAAGATAAACCCTTCTTAATACATAATCTTTTATTTGGAAATTGTGAAAATAAACTTTAAAATTGTATTTGTTTCACATTAGTTTTTTTTATAATGCTTCATACGTAAGTGGTTTTGATTAATTTTTCCTTGATTAGATCACTTCCACCATTCATTTGTCACCGTTTATACCTTAATTTTAGTTGGAAATCTAGAAAATGGCATAAATGTTACTATTGGTACCACAAACTTCATTCGAAAAGTGATGTGAATAGAATCCCTCTAATTGTGTCAATCGAGATGGTTCAGTACAAACATATTACTTCTTGAAGTATGTCTGACCATTTTTCTATTGTAAATTCGAGGATGCAATGTATTCATTCAAAGATGATTTAGTTGGTTACTTCAACCTGCCCTTTAGCTTGGGAATAGAATGATGTTAGAAAATGTTATAACATTCCTTTAGTCTGGCAGAATAATGCTAATTGTGCATTTTGTAATTATAGCATATTGCCAGAGGTTATTACCTTGAGGACACATATGTTGATATTGAGGAAGTGAATGACCTTATTTGCTTAGATTTTTTTCTAATAGATTGGCTTATATTTTTGCTAATAGATTGGCTTCAACCCATTTAGAGAAGTATTATGCTTCCATCGAAATTATTGTTACCCTATGATACTTTTGGTAGTGGTCCAATCAAGTTCTAGCCTTACTATAAAATAAATAGCTTTTGAAATAAATTTAAGGGGTACGACTATGACTTGGATTGTAGTTGCAAAATGTGGGTATGTGTCACAAAGTTAAATAAATGCATTTACATCAACTTGTATAGCTGGTCAAACACCTCATTTCGCTCGAAGAACCTAGTCACACTCAACTTATTAAGATTTATCATATTCATTATGTAGCTTCTTCAATCAGAGTATAATGTTATCATTTTTAGCCCTGGTTTGACCAAGTACATAATTAACCAATAATTGTTAATCACTGATGAGTTTATATGGCGGGTTCCACATAAAGAAGTGAATGGAAGACATGTTATGGCCACTTTGTATTCGACTTTATTATTTGAAGTTACGAATTCAAACTTTATTGATTAGTACATATGATGCTCTAAATGGGATGTTCGTTGTACTCCATCTCTAGAGCTAAGATTGTTGAAGCCTCTATTAATTTGGATTAATCATATAGGTTCAGAATTTTCATCCACATACACTGGAATTTTTCGATTGAAATTCAATCAGGAAATATTCCAAACCCTGACCAATGTGTTCGTCAGTTGGAAATATCAGGTTAATAAAGAAAATTTATAGGGGGGATAATATTTTGACTACAATTTAGTGATCCTAAAAATATGGTTTTATCTCCTTAATAGTCACATTTTGTGTCAGTTCAAGCTTCTCCAACTATAAGTAGTGAGTTTTATGCATAACAAATGGATTTGCTCAGATAGTAAATGGCTCTACAAATGACTCTTTATTCTCTAATCAGTACTCCGATGACAATATGGTCATAAACCATTAGGTACAAATATAAGATTTCATATTGACTCAGTGTTATCAAGACTTCATGGGATGGTAGATACTCATTGATTTTTATGAATAATGTATACATTTTAGGGTCTAGTTGAATTGTACGACCTTGTTCAGGATTTAGAAAAATGAGTAACATTTATCTAAACATTAGAAGATGAACCCGTTGAGAGTTTCCAACTTTCCTACCAAGATCCGGACCTTTGGGATGTTGTGTCGAGTTTTTATAGATGCTAGATTACATAGTTGTGGGAAATCTATCTCATTCTGTTTTTTGCTGACTAAGTACCCTAGAAACTTGACCATAATCTAAACATAAACTTCTATAGATTTAACTTTAAGTTCACTGTCCAGATGTTTTGAAGTTATGCGAGGTTATCCAAGCGGTTGGTTTCGCCATTACTTGTTAATAGCATATCATAATGTATTTTTAAATTTTATCCAAACTGATTAGAAAATATTTTGTTTACTATTTTTTGCAAGTCATTGATGCATTCTTAAGGCTCAAAGGATTTACCTTGTAGTAATGTAACCATCGTTTGGTCATAATGTTTTTTTGTTCATCATCATCCGAATTCATTTCTATTTAATTGTACCCTGATTAAAGATCCATGAGTGATAGAATTTTATTGCCCAAAGTGGCATCCAGAACTTGGTCGATGAAGTCTATACATATGCACTATTTTCAATGTTGTATTTTTATCAATACAATATAATTTGTCCATGTAAGGTTAACAAATTCTCAAATATCTCCTATTTAGCTTAATCCGTCGATTTTGGCTATGATGGCTTACATGTTATTATGTCAGAAGAGTCGATGTTTTTATTGATTGATATGAACTTTCTATCTATAGATAGTTTATGGAACGCTACCTCGCCTGATACGCTTATGACTTCCCATGTGTACTATAAAAACGCGTCTGATTTTTTAGAGAAGAATGACATCAAATATATTTAGATGATCCATTTTAAGTCTTTGTTGATATAGACTAATTGGCCTGTCTAAAGATATAGATGTTATACAACATGTATTGCTTCCACTATTCGAGATGACTTTTTTGTATTATCAATAACGTCTCGGATGATCGAGAACCCTTCTAATGTTGGGTCTTACAAAAGCGGCACAACACTCTCGGTTATAAATTAAATGCTCCATATCACTCTTATCCTCCCATTAATGGCGTACCAAATGTATTGGTACGTTATGAATATGTTTACGTGCATCTGGTTAGGCCATGGACATCCATATATGACATTATAATATGATGGTTCATCTACCACAATAAATAGATAATGAAATTTCTTGTACATTCTCTATGTATACGTATGACATTTAACTTGAGTTATTCGATAAAAGGGTTATCCACTAGAGTGAAACTGGTCATGACCATATTTGATAATGCTAATGGTGATATGCTCTGGATTTGTTCATAACCCATTTTGAATAGGATATTAGCCAATCACCATTACTAATCATGGTTATTTTTATTTCTTCCTCTGTGATATTTGCGATGATTATGACCGCATCTTCATAGAGGGACATAATCCCTCTCAAATCATCATCTTCATAACTGGTGATATGGTATGGACTTCTTTAGTGATGAGCTATAGTTTAGCCTTGATTCTGGATCCAAGGTCTCATAAATTACAAGATCCAAGGTCTCATAAATTGCAAGTGTCTTAATACCAAGGGTGTTATGGTCGAATGCGTATTCATGAAGAGGCTCGACCCGAGGCATTTGCATCGAGTTTGTAAGTGTGTTTTTCAAAGTTGAAAGAGATTGACCTTTGATAAAACTAATGGATTTACCATCATCGATGAGATTATGGATCTCATTCTTCAGGGCGTAACAGTCATTGTTTGATGAATGTTCTCATTTTGGTACTTACAAAACTAGTTTGGATTTCTGTTTTCTTTAAGAATCCATATTAGTTTAGGCTTTCGAAAGTGGACCACATATTATTTCTTATCGTATATGGTTACCATACTTTAAGTGAGCTCGATGTAATAGAAATCACAACCAATTCTAATTTTTTTGTTAAAATATTATTATGCCACTTAATGTTTTGGTTTGAGGATTTTTTTGTGATTGCTCAAATATTATTTAGTTGTTTGGAATTTTAGGTGACATAATGAATATGAGTCAAGTCATCTTGACAACCTCATTCAGATATTTTTAATCAACTTTAATTTGTGTCTAGCCCAAGATCACCGAAGTTTAAGAGCTCATATTATATGATCACCTCAGCCAAACGACCGAAGATCATAACATGTTGGTAAACAAACATACCACAACCTCGTGCAAATTCCCATACTTTTTTAGTTGAGATGAACCTATTTATGTTTTTGAAGGTTATCAAGGTGCTATTGTTGAAAATAAATTAGATTTCAATCTTCATAAATTAATTTAGTTATAATAAATTCGATATCGATAGCATTTTAAAGTTGTATATTAAGCATATAAGTCGTTGACTGAAGCATGTGATGGTGTTTCTTTGAAATATCATATAAAATGCTCGATATAGAAGTCGTTTGTCACTTCCAAACTTGTGCATCTCATTCTAAAATTTCTTAATATAGTGTTAAAAAACAATCATCTTGTCATCTTTATCCATTTTATATTGGTTAAGTTTAAGAGGTAAAGATCTTTCTAATATATTTGGAACAATTAAGTTCTACTTTATCTTTTGTGTCAGTCACTTGTGGTAGTAGTAGTTCGACATACGCTGGATCTATGGCTTGACCATATGATTTAACATTTGATGTTATACGTCCAATTGTGCCTATGTATTTGACAGCTTGTGGGTATGTATTTGGCATCATGTTGTTATGTGATGGGCTCACATGAGTTATCATAATCGTTTGCCTAACATTTTGGCGGGTTATTATGGGGTTCAGCTCATTCTAATACTTTGTTGGGATGATGATGAGAAAAAAAAAACCGACTCCTTTTATATTAATTGAAATGGTTTTTCATAGAACAATGACATTTTCTCTTGTTAACATTCTTTCATATATACCAATCTATGGAACCTCATGATCTCAAGACTTGTTCATATGAACAGTAAATATGTTTATCTCACATTCACGACCGATCAGGGAAAAATGGAAAGGGTTGAAGAATTATCACATTTAGCAGAATTATCAAGCTAATGGGGGTAATGAAATTTCCAACATAACTTTTCTTTTCCTTGGGTCACATGTTCGAACCATATGTTTGATTGTGAGGAGTTTCTTCAAGTGAGTGTTGTACATATCATTTATTTTACATTGTATTTATATAATATGTGCCAAATGATCTTCTGCCATTGGAACATGAGATTCGATAATAATTAATTTTGAAATGGTGTAGCTTAGTGTTTTTGAGTTAATAGGTGCCAAATGATGTGAATAATTTTGGTTAGGCTATGTTAAGTATTAATTTGACTGACGCTAACACAAAAATGGTGTTTTAGCATAAAGTTCTTAGCAAGTTAATTGTAATTAATCTAAATCCACCAAAGGTAAAAATGATAAAAATTGTTTGTTAGCTCATTGGTTGAAAGTCTTATTTATATATTTTGGTAATAAGGGACTTTACTCTTATTACAATGAGATAAGATTCAAAAATTATTTTATATCCCTAATATGAAAACTAAAACGATTATATGTACAATTCAGGCTATATATGGCGTTGGACCATAAGTATTTTCTGCTTGTTGTAGAGATGAATTTATTAGAGTTAGACTCACTATTGAAATGTGGTGACAAAAATACGAGCTGCAATAGGATGCATGTATGGTCCATAGAGAGATTTTTGCGAATTCAAACTTTGAATTCACCATGTTCATAGAAAAGCTAACTATTGTGATGATTGAATGATAAAATGGGGGCCAGCTTTAGTGGTGCATCCGTCAGAGGATTAAAAAGATTTTTTATGAAAGATAAATGTGAATAAACTACTCATAAATTTATATTGTGCATCCCTCGAGGGTTTAATAAATTTTTCTTACCAACTTTTGCTCTTCAAATGTATGAAAAAAACATTAATATTATTTTACTTGGTCTAATTTTTAAAACTTAAATCAGATATTTTGCGAGTTGTTTTTACTTATTAACCTTTTTAAGTGTGTTTTATATATATATATATATATATATATATATATATAATATTTACAAAACATGTTATACATTTTATTGCAAATTTGGCGTACTTAACTTAGGGAGAGTTTACTGATAATCGTCCGAGAAAAATTAAGATTAGCTATTTGGATTTTAAAGTTTACCAAAAACACTGGTAACATAAATGCTTCCAATAATACCCATGAACACACGAACACGTACAATCTTCAACGATCAATTGTTTTTTAACCATGAAAACTTCATATTTTTCAAACTCTAATCGTAAAAAATATTTTTCATATTTTAACCAAAAATACATATATTTCTATTTTTTTTATATGAACAAAACGAAATCCATGAGTGATATTTTTAGAGACTTTTTGTGTTATTTCTTATTTTCACAAACAAAATACACTTAATTACGCAACTGGAGCATAATTGTTTTTAGCAACCAATTTACACGTAATTCCACAATTGAAACACATCTATTTTTTCTAGACTTATTTCGCAACCAAAGTCCTATTTACGCAACACATTTGCACATAATTTTGCAGCTCGTACACAATAATTTTTTTCACAACCAAATTGCATGCATTTACGCAGCTAGAACACAATAACACTTATTTTCACAAAACAAATTTATATAATTTTTTCACACAACCAAACTTCTTTAACAACCAAAATCATATTTATGCAACTCTTTTGTACGTAATTCACGCAACTCATTTGTACTTAATTCTGTAACTGAACACAGTTATTTTTCGCAACGAAATTACACATATCTCCACAACTAACACAATTGCTTTTAGCATTCAAATTATACATAATTATGCAATTGGAACATAGTTGTTTTTCAAAATTTATTTCGCAATCAAATTCCACGTAATAACACAACTAGGTAAATATATAAAAAAAATATCATTCACAAATTTAATTTTGTTTGTCTTAAAAAAAACAAAACCAATACAAAATTTTAAAATTTTCAATTTTCATTATAAAAATATAGCATCGATGGAAAAAAAAACGGTTAAACATATTTAGGAGAAGTGTCTATGAATATATTTACCGAAAACTTAATAGTGATCCATACTTTTAACTTAATACATTAATCTATAAGTTCCATATTTTTTACTCATATTTTGTAAAGGTTAAATTTATTTATAATATTTAACTATAAAATTACAAATGCATAATTTGATTTATTTATTAGGAAAATAACTAATTAATTAAGAAGCAATATTTTGATGGAGAATTTATAAAAAATGGTACCGTAAGTTTTGTAGTGATCACATTTGAGTTGAGACAATAACATTTGATAAATTAGTCAAATTCTGTTTAATCAAACTTTTCACTTTTAGTAAAATAAAATAACCAAAGTTTAGGTTTCAAAAATCAAGATTAAATTATTCTATCAAATATTTCATGCTCTAACCTGATATATGGGTCTCATCTCTAAAACTTTATTTAAAAACATCAGACAGTATTAGAATGAAATGAATTTCAATGGGCCCACAGAATCGATATATTTAATGAACAACAAAATTATATATAAAAAGCAAAAAGGAAATAAACTACGAAATAAGTTAAGAATAAGTTGTATGCTTTTGGAAGAGAGATAAAGTAACGATACATTACTTGCGACTTTATCAATATATTGAATATTCGTACCAAAGAGACAACCCATGCACTTCTATGCACGTACTTCAAAACCCTATTGCATGTGAAATATACGACTCTTCATCCTTTTGATTTAAAAGCTTTAAAAACCGCAAATCATAGTTGGGCGGAGATTCAAATTGATAGGTGATCCGATTATTAATCGTGATAAAATTTTATCACATAAATATATATAAGTTTTTTCACCCATAAATACACATACATACAAACATGTGGTATTAACTTATAAATTCGATGCGATCTTAATTACTCACGTTTATCAAAATAAATATTTGGTGTTAAAAAATTAACATTTTAAATCAAAATTACCTCCCACGTAAATTTCATATAATTTTTTTACTTTTTAAGTTAAAATTAATTTGAAATTACGAAATGGCTTATCTCTCAAACTCTTAGTTTCGAATCATTTCAGTCTTTTAAGAGTTTTATCGTCGCAATCTTGATATAAAAAATTTAATTTTTCATAGTTTGTGTAATCTTTTTTTTTCCGTCTTTAATGATTTTGTTCTATTATTATTTTTGAGTTTCGTCCTCATAAAAAAGAAAACATATTAATTTATAGTCTAATATTTAGTTCATGTTTTTAAACCAAAAAAACAAGTAATGTGTGAACTTTTCTTCTCTCGATTAATGGATTGTTTTTATGTTTTAAATTTTCTTTCTCTATTAACTAATGGATGGTGCGTTTAGATATGAAACAATTTAAGCTTAAGTTTTTTTTTTTGATGTAATACAACAATGTTAAAGATAACATTGAGTCGATTTCATGTCATTAGAATCAACATTATTGTTATAATATAAAATAACATTGTTAGATGATAATATTGAGTCAATTTATATTGCAAGAGACACTATTGAGTCAATTTATTGTAATTAGAATCAACCTTATTGTTATGGTTACTATTTGTGTTTATATATTTTATTTTTTATTCTTTATATTAATAGGTCGTGTGTTTAAATAATACATGACAAGAAACAATAATAAAACAACTTTTTAACTAGAACTAAAATTCTCTGTATCTAATCTTTTTTTTTCTGGAAGGATAATGGAATACTAATTCTCATTAGGAAAAGTTTAACCAATAGAAAGCATATACAAAGTAAAACTGTTAACTCGACTATAGTAGTGTCCTAATTGATATACTTGTAGGTCGAGAGAAGTTGAGTTGTTTAAAATAAATACTAGTTTTTTTATGCACTAATGTTAGATTTAAGTTTTGTAGATAATTCGATAAGAAAATGGGGTTACACGGAGATTTACAAGGGATCAACACTAGATGGGAAGCTTGTAGTGGTCAAACAGTTAATCAAAACTTTCGTCGATGAGATAACATAAGGGTTACTATTGAGAACTGGGTATCATAGCTCATGTGGATCATCCAAACACTACCGAATTAATTAGATGTGGGGTTAAGGGTGGAATGCATCTCATTTTGAATTATCTCCACACATAAGTTTAAAATCACTTCTTCATCGTCAGTGTCTAAATAGTATGTTAATTTATAATTTCTAAATTTGTCTTTCTAGTTATTTATTTCCATACAAATCATCTAAGATCGTCAATTGTAATACTAAACTGGAGCCAAAAGTACAAAATTGCATTTCGTATAACAAATAAATAAAAATTATCCATAGAGATATTAAAGCTATTGTTTGCTCACCGAAGATTTTGAGCCCTATGTATCTTTTTGTATGGTTTTTTTACCCATAAGAAAATTTTCAAGTGATTAACTCGCGCGCAAGATTAGTGTTTTGTGGTCTGTATATGATTTGTAATGCCTTTATACAATAATTTAATAGTAGCTAGTCATTATTTTGTAACATCTTTTTTATGATCTTTGTCTAACCGTTTCTTTTAAGATCCTCGTCTAATATCTTATTTATGACCCTCATCAATTTTTTTTATAGCATTCGTCTAACCACCTCTTTATGACCCTCGTTTTATCTTCTTTATGACCTTTGTCTAACATCTTTCTTACGACACTCGTCTAACATCCTCTTTATAACATTCGTCTAACATCTTCCTAGTACCTGCATTATATCCTTTTGCTAGTATTTTATATAATCTTACCTTGCCATTATAAGAATATATACTATTTATAGGATATAACCTTCTCAAATTCAAACAAATCAAACGAATATATTCAAGAGGTTCAAGCAAATAAAATCGAAAAATATAATTAAACACATTCAAAATAATCAATTAAATAAATTCAAATAAGTCAATTCAAAAAATTCAAATAAATCAACTAAACAATTCAAATAAATCAAAAAAATAAATTTAAACAAATTCAAACAGATACTCAAGCCGAATAATAATAATAAACAAATCCAACCAAATTCAAACAAATTAAAATAAATCAAACAAATCAATTAAAAAAATTCAAACGATCCATAATATTTTATTAAAATCAAATGAATGTTTTTAGATAAATAACTAAATAAATTCTAACAAATAAATTATACAAATTCAAACAAATTAATCAAATATTTTTTGAAAAATAAAAACAAATCAATTAAATAAATTCAATTAGTTCGAACAAAGTAATCACATCAGTTAAACAAATTCAAACGGTACGAAACAAATCAACTAAACAAATTCAAGTAGATCAATTAAAAATCAATTAAACAACTCAATTAAAAATAGTTAAACAAATCAATTAATATTAATAAAAAAATTCCAACAAAATAAATAAATCAATAAACAAATTCATAAATTTTAAAAATAAATAAATAAATTACCAAATTAAAACAAATCTATTTATATGCGTGGAGGATCCGAACTTTGTATTTTTTATAAAATTAAATGGAGATTTATAACATTAAGATAATATATATATATATATATATATATATATATATATGAAGTCAAACGACTTAACAATGAGAAGAATGCTCCAAGAATCAAGAATCCAGTCTTCTAATTTCTGATTTTCATCTCCGATGAACTGGTTATCATCTTTCTAATTTATCTCTTTTAATTTTGTGATAGATTCAATTCTATCTTCTATTCTTTCTAATCTGTGTGTTCTTAACAGAGTACTCTCTTTTTAAATTTTTTTTGTCTTCTTTTTTATCTATTCGGTTTCTATGCATCAAACAACCAACAATTTTCATCAGGCGAATAGGAATTCCATATCATATGTAGATGTTTTAAAGAAGAATCTGGCGATGCAAGAAAAAATTCAATTTGAACCAGAACTTAAAGAATTCAAGACATATCATCTATCCATTCAGTTTGATGAAGGTACTTTGGAGAAACTTAAAGCTAAAGCAAGATATTCTCTTGTTGGCAAGTTTTCTAATGGAGTTCCAAAGAGAAACATATTGACTCAGTTTCTTGACTCATTCAAATTCAAAAAACCATTTAGATTCAGAATTTGGGATTCAAGACACGTTATTTTGGAATTTGATGCAAAACAAGATTATGTTAAGATGTTTCAAAGAGCTGTTTGGACTATAGGTACTGTGGTTATGAGACTATTGAAATGGTCTGGTGACCTTTCAAAGGAATGCTCTGTGGCGCCGGTTTGGATTAAGCTTGAGTTGCCTGAAATTTTATATGATGATAGTGTGGTCAGATCAATTGCATCTATGTTAGGCGAGACATTAGTGGTAAAAATTCCTGATGAGAACAGACTGTTTTCAAACTGCTCAGCTCTCGTGGAGATTGTTGTTACTTCTAAACTTCCCTCAGATGTCTGGATCGGGTTTGGAGATAATTTTGGATACTGGGTTAAGATATTGTATACTAATCTACCATTATATTGTGATCGTTGTTATCATCTTGGTCACAGTGTTGATGGGTGCAAGAAAATAACTAAAGTTCAAGAAGGAGAAAAAGCTGTTAAGAGTAAAAAGGTTAAGTCAATTATAACTAAGCAATGGTTGAAAAAAGATAATAATATGATGCAAGATACTGAAGTTGAGGGATTCAAAACTCCTGAGCAAGGAGAAATAATTGAAGCCATTCAAACCTTAGCTCTTGGTATGACGGATAATAATGGTTATGTTAATATGGATTCTGAAGATGAAAAGTCTCCAAACGGCAGTTTGAGAAGTCTTCAACACTCTCCCACTAAGAGATGGATCACTAATTCTCCGGAATTTTTAAGAGAAAGAAGCCAGGATGATCAGAATAGTATTGAGCAAAAGAGCAATAAAGAACAAAGGATAAGAGAGACAGTGCATACTGAGGAAGATAAAGATCAAACGGATCAACTCAGGAATAGCCTTAAAAAAGAAATGTAAAAGCAGATTGGAGGAAAGCAAAAGCAGAATGTTAATGTGGAGGAGGATAATGAGCAAAGGAATAGCTTCAGTGTTCAGAATAAGAATGAGAAAGAAGGTGAATCTAGCTTTAAAGAGATTTTTGATAAAAAGATAAAAATAGCTAAAGGCAAGAAGAATACAAGGAGCAAGATCATAAAGGCATTGCAGTTCAATAGTTCAAGTAAATCAAAATCCTCTAATTCTCTTAATGATTAGTATTATAAATTGGAATATTCGTGGCATTAAAGATAAAGCTTCTATTCGTAGGCTCAAATTTCTTTCTAAGAAAAATAAAGCTAAGATAATTGCTATTCAAGAACCTCTAGTGAATACTAACAGTATTGGTAGTATTGCTGCTAAGCTTGGCTTTGAGAACTTTGCTTTTAATATCACTAATAAAATATGGATCTTTTGGCATTATGATATTTCTGTTACAATTCTTAATGATATGAATCAATGTCTTAATATAAAATTTAGTATGGTCAATGACAATCAATATGTTATGATTTCGGTTGTTTATGCTAAGTGCCAAAGAGTCAATAGGATTGAGCTTTGGAATTTTCTTAAAAGCATTGCTAATATTGATTTAAGTTGGTTAATATGTGGTGACTTTAATGCTGTTTGTTCTACTGATGAAAAAATTGGTTGTAGCACTTTATGTATGAATAGCACTAATGACTTCAATGACATGATCAGTTGCTGTAATGTTGAAGATGTTGGTTATATTGGCTCTAAGTTTACATGGTCTAATGGTTCTAAATGGAAGAGATTGGATCGTGTTTTTACCAATATTAGCTAGATCAATAAATTCAATAATACTAAAGTTTCTCATCTTGATAGAACTAGTTATGACCATATGCCTATGATTATCTCTTTTTCTAACAATGCTGTGAAAGGCAAATCTAGTTTTAAGTTTCAGGATATGTGGATCATGGAGGAATCATTTCTTCCTTTTGTTGAGGCTAACTGGAATTTTGAGATGGATGGAGAACCTTTATTCATTATGTGGAACAAACTTAAAAGACTGAAGAAAGGTTTTAAAACTTGGAATAGAGATGTTGTGGGTAATATTTTCAGTAAAGTTCAAAGCCTTGAGGATGAGGTCTTGCAAAAAGAGCTAAATCATCAGAATTATCAAACTATTGACTCCAAGTATGAGCTTGTTAAAGCTAATGCTTTGCTAATTAAAGCTCATAGAATGGAAGAGCTGTATTGGAAGCAGCAATGTTATTGTAATTGGTTGATTGATGGAGACAAAAACACTAGCTTCTATCACAGTTTTGTTTAAAAGAAGACAAGAAGAAATAGTATTAAAGGTATCAAGAATGAAGAGGTATGGATCTCTGATTCTAATGATATTGGTTTGTCTGCTGTTTTTTTCTTTCAAAATGCTCTTGCAGACTATCCTGGTGGTAATATTAATAAAGATGATAGGAGGATGAATGATGATTTGTTCAATAGTCTTCCTAGATTGGTTACTTCTGAAAACAACAAAAGCTTGCTTAAACCAATTGATGAAAGTGAGTTATGGAATATTATCAAGTTGATGAATCCTTCTAGCGCCCCAGGTATGGATGGCTTCACTCAAAGTATCTGTAAACATTGCTGGCACACCATTAAAGTGGATATGATTAATGCTATGAATGACTTCTTAAATGGTAGGAATATCCCTAAAGGTATTTTTTCTACTGGTGTTTGTTTGTTACCTAAGGTTACTAATCCTATTGGTTCCGATCAGTCTATGTTCTTTGCTTAATAGGATTATGTCTAAGATCATTGCTAATAGGCTGGCTTTGTTTTTACCTAGCATTATTTCTCCTAATCAAGGAGGTTTTGTACCTGGTAAGAATATTCATGAAAGTATATTGATTTGTAAAGAGCTAATATGTGACTTGAATAGAAAGGTTAAGTATAATAATATTATGATTCAGCTTGACATGTCTAAAGCTTTTGACAAGCTTAAGCATGACTTCATTTTCAAGGTTATGGAGAAGTTTGGCTTCTCTTCTAGGTTTATATGTCTTATTAAGAAAATGATTCAATTCGTTAATGTTTCTATTCTTGTTAATGGTGATGTATTTGGTTTCTTTAAAACTACCAAAGGTCTGCGTCAAGGTGATCCTATATCTCCTTATTTGTTCATTATAGTTGAGGAGTTGTTCATTAGAGGTTTCAATTCTGTTATTCATAATAATAGAGATATGAGATATAGATGCAGAAGTAATGTTAGTGTAAATAGTCTTGCGTTTGCTGATGATCTCTTATTATTCTTGAATTGCAAAGATACTACTATTGATAAGCTGTGTAACTTTCTAGACAAATACCAAATCCTTTCTGGTCAGGTTGTGAACAAGGACAAAACTAAGGTTTTAATGGCTAAAGGTATTGATGCTAATAAGATTGATATTGTTACTAATCATTCTGGTTTTTCTTCTAGTTTTTTACCTACATATTATCTTGGAGTTACAGTCAATACTAATAACAGAATCAGTAATTACAATAATTTAGTTTGCAAGGTCAGTAACAAGATTAAGGAATGGAATGTAGCTAGTCTTTCTTTTGCTGGTAGACTTACTCTTGTTAAGTCTGTTCTGTCCAACATCATTCTGTATTGGATGTAGACTAATGTTCTTCCTAAAGGTATCATTTATAAACTTGAAATCATATTAAATAGATTCATTTGGGGTTCTAATCAATCTGATAAGAAAGTTCATTGGTGCAAGTAGAACAATTTGTGTAAAACTTATAGTGAAGGTGGCCTTAATGTTAGAAATATGTTTGATGTTCAAACTGCTATTTCTTTCAATCTTTGGGCTGCTTTTAGGAAGAATAAATCTTTCTGGTCTAACATAATGCATATCATTTATTGCATGAATCACCATCCTTTACAAATTAGTTCTTTTAAATCTGGTTCTTTGGTGTGAAAAAGAATGATTAGTGTTAGAGATAGAGCCGAAAGTTATATTAAGTGAAAAATTGGTAATGGTCTTGTCGACTTTTGGTTAGACAATTGGACTGATTCTGAGCCATTTCTAACTTTTAACAGTATTGATAACAATCTTTGGTTCACTTCTAAAAAGGTTAGGTCTTACGCGTTTAATAATTCTTGGGACTTATCTTCTGTTTATAATTTAATCAATCATAATATTATTGCCTACATTAATATTTTGCATATAGATGATAGTAAGTCTGACTTAATGATTTGGAGTCTTGCTAAGAATGGGAATTATAATTTAAAGGATATTTGGGAAGGTACTAGAACTAGGTATATTGCTGATTCTGTCTTTCAAAAGATTTGGAACATCTTATCTCCTAGAAAAATCTCTTTCATGCATTGGAAGATTCTTAAGAATTATATTACTGTAGATTCTATTCTTCAAAATAGAGGTATTGCTATTGCTTCAAAGTGTCAGTTTTGTGATAATTGTGAGTCTATAAGTCATCTCTTTATCTCTTGTAAGTTTGCCTGGTCGATCTGGATTCATTATGCTGTTACTTTTAGAATTTACATGACTAAGCAGATGAACATCAAGTATATTACCAGATTATGGCAAGGTCATAAGACTTCTAAAACTCAGGTCAGAAGCATACTTCCTTCTCTTATTTTGCATAATATATGGAAGGCTAGAAACTTACTTAAGAATAAAGGTATAAAAACATCCATTGATTCAACTATAAACCAAATCAACTCTATCATTTATACTCTTGATATGAAAAAAGTTATTAACAAAGCTCATTGGTCTGTTTGTCCTAAAGCCGCTTTTAGTTTTGGTTGTAGTAATCAGCTGAAAGCTGCTAATAGGCCTTATTATATCAAGTGGAGATTGCCTCCTTCTGGTAGGCTTAAAATAAATACTGATGCATCTTGTTTAAGTAATGGTGAGGCTAGTGGTTCTGTAATTATTCGAGATAGTAATGGTAACCTGATTAAAGGCCAAAGCTATTCTGGATGGTTTACTGATCTGTAAAGTGAATAACTGGACTTTGGTTGATATAGAATCTGATTCTTTAACTTCTATTAATTGGATAAACAACAAGTCTAGTAATATAGTGTGGTATATGAGACCTATTATTGATTGTATTGTTAAGCTGATCCATAGCAGTATGACTATTGCTCATGTATTTAGGGAGCAAAATCATGCTGCTGATTGGCTGGCTCAGTATACTCTTAAGCATAAAACTAGTTATAACATTCTTCCTAGTTCTATTCCTAATGAGTTGAAGGCTATTATGATATTGGAGGCTCTAGGTCTTGGCTATATAACTACTTGATAAATTACCTGATATAATCTTTGTTCATTGTTTCTTCTTTGATTGATGAACTGATATAAGGCTTTCTTTGTGGCTGTTGATGTTGTTTTGTGTTAATGGTTGTTCGAGTATGCTCGATCTCAAGTCAAGAGGATGCTGGTAGAAGGCTTGCTTCTTTGTCGATGTTGGTGTTGCTCTGAGGTCTCTAGAAGTTGTTGTTCGAAGTTGGTGAAGGAGTTTGCTTCTTGCTGGCTTGGATGGTCAAGAATTTATTGGGCTGTTTTCGAAGATGGAGTGGGTGGTGCTTCATCTATCTTGCTGAGGATGCTAATATCTTGCTGGAATGTGGATATCTTGAAGGCTGGCTCTTAAAGAGTCTCCTTGATTGAAGGTTTTGGTTCTTGAAGAGTCTCTTTTTAAAGTTTCAGAAGTTGATTAGGGTTTCTTGATTGTATTTGTTTAATTTTGGGCTTTAGCGCCTTTGGGATTTTCAAAATTGAATTCCCGCCTTGTAAACAATTTCATTCATTAATAAATATTTCATTTAAAAATATATATATATATGTATATATATATATATATACTAGGTCCCTAAATGATCGTGTTAACCATGTCATGTTTTAAAGTGATTGTGATGAATCCGACCTGACAATTTGTTCGTACTCCGATTACAACAGTCGCAACTGTCCCTAACTACAAAAAAGAAAAAGAAAAAAGAACCCTCTCCATGGTAATTACGGAAGGTCTTGTCCGAATCAGTATATCACAATAGAAGTTTCATCCTTTCGACCAAATCGATCTAAATATATTATTAAACATTAACTATTTTTATTATTATATTTTAATCGAGAAACCTTTCCAATTATCATGAACAATATCTTTTTATCTAGAAGCCAGAGAAAATGAACATATTTATTTTTTATAAATTTAATATCAAAAACGATTTCAAATCAAACTCACAACGGATGTGTTTGGAAAATAATTATATATATTTGTTTTCTTATTAAAAATTTAAAGCGACAAAATCTTTTCTTTTTGCAAAACCTTTAATAGAGAGGGAAAACACTGGTTTGATCAGTAGACTTGTATAGAGAGCAAAACGACTATATTGTGGATACAAAATTTAAAGGACTGAAATCCAAAATATAAGAATGGCCCAATAGAAGCCCGATTGTAAAGAATCTAGACTGGTCTTGGGTTTCAAGGAAATGGCAGCTACTAATCCAATAATGAAGCCTGTCCATGGACTATAATGGGTGTTCCGAACCAGAAGTTATTAAAAGTATTTAAATCATCAAAAGTTACCGAAGTTTGCAATTTATATTGAATGGCGTTTTTTATTTTATTTTATAAAGGTATATTTAAATTCCATATAAATTTGTCCTAAATGATTTGCAACGTTTATAATAAAAAAAATTACACTTTTATTATCAATAAAACTATTAATAAATAAAATATTTAAAATTTTATTTGTTTTCATGATCATCTATAATTATTGTCATTATTTTTACTTAAATATAAGCCCGTAACTCCAAAAAATTTAAACTTTAAAACACAAACAACTCTGAAACTAATTTTTATTAAATTAAATATATATTTGAAACAAGCTACAATTCCCGTTGAAACCATTTTGGAAACAAAAGACCGTCGAAGATGTGTAAGTATTTTTAACTATTTTTATCGATTTTTTCAGATCTACAAATTTAAATAATTAGGGAGGAAGATTACGTTCCTCACTAATATATTTCCGTCTTTATTCTGTTAGGATTTATAAGTTATATGTTAGTCATATTTACAAATACATTATTTCATATCTGTAAAATATGATTTTGTGCATCAAAGCATAACTATAAACAATTGGTTTTGTATTAAATATATATAATGTTACACGGATTCTACATAATATTATATTTATACTATTACACTAACGAATTATATAAACGTGTTTGCCACATATGTGATGGATTAAACTAATTATGTCGTTAATGTAGTGGCAAATGTTTTAGGTAATTCCAACAACTGATTTGTTGATTTTGTTAGGATTCATCTTTTTTCTGTATCGTGATAACAAGATTTACATGAAATATTAATTTCAGAAGTTTGTTCATATCGTTAAAATATGATAACATATCACATTGCTTGTAAAATTTTAAGTAATTATAGATGTGAAACCTTATATAAATTATATGCGAAACAATTGTACGCATGATGCAAAACCCATGAAAAGTTACTAATACGAGTATTTATTTTGCCACATCGACAATAGATAACGCTAATTATTTCGCCAATGCAATGAAGAATTACGGTTTGCGCTACCAACCACTGATTTGTTAGGTTTATTAGGATCCATGTATTGTTTTGGTATCATGATAACAATAATTACGTGAAATGTCAACTTCAAATGCCAGTTCTTATCATTTCTCAACCTAAGCTAAACATACGAAAACATCCGATATTTTTTGCGAAATTTAAATAATTATAAATGCAAAACCTTAAATAAATTATATGCAAAACATGTTGTATGCATGATGCAAAACATGTTGTACTCAGGATGCAAAACGGATGCGATTA
This sequence comes from Limnanthes douglasii subsp. nivea, assembly GCA_036936605.1. Lineage (NCBI taxonomy): Eukaryota > Viridiplantae > Streptophyta > Magnoliopsida > Brassicales > Limnanthaceae > Limnanthes > Limnanthes douglasii. The sequence goes on from JAUPFV010000001.1 coordinate 118,588,552, forward strand.
AGGATAAACTGATAAATTCAATAAACAATTGCTTACCCGAAAATCCCAAGAAATATATAGGATGTGTAGCTATGTTGGTGGTTAATAACACATCTTTAATGTTGGTATCAATATTTATACCACCTTATTTTTTGTTATTGATTGTTTCCAACATATATGTGCAACGATTTGCTGCTAGATATGCGACGATATGAATATTTCAGCTAGCATACCCCTTAATGTCTGATTGCTTAAAATGGTATGCACTAGAAAAATGTTATGATGATAATCTAGTTGAATAATTAAAAAATATTGAAAGATCACAAATACGTAATATTAGTTTCGCAAGCATGGTAATAATTGTTTCACATTTAGATCAACAACTATTTTGCATTGAACTTGACAATTGTTCTACATTAAGGTGTAATCATATCATATGTTGTTCAAAATACCAATTTGAGAACTCTAACATTTCCAATAATGGATCATACTAAACCCTTCAAGTGTGTTGTATCCTCGAAAATGCAATAACATGAAAAATGAACATGAAAGCAAGTAAGACGTGACTTCAGACAAGAGAATATGTCTCGTCTCTCAACCCATTAATTTATGCTCACGTCTATTTTACATTGCCAACAATTCATTTGTAAGAAAAAAAATGATGATTATGACAATTGTCAAATTAGGGAATCGCTAAAAAAAGCTGAAACTACTCCGTGAAGTTGCCTTTTTCTGATTTTGAAAATTACTCGGCAAAGTTAATTTTTTGACGATTTTACCCTTCACGGAAACCTTTAAATAGAAAGAATTACTCCGTAAAATTACCATAATTTTAAAAAAAACATTGTATTCTCTCTCCCTTTTCTCTAAAAACTAAACTAAAACTAAAAACTTAAATTTAAATTAAAAATCCAAAATACTAATTGATACCAAAATAAAACTAAATTAATACAAACTAAAATTTATATACATTAAAATATAATTGAAATATAAAATGAAACTAAGTAAATAAGAACTCTTATTAAAACTGAAATTAAAATCAAACTAGAGAACTTACCTTTGCACACTAAACCAACGAACGAACGGAACTTACTAAACCCTAGTCTCACCCATCTGAAGAATAACTTCACCAACAGTCGTACAAGCCCTTCACAACGGTGTATCTCACCAACACCTGTTACGAACGCCTTTCACGAACGAAACCCTCCACCAGCAGCAGTCATCAAGACGAGCAGCAGGAAACCTTTTGAGTTTCGAATATACTGTAATTGTAAAAACGTATAATGTTAGTGTAATGTGGTTTAGGGTATCGAATCAGACGATATACAGTAGTTTAGAAATCCTTATTTATGTTTCTACCGTTAGGTTTTTGACCTAAAGTGTTCTTCGCCGTTGATTGGCGAAGAACAAATTGGATACGCCAACCAACGGTGGAACCAATGCATAGACATGCACCATTCTTCTAGCGTATGTCAATGGTCCCCCACCGTACACATGGCATGGATCATTCCGGTCACCGGAATGTTCCATGGCCGGTTTAATCGTGTATGTTGGCGTCCGTTGTACGTGTTTATACTATTTTTGTTAAAAAGCCGCTTCCTAGTTGAGTTTTAGAATTTTAAATATAATAATAATAATATTATTATTATTACTATTATTTATTATTTTTATTATTTTTATTATTATTATTACAACAACCAAGTTGTCCAATAACTTACTGTAATATTTAAATAGGAAAAGAAAATCAATTAGACTGCAATTTGGAAACTAATTAGCCAATTACTTTGGATGTGGCGTGTCAGCTCTTCTCACGTCTGTCGGTGGTGTCGAAATCCATATGAACGCCACTTTCTTGGCGTACACTAGGTTCCATAAGCCACGTGTTGGCGTGGGGTTAGTGTCCTACGCCATAAAGTTGGCGCAGTCCACAATATCCACGCCAACGAGTGGCGAAGAAAACTAAATTTAGGTTTTTTAAAAAGTGTCTTTCACGAAAATAAAAAGGGGGAAAACAATGTACTTCTCCGGCGTCCATGCTGCTCTGTATGGGAAGTGGTTCTGACTGTTTTCCGGCTATGTTTTGAAGGTTTTGAAGTTTTTGAAAAAATAGGTAAATGAGTTGTTGAGTTTTGAGGTTTTTGGTAGTTTGGAGAAGATGATTATGGTTGGTATTTGAAATTGTGTTTGCAACTTCATGGAGTAGTTAGAAGACTTCAATGGCGTGGGTTGTAATTAAATAGAGTTTTAAGGGTTTTTTTGTCTAGTGGCAATTTTGTAAATATAGAAAATCAGAAAAAACGACTTCGTGGAGTAGTTTCGGTTTTTTATATAGCAATTCCGATCAAATTATTATCATTACAAACTTACATATATTCGTAACTTATTTAAACAATGTGACATTTACATTAAGTTAGCAAGCCACGAACAAACATGTCATGAATTTATACCGTTATGCATCACTTTACAAAAGAATAAGGCATATCTTTGGGTTTCCTTATTAATAAAAGCTTAAAGAGGGAAAACAAAAATGAAGTAATAAATTAACTAAATATGATGATAAAGGGTTATATACACCTACTTCGAATTAAGCGTAGCAAACGATAGCTTTCTTAACATGATTAAGCTAAATGATATTTTTTACCAACTCCAAATATTCAAGTTCTTATATTTGAATATTGATTTCAGTGAAATACAACACATCATCAATTCAAAATCTTTGAACTTTACAGTTGTATAATGATTTGAGAGTATACACCCAAATCTGTATAACACATTCCTCCTCCGGTTATAATCAAATATCACCCATTAAATAGTAATACTCAATACACAATTCCTCAAATACAAGACAACCATTAAATAAAATAGTAACCCTATCATATAAAGTAATTGTTGCATTCTTGAAACCTTGATGGATGACCAAAAAACTTTCAGAGGAAGTATGAAAATAAAATTTTCCAAAGTTCACTTCAAACCAAATATTCAGAAAATATCAACTACATTTGATTTAAGTATTCAAATCGAAATCATTTTTTAGTAGCAAAAGTAGTTGATTGCGATCTAGATTTTTAAAATCATATGCATTTTTACCGCACATAATCTATACGTAGGTTAAAATTAATTGCAGTTGTGAATTTCGACTTTTAAATAAAAATCTTAATCAATAAAAATACGGACACATTGGACGAGCTTAATTTTTCGAACCAAATATTTTTTAATTAAATCCCTTGCTCATTTATTAGAATTTCAGAAGTACACATACACGCTGCAAAACAGCTCGATCAAAACGAAATCAAACCCCCAATTGAAACCCTAGACTTTTTCTCTCATCCTCTTCTCCCTATCTTCTACCACAAATCAGACCAGAATCCAATTCGATTCGACACCAAACACAAACCTTCAATCCCTTAGCCATACCAAAAACCAAAACCCCATAACAAATTTCGAACTCATGCGGATCTTCCTTACTCTACCTCTCCTGAATCGAGTTAAGCAGGACACAAAACAGACATGCAAACTGAGGAAAAAGCAAGAAATTGAGGTAAAATCCTTTCTATTGATAAACTTCTCAAGATAATGAACTTCTCAAGAGTTGGGGTTAGCCTAATATGCCCTATCCCCAATCCTTTGAGAAACACAATAGCTCTCAGCTTTGCTGGAGCTTTACCCTTCTCAAAGTCCATGTTCCCGATTGCGTCAGAAGCAGAATAAGCAAGCCAATCTGCTGCCTCATTCTGCTTTGTGAATATATGAGTGATCTTCATATTACGAGAGACCATCTTATAGCAGTAGTCAGTCGAAGCCTTTAGATACCGCGATGACCTGTTCGTTAAAATTATCTCACACAACATTCGAGAATCGATCTCGATGTCAATCATATAGAACCCCTTGGAGCGACAGATTTGAATCTCATCCAACAAAGCCATCATTTCGCCTATTATAGGGTTGCATTTTCCATAACATCTCCTGAAGCCAAAAACAATCTCACCCTCATTATTTCTGAGAAGGCCGCCACCAGAACATTCACCAGAATCAGAGCAAGACCCATCTGTATTAATCTTAAAACGATGTAGCTTAGGGCAGACCCAGCTTAGAGAGACCAGAACATACTTCATTTTTAGGTGATTCACACAGCCTAAAGAGAGCCTTATGCTGCTATCACGAACCCAGTTCTTTCTCTTGAGAAGATAAGCACTGTCCAAACCAGAGAGAATGTAGATAACTTTCTCTATCATGTCCTCAACCCTAAGATTCTTACCCTCCATCTTTAGTTTGTTTCTGGTCAACCATATCACCTGGACTATTATAGAAAGAAGAATAGACTTTACGTGAAGATCCTTGTTAGATGACCAATACCAGGTTCTCACTAAATGAGAGATAGACATGTTCTTCGTAATAAAAATCTTAAAATTCCTAGCAAAGAAATCCCAAACCTACCAGGCCTTCTGGAAATCCACAAATACATGCTTCACGTTATTGCAATTCTGACACTTAGAGACTAATTGAATGTTTCTGTTTTGCAGGATTGAGTCAATTGGCAGCCAGTTCTTCAGGATTCTCCAACGAAGAAAAGAGTATTTTTTTGGAGTGACTTTGTTCCAGGTCTTGTCGTATATGTAAGATTTATGTCCCCCTTTACAAAACTTAGTCCAAGTAGTCTTATCATGAAATAGGTCATTGTCACTTAGAGTTCAGAGAATAGAATCAGCCTTTGAGGCATCCAAAGAGAGACCTTTAGAATGATCTGGATTTGAGATGAATCCAGAACAGTCTCTAACTTGTTGATCAACCAACTATCATTACCCCATTAATGTTTTACCATCGAACCCACATAATCCTACACGTCCTCTCTACTAGCAAAGGACCTAAAAGCATCAATTGAGCACCATTTGTCCATATTTCAATCCAGATTACCCTCCTTAGCTTGCCAAATAATATGATTTTCAGCCTTGTCCCTAACAGACACAGTCTCTTCCAAGTATGAGAACTATTAGCTTGCAGATGGACTATAAGAGAATGATTTTGACTGAACTATATAGCTTTCATGACCTTTTACCATAATGAATTTTGACATCTAAGATGGAACCAGAGCTTAAATGAGAAAACCATCATCATGTCCTCAATTCTTCTCACATTGAGACCATTATTCTCATAAGGCTTACACACCTTAGCCCATTTACACTAACTGATTGTAGCCTTGTCAGGTTTTGAACCCCATAAGAATTTATTGTAAAGAATTTCAAGCCTTCTGATAACAGTGATAGGAATAGTAGAATGCTGGATTGTGAACATAGGATAGGAATTTAAGACAAATTGAATTAGGATTAATCTACCACCAAATGATAGGGTAGTATGATCCCAATCCCTTATCTTATTCTTGGTTTTAGTTATGATGCAGTGAAAGTTACTAACCAGTCTTTTGTTTCTTATCACAGAGCCTAAATACTTGAAGGGCAGATGGCAGTTCTTGTACCCCAGAAGCCTTTCCAGTCTTCTGATATGCTTAGGTAATGTATTTTTAGAAATTATCACCCTTGATTTGTTTTTTTACAGAAGCAGTGCAACATGATCAGTATATCATCATCAAAACTTAAGCAAGATACGTTTAAGCCTCCTCTTATTTTGAATCTAACTGAAAGCACTTGAGTAGATATGGAGATTAAGCTTCTAATGAGGTATTCCTAGGCTAGGATAAAAAGGGTTGGGGATAGTGAGTCACTCTGTCTCAACCCTTTGTTGGAGTTAAAATAACCCTGCAAAGCCTCATTGATTAGGATTAAAAAAGTGATAGTTTTCGATATTCCTCTCAATAAGCCTTATGAAATGAGACCTGAAACCAAAGTCCATCATCACACTTAAGAGATAAGTGTGATCCACTCTGTCAAACTCTTTATCGATATCTATCTTTAGCATTTTATTCCCTCCCCTAGTCTTAGATGAAAGATCACCAGAGAACTCTTGAGCCAAAATAATATTATCATGAATACACTTGACTTTAGTGAAAGCCCCTTGCGCATCAGATATAAGACTAGGTAGAATTGCAAATATTCTTCTGTTTATTAGCTTAGAGAGTATCCTGCTAAAGTAAGTAGTCAAACTAATAGGTCTGTAGTCCTTCCATTCTTTAGGGGAATCACATTTAGGAAATAAACACAAAACAGTAGCATATATGCCCAAAGGGAACTGCCCCTCCCTGAAAAAATCCTTTAAAGCTTCACATAAATTCTTCTTAATAATGGGCCAGCAGAATTTATAGAACTGCCCATTGAAGCCATCAGAACCAGCAACAGCATTATGACATAAGTTCTTGATAACTTCATAGACTTCCCTCTGAGTAGGAACCTCCATAAGTCTTTCATTATCAGCCTCAGAGACCTTCTTAGGAGTGTATTCTCCCAAAACATTAGAACAACAGGGATTAGGAAATTCAAAGATTGGATGATTAAAGTGATTTAGTGTAGATTCACTAATTGTATTAGGGTCTTCATCCCAAGTAGAGCCATTCCATATTCTGGTAATTTGAGACCTCTTCTGTATCTTTTTAAAATAATTATGGAAAAATGAAGAATTCTTTTCACCATCCAAAGACCATTTAGTATTAGCTTTCTGAATCCAATAGGCCTCCTCCCTTTCAAGAAGTAACAAGTGCTTACTTTTAGTATTTTCAAGCAGAAACTTGTCTTGATCAGAATTAGAATTAATTAGATTAGCTTCCAACTTAAAGATTTCATCCTCAACCATCTTTATGGAGTAAAAAACATTACCAAACACTGTTCTGTTCCACACTTTCAGATTAGCTTTTAGAAGCTTAAGCTTAAACCAAAACATGTTGAGAGGAGTCCCAGGTAGATCATTTCCCCAGCAATCTTCAACAACACTGTAAAATTCCTTGTGAAGACACCACATATTCAAAAATTTGAAAGATGAAACCCTTTTAGTTGAGGAAGAAGAGATAGTGATCAATAAAAAAGAGTGATCATAACAGGTTTTAGGGAGATGACGAATGTTAGTGTTATCAAAATGATTCGTCCATTTCCCATTATAAAGAACCCTGTACAGCCGCCTCCAATGCCTACTATTTGTCCATGTAAATATATTACCTGTAAAATCAGCATCAATTAGCGAACAATCTTGTAGGAAATCATTAAAATCATTCATACTAGCAGAACTATTAGTAGAACAATTGAGCTCTTCTTTAGGATAAACAATAGTATTAAAATCTCCCAGAATCATCAACTCCCTTTCATCATCAACAATGGTCCTTAAGCTATCCCACATCAACCTTCTTAAGCTTCTAGAACATTTAGCATAGACCACCGTGACATAGAAGTCCTTTGAAAGTAAGTTATGATTGATTCTGAGATGAAGAAATTGGTCTTCATTAGCAAGGATGTCCACCACATACAACCCATTCCACATAACACATATTTTATTAGTAGTATTGTTTGCATAACCTTGAAAACCCAACTTCTTTGATATAGTTTCCAACTTAGAAGCAAAAACCATAAGCTCTTGAATAGCAATAAAATCTAACTTTTTTTTATCTTTTTAAGGCTTTGATTCTGGATTGAGTTAGCTTGTTCCCAGTCCCACGAACATTCCAGTTTAGGATAGCAATCATTTGGAATGTTTTGAGTTTTTAGCAACACTTTTTTGTTGCACACACTTAGGGAATATGATCCCATTAGAATTGAAATATTTAGGATTTTAAGTTTCTTTAGATCAGTTCTCTTATCACTAAAGGAACTAACTGATTCTTTCTTTACAAGAGATGGAGTGAGGCTACTAGTGGCCTGCTTAGTTGGGGAGGTTTGAGGCAACAAGGAGAAACCAGACTTATCATTAGTTGTATTTCCCATTTAAAGCATGTGGATTGCTTCAATCATCTCTATACCTTCCATAGCTAAATGTACCTGATTCTGGGCTAATTCTTACTTATTTTCAACATTTAGACAATCTTCTTCTTCATTAAAATTGTTTACAATTACTGACTTTAACTTCTTTCCAGATTTCTCTATCTGAAATGCAGGAACTAGGGAATCTGACTTTGTGGAGGAGATTTTGACCTGCACAATAGGTTTCCTTTGAATAATCTTTTTAAAATCTTTATCAGCATGCCCCAGGTGAGAGCAAACTCTACAATATTCAGGGATTTTATTGTAGACAATCCTTTGCCAAAATTTATGGGACCCAAATGTTATCTTTATTTATTTTGGGAGAGACTTAGAAACACATAGGATAACCCAAACTCTACAGTATTTTTGCCTCACTCTATTCCTGGCAGGAATCCAAACATTCAAAGGAGTTCCAATAGACTTAGCCACCTCAAGAATTGTAGACTCATTGTACAAAAACTTAGGTAGATCAGGCAGATCTATAAAGACAGGCGTAGAATGACTCTCTACGTTAGGGTTAAATTTAGGTGACCGATCGAACAACCTCATAATCTTTTCACCTATCTGCCACACGTTCCTCCTCCATATCAGTTTTAGGTCTTCCAACAGAGAGAAATTTATAAATATATGTCTGTAGTTCCAAGGAGAGACATTGTACTCTCCTTTAAATCTGAATGTTTCAAGAAAAGCCTTTACCGTAGCATATTTTGGTTTCCCACTTGAAAATTTTCCAACCATTGTGTGCTTGGCCTTAGATTGAAGGTGTCCAAGTCAGCAGCTTTGAAGTTGACTTCTAATTGATCATTTACCCATGATCTTTGAACATTTTTATGAACTAACTTGTCACTATTTTGTTTAAACAGATCTGCGAATGACCTGTTTACATCTCCTTTGTCAAAGTTAGTTGTAGATTCAAAGGTGGGATTGTCCCTAATCCATGGCTGGACAAGGTGCGAATGCAAGGCTGGAAAGTGATTATCATGATCAGCTGATCGGTAGAAAAGAGAGGAGCATTCACCTAGAAACTATTGAATTTTTCGAATTTATTTTTCGAACCAAATCTTAAACCACAAAATCTTAAAATATTTATGGTAGACCAAAACTAAAATTACTAATACTAATTAACATTATTATTTCTTTTATAAATTTAGAAAAAAAAATCTAATTCTAATTCAAAGCATAGAAAGCAGGAATTTTAAATAAATAAATATATTTATAGGTTGATGATACAGGAAAATAGACCGATTACATGAAAAGCGTTAGATATTTCCTAGGGGTGTTTTGGACAATGACCACGTCCACAAAATTACCATTTAGACCACCACTGGGTAAATTCACCTATATATACCTCAAGTCCAATTGAGTGTCTATCAGAATTTTGGCTTTAAGTAAATTGAGCGTCTTCCTCGTCTTTATTTTCCCCAAACCCTACGTTCTAGTTTGATCGTCAGAGTATCTGATCGTCTCGGTGCTCGTCGAACTAGAGAATCAAACTCGTCTCTCTATCACAGGTTTATTCTATTGTATTTTTTTGGTGATTCATCATCGCCGTCATCAACTTGTACCGATTATAGATGTACAAGAGGATCAGATCATTAAGATCATCGAATCAAAGTTTGCGTGTGTTTATCCTCGGCAGTTGTTTATTTTGTATATATTTGGCTTTCTACATACCATGAGTCGCGAATTAGGTTTGAAGAGAGGGAAATCGAATAGAGGATATAGGGTATATTATTACATTCGAATGTTTGTCTTTTAGAGTATGATCGTCGTACATGCCTATTATCTGGATATTTTTGTGTGGGACAAAGGATGGAACTCAACCACTCAAGAGTTTTGATTAGTGAAGATATTCATATATACCTTAGTTTTAAAGTTTCTTTATGTTTCCTAATTATTCTTTAGTATATGGAGACTTGAGCAGTAAAGGAGCGGAGAGCCAGGGTGTGGAAATCGGACTATACTCCACAAGGAAAAGTATTGGTTAGTATATCCACTGTCGATCTACCATAGAAAACCTGTCTAACAAGACCCCTTATTATCGTACTACGAATTCTATTGTTTGGACTTCTATTGTTAGCTTATTACCGGCACAATCAAGTTACTTTTGAGTTTAACTTATTTTTCGTATTTTTTATTCCCAGGCTATTAAGGGTATTGCCTTCCCTTTTAGCTCTGAAAAACTTTATACAGCTAGCAGAGATGGTGCCGCAAAAGTGTGGAACTGTCAAACTGGTCAATGTGATAAACTGATGACTCTCTGTGTAGAAATTGGCTGTTTAATTAACGAGAAACCTTGGTTCTTCATCGGCATGCCAAATATTATCCAGGTTCGTTCATACTTGAATGCTGATTCATTTTTTTTATCTAATAACCCTAGTTTTTAATGACGCTGCTGCGGAGTGAGGTGCGAGAGGTGCAGCACCTCACTCCGTGGCGCGACGCTACGGTGGCCCCACGAGCATGTGGCGAGGCGCTGCGAGGCGAGTCCAAAACATCCGTTTCTGTTGCTTTCTTATTCTTTCTTTTAAAATCATGCCTTCACTGTCTTCAAAAGACTATGGACTATTCACGCAGGTTAACATGACTAGGGCTGTCAACGCTTTTCCGGAACCGAGAACCGGACCAGGACCGAACCGATAAGGACCGGACCAAGAACCGGATCGAATCTTAACGGTCCAGTTTGCGGTTCCATTGTAAAAACCGAAAATCGATAAGAAACCGAAATAAAAAACCGGTTAGGAACCGAACCGAACCGATAAAATCGATAGGACCGAAAAAACCGATACGGAATCGAACCGATGAAACAGATAAACCGGTAGAACCGATAAAAAATCGGACCAATAAAACCGTTAACACCGATTATTTATTATTATTATATATTCTTTTATAAATTATACTACCAAAATTAATAGTTAATTACCAATTTTTTAAGAAAATTAAAGATCAACTTATAAACTTTAGTTTTTATATCATTTATTTTAATAAAAAAATAATTAAAAATCAATTTTTAATTAATTTTATTTTTTTAAGTGGACCGAATCGGACCGGACCGAACTCGGACCGAACCGGACCGAACCGAACCGAAAGCTTAGCGGCTCGGTCCGGTTCCAAAAATTAGAACCGAAAGCTTAGCGGTCCGGTCCGGTTCCTTCAAAACCCGGACCGAACCGGACCGATAACAGCCCTAAACATGACTCTTCAATTTTCTAAATATGAAACTTTTAATCACAGTTCAATTTCTTAATATTTAATTTCTTAAGACTATTTATATTTTTTTCTGATCATTATTCAATTTTTTCGATATTTAGTTTTCTAAAATTGTTCGTTTCTTTTAAAAACATATCAAGAGACGTGAAAGTATTGATTAGTATCACTATTCCTAAAAGTTGTTCATATTTTTTCATTGAATATATTCTATTTAATTTTGTAGTTTATTCTAGTTTGCAACGGCTTACGAGTTTTTTTTTAAATTTAAATTCACATTTAGTAGTTTTCTTTTCTTCAAAATATTCTTATCTTTTTTGAACAAATGATACATGATTCTAATAATACGTCTTCAAGTTTTAAAGTAAGAGATATTGGTTGGAATTATGGTATATTGTCATTTGGAAAAAATAAAGATTGTGTTCGATATAATTTTTGTGATAAATTGTATGATGGGGTAACTCGTCTTAAAAAATATTTGATTGAGGGTTTTAAAGATGTTGTTGCTTGTTCTAAATGTCCTGATAATAATAAGGAGAGTTTGATAATGTTAAAACAAAAAAATAGATGAGATTAAGGCAAATGAGTAGTACATAATTTTGATGTTTTAGTGGATGTGAAAGAACATTAACCGGAAGTGCGTGCACATAGTGCTCAAGTGATAAAAGTCTGTTAGATTTATTTTACAAAAGGGAAGCTTTGGGGAAAAAAAAGAAAATCTGGATAAGATCAAGTAGATCGTAATAAGTATAATAAAGAGTTAAATGATCATGTCGTTCACATGTTTGCTATAGGGATGTATGATGCTGTAATTGCTTTCAAAGTTGTGAATTATGGTTCGTTAAAAAAATGGTTCAAAAATAATTAGACAGTGTGATAGTGGTATAAAGGTTCCTACAATGCCTGAAGTGCGATTAACTTGTTTGAAAAAAGAAAAAAAAATCGCACACAAAAAATTCTTGAGGAAAATATAGATGAGGTTATAAAAAATGGTTGCACATTGATGTAAGATGGATGAATTGACATGAATGGTAGAGTTCTTGTCAATTTCTTAATGAACATTTCTAAAGTAAGTGTGTTCTTGGATAGTGTTGATGCCTCGTCATATTCAAAATCAGGATTAAATATCTTTCAATTGGTTAGCAAGTACATTGACCACATTGGTGCTGAAAATATTGTTAAATAGTGACTCATAATGCCTCTGAAAATATCCTTCCAAGATGTTTGAGACATTTGCTATATTTTTTTTAGTTGACATTTTTTGTGATTAGAAAGCTACTTGAGGTCAGGTATCCATATCTTTATTAGACGCCTTATGTGACATATTATCTTGATATGATGTTTGAAGACATTTTTAAAATTCTAAAATTTAATAAGACAATTGAGAGAGGAATTAGGGCTAATGGTGATGTGTACCCGAACACGAGTCTTAAGTTTGATGCGAAAATTCACCAACAACAAAGAGATGACGTGACCCTCCAAAACTCATTTTGTTATTGTATTTTTGAAATTTAAGAGGTTTCAGGAGGAATAAAGGCGTCTAGCTAGACTTTTCAATTCAGATGAATGACTTTAGAGTACACTTTCAAATCAAGAAGTGGGAAAACAATTCTTAAATTTCTTAGTGGATGATTTTGGAGAACCACTAATGATATTCTTAAAATTGGTCGTCCACTATTGACAGTGTTGTGTATGGTAGATGAAGAGGTGAAACCAGTAACAGTCTATATTTATAAAGATATAGACAAATCAAGATAGGCTATTGCAGTCGTCTTTTCAAATGATTAAACAAAGTACAAGGAAATTTTTAAGACTATTTGAAAGAGATGAGACAATCAGTTACATAAGTTTTTGCATGTTGTAGGATATTATCTTAATCATACCATATATTTTAGCAACCTAATTATCGAAAATGATGTCAGAATAATCTTTGATAGGCATTGAGCAAAACCACTTGTAATATCGACATCATCTTCAACTATTGGGTTGCTAAAATATAAGCTAGGATTAAGATAACATCTTATATCATACAAAAGCCTGTGTAACTGATTGTCCTATCTCTTGTCAATAATCTTGAATATTTCTTTGTACTTTTCTTTATTATTTGAAAAGATGACTGCAATAGCTTCTTTTTATAGTCTATAGATTTATAAATGTACACTATTATGGTTTCACCTCTCTATCTACCATACACAACACTGCCAATATTAGACGACCAATCTTAAGAATATCATTAAGTATTTCTTCAAAACCATTCACTAATAAATTTAGGAATTGTTTTTCCACTTACGCTTTTGAAAATATAGTCTAAAGCCATTCATCTGAATTTAAAAGTCTAGTTAGACGCCTTTGTTCCACTTGAAACCTCTTTAATGTCAAGAATGCAACAACAAAACGAGTTTTAGCAGGTCACACCATCTATTTATTGTTGGTAAATTTCCGCCTCAAACTTAAGACTCGTGTTCGCCTATAGATGTAATTATTCACCATAATTTCCCTCTAAGTTGTCTTCTTAAATTTTGAAATTTTAAAATGTCTTTAAACATCAAATCAAGGTAATGTGCTACACAAAGCGGCCAATAAAGACATGAATTCCTAGCCTCAATTAGTTTTCTTATGATAAAAAGTGTCAGTTAAAAGAAACATGATAATAATTTAAAATATTAAATAAATTGCATGTAGAACATGTGTCAAACATACCTGCAAGAATATTTTCTCAGATATTATCAATCACTACTTGAACAACATTTTAGCACCAATTCGATCAATTTATTTTCTAATCAATTCAAACATTTTTAAACATGTTTTTTAATATGACGATGCATCGACACTATATAAGAAGACACTTACTTTTGGAATGTTCATTAAGAATTTGACAAGAACATCACCATCCATTTAACATCAATGTGTAACCAGTTTTCTTAGCATTTATAATATTTTCCTCAAGAAGTTTTTATGTGTGATCTATTTTTTCCAGACAGGTTACTCACATTTCATGCACAGTGGGAGCCTTCATACTAGAACCACACTGTCTAATTTCTTCAATTATGTTTTGTAAGCCTCATAATTCATAGTATTGGAAACAATTTGAGCATCATACAACCATCTAGCCTCATCATATTTTCCTCAAGAAGTTTTTGTGTGTGATCTTTTTTTCCCAGACAAGTTACTCGTACTTCATTCATAGTAGGAGCCTTCATACCAGGACATACTGTCCAATTGCTTTAATTATTTTTTGTAACTTATAATTCACAACATTGGAAACAATTCTATCATCATACAACCATCCAGAAAACACCTGAATGACATGATCCCTTAACATCTTCATGTACTTGTTAGCATCTACTTGATCTTGTCTATTTTTTTCTAAAGCTTCCCTTTCGTAAAATAAATCTAACTGACCCTTAACACCAGGAGCACTACATTAACACACTTCTTATTCATCTTCTTTCACATCCACTACAACATCAAAATTATCTATTAGCTCATTTTCCTTGATTTCATTTTTTTGTTTTAACTCTGTCGATATGTCTTTAACATGACAAAGACATTTAGAAAAAATAAACAACATTTTCAAAACCACCAATCAAATGTTGTTCAAGACGAGTTATCCCTGTGTACACTTTATCACAAAAATTACATCGAATATAATTTCTATTTTTTCCATTTAGACATGTACAATCTCAACTGATATCTCTTATTTTGGAACTTGAAGACGTTTTAATATTATAACCATATGCCATTTGTTCAAAAAAAATAATAATTTGAAGAAGACGAAAAAAGAACTACAAAGTATGGACTAACCTTTAAATTTCAAAAAAAGAAAAAACTTATAAACTCATTGCATGTTAGATGAAACCATAAAATTAAATATATACTAATGGATACTCTCACTACTCTTGATATTTAAATTAAAACATATATATAGTTTTAGGAAATGAAATATTAAAAAAATTAAATAGTGATTAAGGAAAAATATAAATAGTTTTAGAATATTAAATATTAACAAAATGGAATAGTGATGAGGAAATTCCCTATTTAAAGAATTAAATAGTCATATCAATATGCATTCTTGAATAACCAATAGTCTTTTAATTTTTTGATCTGATACAAAATAAATTGGTTTAGTTACAATAAAGAGTCACCCATGGTTAAATTTATGAAGATATTGAGGAGTCATTAACCGTAGTTTATTGAACTTTATACTTTTATAAGTTTCAAGGGTTAAAAACACCAGAGGTCCTCCACGTTTGTCACTTATAACACATCAGTCCCTATTATTTGTCTCTGTAATAAACTGATCCCCTATATTTTAAAAATGTAACAAACAGATCCTTTTCTGAAAATTTAAAGGACCTGTTTATTACAAATTGAAAACGTGAGGGACCTGTTTATTACAGACATGAAGGATCTGTTTATTACAAAAAGGATCTGTTTGTTACATTTTTAAAACATAGATGACCGATTTATTACAGATACAAAGAATAAGGACTACTGTGTTACAAGTGACAAACATGAAGAACCTGTGGTGTTTTTTACCCTAAGTTTCAAGCATGATTTATAAAAAAAATTAAAAGAACAACAGAAAAGAGACGCCTTGGACTCGCTTCGTACCCGTGGAACCCCTTTGGTGTTCGCCTTATCGGCTGAGGCGCTACAGCCTCGCTTTGCAGCGGCCCCATTGAAAACAATGACAAGGAGAGAGAAAAATAATTAGATTCAAAGACCAATAAATTCATGAGATTTTTTTTTGAGATGCAACCATTAGTTTTTAACTTTTCAAAGCAACAATAGAATAACAGAGAATAATATCTTTTTAGTTATTACTTCAATTATATTTTTCGTTTGTATTTGTATGGAAGAAACGAAGAATGAACTGTGATATTCACCAAACACGAAGTCAAAATAATTCATATTGGACATGGCCCAATGTTCGAAAATTTGGAATGATGCCTCGAGGTGGTAAGCTCCTAAGAAGCGGAACTGTGCCTCCTAAGAAGCGGAACTGTGCCTGGAGACGCAAAAACATAAATGAACAAAATATTTATTAAAATTAATTGAATATTCACTAATTAAAATGTAGTATTGTTTAAAATAAAATAAAATAAAATCTAAGCAAAATAAATTAGTGGAATGATTCCAAATAGCAATATATATATTTATTTAACTATAGGAGGATAATAATAACTTCCAACTTTTAAATCAGCAGTGACATCAAAGTCTAAGAGTTTGACTATATTACATGCAATATGTATATTTAATTAAATTTTAAATTAAAAGGAGCAGTTATATTTATTTAAAATTTAGATTAAAAATAAAAACACTGGCTTATCTTTATCTTTAGATAACCGATAAATATATATTTGATGTTGCAAAATAAAAATAGTAGAACTTAAGATTTTAAAAAAAAGTACAGAGTTTAAGATTCTACACTGAAAGCAACGAGGGAGAGGGAAAATGTGTATACGAAAGTAGTTTTTTTAAAGTTTAGAATATAGTCATTCGAAGTTTATACTTTAAACGTCTCAAAGTGTGTGGTTTAAGAGGTACGCCTTAAGTAAAAAAATATTTCATGTCTATATTGGGTAAGGCGTGTATTCATGTTGTTCGGTTATTGACCGAACATATTCAAAGTGCTGTTCAAGATGTACCTTTTAAATAATTTTTAAAGCTCTGCACTTGGTGGTTTAATTTTTATGGGAGAATGAAATGGGAACATCGACATTGAAACATGGAGGATTTGAAAAAAAGGTTACGATATTTGTCGAGAACAAATTTGGAATAATTTAAAATTGCTTTGCGGTTGTTTCATTTTTCAATCCGAAAAAAGCAAAAAGTGAAACTTTACGATTTCAATAACTGATGTTACCGGTGCGAACTAAGTGACCTCCGATCTTCTGGATTCGAGTTCTTTTGGATCAATAAACAACCGTCCCGCCCTATTCTCTCCAAAATTGACCGCGTCCTTGTCAAATCAGAATGGGAGAACCTCTTCCCCATGTCCCATGTCCACTTTGGTCATCTTCGCACTTCTGACCACACAACAATTACCCTCAATTTTGGACTCCCTCGTCCGAAGCGGAAAAAACCTTTCCATTTTTTTAATATGTGGCAATCTCACCCGCATTTCAAGGACATTGTTTCCAATAGTTGGAACCTTCCTTCCCCCTCCCTGGGAATGAAAAGGGTTTATGATAAGCTTGTGAGATTGCAACCGGAGCTTGCCATCCTTAATCGTTCGGACTTTAGTGACATATCCTCCGGAGTCTCTATAGCCCAAAGATGTCTGTTTGAGGCTCAAGAAAGCTTAGCCTCTGATCCCCTTAACCCTCGTTTAGTCACAATCGAATCTGAGGCTTCGGCATCTTTCATTTTCCTTAGTCGTGCTGAAGAATCCTTTTTTAAGCAAAAATCGAGAGAAAATTGGATTAAATTGGGGGACAAGAATTCAAAATTCTTCCATAAAAGCATTAAAGCCCGGTTGTTCCACAATAAAATAATCTCGATCTCCAACGACCAAAGAGTCACTGTCTCATCCCCGGTTAGTGTTTCCAAGACCTTGGTGAATTATTTTGAGAATTTGTTGGGTTACCAAGCATCTTGCTCCCTACCCAGGTCTAGAAAAAGTCTCTTCCCTTATAAATTCTAGAGTTAATAATTCTGATAAAGAGTTAATGATCCGCGAGATTTCTTGTTCAGAAATTAAATCCGCTCTCTTCAGTATTGATAGCGATAAATCTCCTGGTCCCGATGGTTTTAACTCTAGTTTTTTTAAGTCATCTTGGAACATTGTTGGTACGGACATCTGCAATGGTGTCCAAGAGTTCTTCCTCTCTGGAACCATGAATGAGTCCTGGAACACAACCTCTATCGCTATCATCCCCAAAAAAGACTCTCCTTCTATGCTAGCTGACTATAGACCAATTGCACTTTGTAATGTCGTCTATAAAATCATCTCCAAAATTCTGGCCAACAGAATTAAAACCGCATTTCCTTATCTCATTGATTCTTCGCAATCAGCTTTTGTTGAGGGAAGGAACATATCTGATAACATCCTTCTCTCCCAAGAGCTGTTGAGGGGCTATCAAAGTAAGGGTAGGGGAAAAAGGGTTGCCCTTAAAATTGATATCATGAAAGCCTTTGATAATGTCCGATGGCACCTCATTCTGGACATCCTTGTCGCAATGCATTTCCCGGAAAAAATGATCACCTGGATTGTAAAATGTATCTCCTCTCCCTCTTACTCTATTATAATCAATGGAGACCTTCATGGTAAGTTCAAAGGCAAAAGAGGTCTCAGAAAAGGTGATCATCTTTCCCCTCTCCTCTTCGTACTTGTTATGCAATTACTTTCTGGCATCCTCAAAGAGAAAAGTCTTGATGAGAATTTCCGATTCCATTGGAAATGCCACAAACAGAAAATTATCAATCTGCTTTGCAGATGATCTGATGATTTTCTGCCATGGGGACATCCTCTCTCTTAATCTCATCAAAACTGCTCTGGATGATTTCTACTCTATCTCTGGTCTTAAGGCCAACCCATTGAAAAGTCAAATTTTTTCTCTGGAATTGATCATCATCTTAGAATGAATATTATGCCAATTCTGAACTTCCCTAAAGGCTCCCTTCCAGTGAAATACCTGGGCGTTCCTCTTCTCACTGGTAGGCTTACTCACTCGGAGTGTCGCCCTCTTCTGCATAGAATAACCTCTCGTATTGAGGCTTGGACCTCTAAGCATCCCTCTTATGCTAGAAGGCTTCAGTTAATCAAATCGGTCATTTTTGCTGGACAGGTTTATTGGTCTTCAATTTTCATACTCCCTTCTAGGATTAATAAAGAGCTAAGCCAATACCTTCATCGTTTCATGTGGTCTAGCTCTGCTATGAAGATTCATGGGGCCAAAGTGGCCTGGTCCACTGTAACCACTCCCTATAAAGAGAGCGGCATTGGGATTTTAGACCTAAAAATATGGAATCAGGCGGCTGTCCTTAAGCACCTATGGTCTATTGTTAGTAATCAGAAACATTCTATTTGGTGTGAGTAGATTAAAACTGAAAAGATTAAAAACAAAAGTTTTTGGAACGTCTCTTTTGGATCCTCCCCCTCTTGGATATGGATGAAAATTCTCTGTCTCCGCCCTTTGGCTATTAATTTGTACAGGGTGGCAATCGGGAATGGAAGAACTACTTCTCTCTGGCATGACCCGTGGCTTCTCTCATCTCCTCTGGCAATCCACTACGACCCTGACATAATTTGTGACTCTCGTATGGGAAATAACCTTAAAGTCTCCGACATCATCTCAAATGGGGACTGGAATTGGCCTGAAAATCTGAGATCAGCTAGGGTTCGAAGTCGTGCGCATCTAGAAGAAATCAGCCAACTTATTCTCTCTCTCTCCCCCAACCAAACTCTTTATCAAAGGACGCTCCTTACTGGATTACAAGGGATGGTGGCAATAAATTCTCGATTCGTGCCACTTACAACTCTATTCGTTAGCCTATTCCTATAAAGGGATGGGCGGGGTTAGTATGGAACAAATATAACATTCTTCGCCACTCTTTTATATCCTGGCATGCTATTCAGGGTAAGCTTGTCACCAGAGACAAGCTCATTAGTTGGGGTATCAACACCCCTACTTCCTGTGCCCTCTGCTGCTCTGACCTGGAATCTATATCTCATATCCTCTATGAATGTAGTTTCGCTTAGAATATTTGGTCTTATTTTAGTACCAAACTTAACCTCCCTTTCCAACTCTCCTCTTGGCATGATTGGATCCTCGAGGCGTCAAGTTGGTCGAACTCTCATGACCATTATATTTGGCGCACTTGATTCAATGAAGTCATCTACCATGTTTGGAAAGAGCGGAATTCAAGAATTTTTGGATCCCGCCAGCCTTGGCTTCCATGATTTCCTTCAATATCTTATCGGATTTCCGATATAGATTTCATGGAACCAAATTTGGCTGGTCTTAGTAGAATACAATAATACTAACAAAACTCTATCTCTATCTTTGTAGGTCTCACCAGTATATCGTGGAGCTAGGAGCATGGGTCCCGGTTCGATCACGGAGTCGCCTAACACCACTTAGTCATTAGAGCATGTTTATTACGTTGTTTATGTTTTCTGTTACCTCCGAACTAAGACATTTCGACTTTCTTAGCTCCTTTGTTGTTTGACATTGTATTCTCTCAGGGTATGCCCTAGAAAATTGTATGAACCTTTTCCATTTATTTAAAGTCTTTTTTTCACCAAAAAAGAAAGAAAGTAACGCTTTATGATGTCATTAGTTATTTAATGAAACATACTTCATAGATAATGTTGTTTAGAATATATCGCATTTTAGTGTGCATATTTTCTTTTATTTTATAATTATATCAAGGTTATATTATTTTATTGGTGAAATATTTATAAATGTCTAACTCAAGGATCTAATTACCATCTAGCACTAAACAATAGTAAACTACTAATAGATATTTGGACTATGGTGATAAACAAAAAGTAACCCTTATTTTTTTTAAATTAAATAATTTTTCTTTTAAATTAAATAATTTTTTAAAAAAATTAAAAATCCGTATGTTTCAAACCATATCTCGGGAAAAAAAACATAAAATATTATTGGCTTTGTTTTTTTGAAGATGAACACAAAATATCCTCAACGTATTTAGTTTGTTCATCTTAAAAAACAAAACCAATGGTACTTTCAAATTTTTTTACTGAGCTCTGGTTTGAAAGATACAGATTTTTTTAAAATTTAATAAAAATTAAAAATAAAGAAGAGAAGCTTTGGTTCAAGTATGAGAAGTAGTTACGTGGTTGGTGACGAAGCTTGTGTATTTGAAGTATTATTTAGAGAATTAGGTATTGAATACGATTTATTTATTCAAAATGGATATTAGCTAATCAATATTGAAGATTGAGGTTCTAGATGACAGTAAAGTTTGGTTTTGGATATCTTTATAAATATTTCACGTATTTTATTAGTCCATAGCTTTACATGCCACTTCTTCAAATGTTTATAAAGGGAAAAACCATTATTATCATTTTACACAAAAAATGTTTAAAAATTATAAAAATTATAAAAAATTATTATAATTTTCTTAATTTTATTCGGGTGTACATAGGACTTGTCTTCCAATCGTAAGTAACTAATAAAAACCGATTTTAAATATAAAAAACAAAATGAAACTGAAATAAAATTCATGGTAATATGATTTTGTTATTATGTAAATATCTAATCAAACGATAAGTAGATCGATCCATATGGTTATGATTTTTTTGGACTTACCAACAAAATATGAAATAATTTTAGAGATTCCAGAGAGAAAATATAATGTAAAATTAAAAATAAAATAATAATTGTTTATCAATTGTTAGACTAGTGCGAATTTTGTTTATAGTGATATGGCATATAAGATTTAAAAATACATAAAATCTTTATCAGATTTAGTTTACCCATTTAATTGATACGATACAAATAGTTAGTAGCACTTTTACTCTTTGCAAGTTTGACAAATGAAAATTTAAAAATTTGTAAAACTGATGGTTTAATATAGGCACTGTGAGTTAGTTGTATAAGGTAGACAGGTATGTTAAACCAAGTTATGTTAATAAGATCAAATAATTTATTTATTTATTTAAACATCATATATTATTTTTAATTAGAAATTAAAGAAATTAAATTTCTATATTTGATCTTTTTGTCCATTTTTTGTTTGTGTGTTAAATCAAAGATCAAACGCAACAATCTTGTCGAATAGACACAAAAGTTTCTACTTGGTGTTTGTCAGTCATAATTTTGACTTGCCTCAATAATATCCTTGGCGACTAAAACATTCATTGAGTAAAAAGACTCAATTTTGTAAGGAGAAAAAATATACAAGCATGATATGACTTTTTTATGCATGATAACAGCTATCATACAAGAGGCTTGAAGAGTGTTTTAAGATCTCGTCAGAGACGTATGTGGGGCGCAGCTCCTTGTCAAACACCTATAAAGGTCTTAGCTGGAACTAAGTGAGATATCCATGGTATCTCCGCTAAAAACAAGTCAAATACCCATTGGGGTCTCGACTAAAAACAAGTTAGATAATCATTGGTATTTCGACTGGAAGCAAGTCAAATACACACTGGATCTCAGCTGAAAGAAAGTCACACACTCATGGGGACCCGGAAGAGTCTCGGCTGTCGACGCTCATGGGGACCCATGAAGAGTCTCGGCTTCCGAGACCAACTAAGAAGTTAAAAGGTCTCAAGTGAATATTGATTACCGATATTTCTGACGACATTATGTACAGACCACATGTCACCTCTTTATAAAACATATCAATAAGATTTTTTATTAGAAGTTTTTAAGTTCCTCGTAATTTTAAAGATGTGTCATTTAGGCTCTCAATATCCTACAACAATTAATAAATGAAGAAGAAAAATCATAAAAAGTAACACTTCTTGTACGAATACATAGTGGCCAATATTTATTGGCTACTTTAGCACCCATAGAGAGAAAGTCCTTACTAAAATTTCCGACCACCGCAATAAATTTTGCGGTGCTCTTAAACCACCGTGAAACCTCACTGAAGATCGGTAACCGCCACGAATTCCTCCTATGGTCTGAAACAAAAGTATCCAAATCCAACTAAGACTTGTAGTTCTAATTTTCCCTCATGGCCAAGATAACCTCTGCCAATATTGTCGTGTGTCAAGGTAGTTTCTGCCCATTGTGTCAATCATCACAAAAAAATTATACATAGTCAGTTCTGCCTAGTCACAAAATATTAAGTATATATACCATAATCCAGAAGAACTCGAAAAAATTAGATTATATAAAAAAATCATATAAACGTCTTCATTCGGTTGCCTTATCCGGACGAGATTCCTACTTCAAAAAATGTTAACTATGACGTCTTCAACTAGGGGGGGCTTTCGCTACACCCCAACTCTTTAAATTATTTGAGTTATTGGATGTGTGGCCAAGTCAGGCCACCTCTATTATTTGGAGAATTGTAATGGATACAATTAATACTCTCACATATCCATGATAAAGTTTGAGATAAAGCATTATCCCATTTTGCAGCTTCACCATAAGTAACTAACGACAACACTTTCATTTTTACTATCTTACTGTTCAGAATCCACACAAGATGTTGGATTGTATTTTTATGTTCGATAAGAATAAAAAAATAAGTTTTGTATTCGTAAGTGGGGCTTGGGAAACCAGTGTACCACCAAGTAGATGCAACCAACGCTAAATCGCCGATGACTGGATTAACTTCTTGCTTACCATCAAAATGAAACTTTCTTTGATAGATTTACCGTAAGTTACTTCATTGCATTTCTCTAAAGGCTAATTTTTTTTTACATTTTACTTAAAGAGTTCAACTATCTTTTTAGTTGAATGAATTATACAAGTGAAGCCCAATTCGTAAAATTATAAAACTATGTAACCAAACATTAATATAATAAATTTCATAACCGTTTCACCGTAGAAAACCTCGTTTGGTTTTGAGAGTCATGACATCATTAGTGAGGGCCTAATTCCACACGTCAATTATTACAAACTTGTTAATATTCTCGTGGGCCTATTAACTTTTGCAATTATCATTCTTAATGAAGAAAGTTATTTGCTTGTGATGTTTTTAGATTTATCCGGGGCTGATTACTGAATATCGTGTACAGTGGAATTGTGTGGGGAGAATAAGTAAAACGTTTAGAGAGAGAAAGTAGTCAAAATAAAATACCAATGATTACAAAGTACCATTTTTCCAAAAAAGGATCTTTACTTATATAGTGCCAGTGGTGGGCTCCACTGTTACATGCTACGTTTATACTTATTACATATTGGCCCTCACATTTACACTTGTTTCTTATATTTCCTAACTTTAAAAATAGGTCCTTATATGCCTTTATATTATCAATTAAGCCCCTTAATAATCTTGACATTTTATGCCCTTATCAGTAGCCCCCTAGTTTTACGGAGATTCGAGCAAAAACTACTTGACTGTTGAGCTTTCTCGTCAGGAATTCTTCAACAATGGTTTGTTAGTGACCGATTTACCGGTCAATAATATCCCGACGCGTCGAATTCAATCAGAATTATAATCAAGCTCTTTGGCCCATCTCTACAGCCCTTAGGTCAAATTATCTTTTCCAGTGGCCCATCTCCTTTACCCACATAATCGGTTTCCTGACTCGTCCACGTATCACTCATCAACTTGTCGCCTGTACTCGCAGTTCCCAGCTGTTGAACTACCCAACGCGTGCCTCATGAGGCTAGCCACCTAGATCTTCTGTAGCTCTCAAGATAGACATGTGTCTCGCGATAACTTGACTATACTTTTACTAACATTTTGGTTAAGAGAATTTTGATCTTCCGGATGCTCTTTTTGATTGCGCTTCTCCATGGAGTGAAACGTTACCAGGCTTATTCGCTTATAAATAGTCTCACTTCTTCATTTTCACAGTTTACCTAAATTCTAGAGAGATAAACACCTTGCTACTTTAGAATTCTTAGATAGAAGACCCTCCTCTCATAAGAAACCTAAGAAGAAACCCGACCCTCCGGAGAAACTAGTTTTTAGCTTCATTGATTACCTCAGTATCACCGAACGTGCTAACGAATACCAAGCCACTAGATTTATTCATAAAGATCCCATATATCCGTTGAGTTCAGAGCTGCTGATTTTTCTGAAACCCAAAAATCTGTGCCCATCTATACCTTCTTCCATCGCGAGCCCCCGAGTATCCCGATAACTTCCTTACAAACAAAAAGGCCTGACGCCGCTACTCGTTCTACTCCTTTAAGAACCAGAAAAACTGACGCTGCAACTCATCTTATTCATTCAAGACCCCGAGATACTGTTGACCGACCAAAAACTCATTTTTTAACTATAGGTGACTTTAGCTCTTCATCTACCCGTCCTGAATATTTTCACCTGACTCCAACCATTATAGGACGTCGAATCAGTCATAACACTACGATCACTCCTAAGTGGGTGGTTCAACAAGATAAGGAAAGAAGAAAACGTGAAGAAGCTGTTTCTGAAAAGGTCGAGGTCCCAGCGCTTGGTCTTACTTGAGTTAACAACAGCTCAAGTATTGTTCTCGCGACTCCTTCTTCCAAAGGGTTGGTGTCTGCTGATAAATCCTTTCCCAAGAAAGTCCAAAGTACCGAGGGTCAGCGAGGGTCAAAAACAAGACTGCTCAAGGCCCATTACCTTCAATCAAAGCTTCTGTGTCAACAAGGGTCGAAGACAAAACCGCTGAGAAAAACACCCATAAGTATTCAACCAAGGCATCTGTGTCGACGAGGGTCGAAGACAAGATTTCCGAGAAACCTATTCAAAAATCTTCAACAAAAGCATCTGCGTCGACAAGAGTTGAAGAAACAGTTGCCGACCCATCTGCACCAACAATTCCAGAGGCTCAAACTACTCTTGCGGTTGGCGAGGCTGAAAAAGAACCTTTACCCCCTGAAGTTGTCGATGTTGTGAATGACTACCACATTCTTCTTCCCATAGATCACATTATGTCTTTTTTTACCGAGAAATATCTACACTATCCTCTCGATGAAGAAGCCGACTTAAAGAATATCTGGAGGATTCCTGACTGTGTAACCGTTCACTTTCCAAAGCCGGTGAGACTCCCTTATCCGTGCAAGATCGAGAGATAGTGTTCTTCACTGAGCTTTTCAGCTAGGGTCTGCGACTTCCTCTTGATCCCGAAATTGTCAGACACTTTGAGATCCTTCATATTTGTCCGACCCAGTTGACTCATAACGCTTTGTATACTTTAATTTCTACCATTATGGCTTCTCGATTGGCCAGAGTCCCAATATCCATGGAGGAATATATAGGCATATCTGGATTTCAAAGTCTCCTAAGATGCCCTTCTTCAATTTTTCTCTTGCCAATCCAAAAAAGATAGCGAACAATTTGTTGGAAGTTGACCGCTCGTGGAAGTACCGATTTATCTTCATCAGCGGTTCTTGGGAAAATGGGTGGCCATACAGCAAAAAGAATTCGAGGCGCCTAACTTAAAAATGAACTCCTGAAGGTTTATCTCGTTCTTTTTACTAACCGACCTTCTTCATTAAGCTTGCAAGGTAACTATTCAGGATTTGAGAAAAGCTCACCTTAAGAAAGCTTCAGAAATCTTTGCTAAACTCCGAGCTTTTGCCAGAAAGAATTAATGTCAGCAATTCCGTCGATGCTTTAAAAACATCAACCTCATCAACAACAATATTTGGCCCTGCTCCAACAAAATTCTAAGTATCGAACAATTGCGGACTCCTCCTGATGTTGCCGACTTTTTAAGGAGACTAGATGCCCCAGATTTTGAGGTGTTTTTACTCAAGAAAGATCGGGTGTCTAGTAAACGGGTGAAATCGGAGGATTTGTCTAATCCAGAAAATGAATAGGAAAATATCGATGGTGACGCTGTAGACAAAACCTTAGAAGTATTACCCTCAGATCCTAAAACCACTGTCATCCTTAGTGACCCAATCGCAAACGGGGATAAATTTCCTGAAGTCGGCAAAGGGACACAAAAAGGACGTGGTGAAAAAAGAAATAAGAATGCCGCAGCTGAAAAGGGGAATCATACTTCAAACAAAGGATCCAAAGTGAAAATCGTGTTAGATGAATTGCGTTGTGACCCAGCCACTGACCAGATCACCATTCCCACCATGTTCGAACAGTTTGGTGGTACGAAGTCGGCCGCACCTGTCAAGTCTCTGTAAAAGAAAGAGGCTCGGAGGAAATACATTATGCGTGCAAAACTAGGGCATCGGGCCACTCAGGTGATCTTTCTTTGGTGGCCCACCAAGAATATACTCATTGTCAAGAATCCCGATCCTTCAACATTGCCAGTTGGCACTCAGAGTTCGAACTCTTTTTCCCTTCAATATTCGGACATTCTAGCGAATTACCTGCAAAACATACTTGCCCCCATAGCCCAAAAATAAATAGAGGTAATGAAACTTCAGAAGGAACTTGAAGATCTCAAGAAAAGCATCCCATTAAAATCCTAGGAATCGCAGAACTTAATTGATCTTGCCAACGCTCGAGCTGGCGCAGCCCAATCTAAGATCCAGGCTTTTGATGTGAAAAAAAAGAGTGGGAAAAATCTGTTTCTCAGGACAAAGAAGATCGTGCCAAAGCCATTGAAGAATTAGTTGTCCAGAAGCTTCCGAATGGTTATCTTCGCTAGTGATCGACGAAAATGGCTACAAACCTTCACGAACTTCAAGTGATCGTCGACAAAAGTAAGGAAGAGAACCGTCTTTTTGATGGTACGTGTAAAAACGTTATGGAAGAAGAGGTTGCCAACGGAAGGGCCGACTATGTTCTAAACTTTCACGAACAGTTTCCCCGGATACCGTTGGGGTCGATGTGGCTAGACATCTCAGAAGAAGATCGTCCAGAAGGCGTTGATTGTACCGACCCTGTTATCGAATATACTGAATCGTCTAAAGATCCCTCCGATGCTTAAACTCTGTTGCTCGGATATGTTGTTTTTTGTTCCTTTAAAAGTTAAGACTTGGTTGTTTTTGTTATATATTTTCATTCCTATTCGTTTTTTGTACTCTCTGCTCGATATCCTACCATTTTTATAATCAAAAGTGATCAGTTTTCGATGCAAAAGTCAATGGGTTTTTATATCATATATCGTGTTCAAATTTGTGGATCAACTTTTAGCTAAAAAACTATATACTAAGTTCGAACTTGTTGATCAACTTTAGAGTTGAAAAACCTTGTAACAGGTTCGACTTTGTTGATCAACCTTAATGTTGAAAAAAAATTTAGTATGTCGAATATGTTGATCAACCTTAGAGTTGAAAAAACCCTTACAAAAAGGTTTGGATATGTTGATCAAACTTGGAGTTGAAAAACCCTTATGAAAAGGTTCGAATATTTTGATCAACCTTAAAGTTGAAAAACCCTTACAAAAAGGTTTGAATATGTTGATCAACCTTAAAGTTGAAAAAACTTTTAATAGGTTCGAAGTTGTTGATCAACTTTAATGTTGAAAAACCCTTATAACAAGGTTCGAAAATATAACAACAAGAAACTTGTTTTAAGGCTCTAAAGATTTACTAAACGGGTCGGTTTATATAGACACCTCATCAAAACCTCCCAGTGCCACCATGGTAGGAAAGCGTATGTCCCCGACCAAAATTATCTTACAATACGGTTTAAAAAATTAAGAATTAACAATCATTCTAAATACAATTTAAGGTGCTCAATGTTCCAAGGGAGTTGTAAAGGTTGACTGAATTTATCTTTTAACCAATAAGTCCCTGACTTTACTTTCTCTATCACCTGATACGGCCCTTCCCAATTGGGTGTCAATTTCCCCAAATGCTTGTCTTTGGTGTGAAGGAATACTTTTTGCAGTACTTTTTCCCCGACCTTGAAGTCTTTTCTTCAAACTTTTGAAGCATACATGCTTCTCATAAGGGTCTGATAATGCAAGGAGCTTAAGTGAGCCCTAGGTCGTTTTTCCTCTATCAGATTCAAAGCCAAAGCTCGGCTTTTACCATTAGCGCCCTCCTCATAATGATTGAATCTGAAGGATGGGAACATTGTCTTTGCAAGAATTACTGCATCCATGCCATATACCAGTGCATAGGGCGATTTCCGTGTTCCGGTTCGGGGCGTGGTTCGGTATGCCCATAGCACCTCTTTTAAAAATCCGACCAATTTTGAGCTTTTCCTTCCAAAAGTTTCTTAAGCCCATTGATGATCGTCATGTTCGTCACTTTAACCTGCTCATTAGCTTGAGGATGGAATGGAGCCGAGAAACACTGATGTATATTGTTGTTTGAATAAAATTCCCTCATTTCATTGCTGTCAAATTGAGGGGCATTATCCATGGTTATCTTCTGAGGAACCCCGTACCAACAACAAATGTTCGACCATAAGAACTTTACCACATCTTTAGCTCTGGTTCCTGACAGTGGTTCCACTTCGATCCATTTTGAGAAATAATCCACTGCAACCAAAATAGTTTATCTTCATCCGATTGCTAACGAAAGTAGACCTACTAAATCTATCTCTCATCTGTTAAATGGTAGACCTTCTGAAATGGACTCGATGGGGACTGTTGGGGTGTGGATTGAATTAGCGAACGTCTGGCAAGTGTCCCACCTTTTAACTAATTCCTTAGCGTCGACTGTTAGCGTAGGCCAGTAGAATCCTGATAATAGAACTTTCTAATTAGTGTCTTGAATCCGCAATGTGCCGACCCTTCACCGTCGTGCAACTCGGATAACACCATTTGTGACTCCTCGTGTCCCAAACACCTTAGTAGAGGTCTACTTGTAGATTTTTTATAAAGGACATTTCCCAATAATACAAAAGCTCGTGCCTTATATCGAACGCTTTTTGCCAATTTCTTGTCATCGGGCAATACTTCCTCTGCCAAGAACTTTATAATGTTATTCCTCTAGTCATCACTTAAAGCTGTTGAAATTTGACATGTTATCTCCGGTCGGTTTTCTAGGTCTTTCTGTTTCAAAATAGAAGGATAATCTGAGTTATAATCCAAGGGTATTCTTCAAAATACGTTGTAGTTTCATAAAAATCTGCGATTGTATTATCCTCCCTACGGACATGCTCGTAAGTAATCTTTTTAAAGGATGAAGCCAAAAATTTTAAAGCTTCTAAATATTGCACTAACCGCTCTTTTCTCGCCTCGGATTGACTCGTTGCGTGATTAATCAATAGCTGTGAATCGTTTAGTAGCTGAACGTTCTTGGCTTCAAAAATCTGTGCCAACCCTAAGCCTGCTATTGTTGCCTCATACTCAACTTCGTTGTTCGAAGCCTTGAAGTCGAAGCAAATCTCCTGATGTATTGCAATCCACTGAGGATGTAGAAATCTGGACACCGCCCCCACATCCGTTAATACTTGATCCACCGTCGGTTCTGACTATCCACTCATCTGAATCTTTTTCTGGCTCAACTACTATGTCCTACTGGTCTACAGAAGTGAAACTCTACTAAAATATCTGCTAGAGTTTTCCCTTTAATAGTTATTCTTGATTTGAAATCAATATCAAAGTCCCCCAGCTCTACCGACCACTTTGACATACGCCCTGAAATATCAGGTCGTTGTAACACACTTTTTAAGAGGAAAGCAATCCGAACCATAATAAAGTAGCCTTGAAAATAAGGTCACATTTTTCTAGCAGCCGTTACCAGAGCCACTGCTAACTTTTGAAGCTTCAAATACCGTTTTTTAGCATCCAGTTAACTTTTACTTACATAGTAAACAGGTTTAGAAACCCTATCCTCTTCTCGAACTAAAGTCGTGCTTACCGTATGATTCGAAACCGCTATATATGGAAACAAAATCTCTCGGGGTAATGGTTTTGTCAATAGCGTTGGGATGACAAATAACTTTTGATATTGAAGAAAGCCTCAGTACACTCAAGTGTCCAGTTAAAATTCTTAGCATTCCTTAACACTTGGACGAAAGGTGCGCATTTGTCAGAGGATCGCAAGATGAATCTGTTCAGTGCAGATTCCCTGGGGGTGCCATACTATTCAAAGCGTTCAGCCGGACTAAATCTGCTTCTATCTATTTCTCGCGGATTACGAACCCTAGGAATTTTACGGACCGAACTCCAAAGGAGCATTTCTCTCGATTCATCTTGAGGTTTACTTTAGCGAGATTCTTGAACGTTTCCTTAAGGTTGGCAAAATAGTTTTCATCAGTAACACTTTTGACCAACATGTCATCAATGTAAACCTCAACATTTTGTCTGATCTATCCTTCAAAAACTTTATTAACCATCCTCTAATAAGTAGCCCCCGCGTTTTTCAGACCAAAAAGCTTAACCTTATAACAGTATAATCCTCTCCCTGTGATAAATGTGGTGCTTTCCTGATCTCTCGGATCTAATTTTATCTGGTTGTACCCCGTGTAAGCATCCATAACAACTTGTTCCCAGATGTCGAATCTACCTGCTGGTCAATCCTTGGCATGGGAAATGGGTCCTTAGGACAAGCTCTGTTAAGGTCCGTAAAGTCTACGCACATTCTCCATTTTTCGTTCTTCTTTTTTACTAAGACTGAATTTGATTTCCACCCAGATATAGGGACTCCCTGAGGTGTCCTACCTTAGTTAACCTTTCCAGTTCTGAGATAATCGCCTCTGCCTTTTCTTGGGAAAAGGCTCGACGTTTTTGAGTTATGGGTCGAACATTTGGATTTATGGACAATTGATGATAAATAACATTCTCATGAACCTCTATAACATCCTCTGAACACCAGGCGAACAAATATAACTTCTGTCTGAGAAAAGAAGTCAACGTTTTCCGAAAAGGGGGGGGGGGTAGATTTACACCAATCTTCAAAACGTTTCCCTTAGAAAACTCGTAACTTTCGCAATTCTCGTCACTAAGAAATAACCTTGGGGTCTCTCTACGATCATATACAAGCTCTGATCCAAGGGCCGACCCTACTAATTGCTAATTTCTTGCGTCGACCATTTCCTTATTCGATTTTGCCGCCAACGCTGCTCGGTAACATTCTCTTGCTGTCTTTTGGCTGCTCCTGATAATACCAACGTTATTTCCGATCACATATTTCACGCACTGGTGAATCGTAGAAGTGACAACATGCATCATTGACAACCAAGATCGACCAAAAATTACGTTATGCGACGTATGGGCGTCTACCACTACAAATAAAACCGTTACTTCCTTTTTAAAATGTATCTGTCCCAGCTAGACCACGCCTTCAAACTCGCCGGCTACTTATGCCGACGCTCCCGTGAAACCAACAATAATCCGATATGATTTGAAGATTACCGGATGCTTATTAAATTTTGAAAAAGTTGACAAAAAATGATGTTTTCCAAACTTCCAATGTCCACCAATATCCTCTGAACTTCTTCACCAACGATCGCTGCTACAATTACGACCGCGTCTTCATGAGGTCCAACAATGTATCTCATGTCATCATCATTGAAACACAGGATGAGAGATGGGTTCTGATATAAGTGTGGCGAGGTTCTTGCTTCTAACTGCGTAGCCAGATTGACCACATGCCTCTTCCGAGAAGAGTTGGTGATCTCTACCATGGAATCACCATAAAAAATAGTTAGAGATTTAAAAAACTTGCACAAGTCGCTCACATTTTCTCATTTTGCAGATGCTACTTCTTCAATTACTCCAATCACATTTTTGTTTTTGTCTAGGTCCAAATACTAAGTGGATATGTCGAACAAGTCAGTGAGCTCGAAGATCATCAGAGCAGTTTCCTGCTTCGACACTGTTACTAGTTGTTTTGACACTCCACTTGTTGAGCTTGTTTTTTCACATATTCTAACAACTTCCCATTGTTAATTAGCACATGCACTTCTTTCTTTACCGCGATGCAATCAATGTCGTGGCCTACATCCTCATGATACCTACGGTATCCATTGTTTTGGCTATCGCGAGGAGTCTTGATCGGAAAAGGCTTCAAGAAATGCACGATTTTCCTTGATTTGTCAAAAATAGTTGCAACACATTCGGTCAAATCTACATAGTGGTCCAGTCGAACCCATTTGTTTGATATGGATCGATACAAATTTCCTTGGTAGTTATTTTGTACTCTTTGCGTCGGAGTCCCCGAGCCTTTCCCGCTCGACTGTTGTGTTACTGGTGCCACAATAGTTATTGGTTGTGGTTGGGAAAACGAAGCTGTCTTTTGCAGATTTTTCTGATATGATACCACCGAAGCTTGCACAATTTGTTGGATTTGTGCTGCCAATTCTGACACTTCAATCTATTTAATTAGTATCTGCTTTTCTACATGAGCTAACAAGGCAGAAAAAGTAAAACCTTGTGTTTTCGTTATCGATTGCTTCATCGGACCATGTAACAAACCTAATCTTTAACCCGTTAAGGCCACACTCTCATCGCAATAATTAAAATTGGTTTTTGCATCTACATAACGTCAGGTATAATCCCTCAAAATTTCTCCAACCCTTTGTCGGCAATTCACGATTG
Source organism: Limnanthes douglasii subsp. nivea (assembly GCA_036936605.1). Lineage (NCBI taxonomy): Eukaryota > Viridiplantae > Streptophyta > Magnoliopsida > Brassicales > Limnanthaceae > Limnanthes > Limnanthes douglasii. Next base: position 118,621,627 of record JAUPFV010000001.1, read on the forward strand.
TGTCACCATTGGCTCGGAAGTTCTTGCTTCGTACAAATTATTGTCTGAACATCAGCCAAAACATGCCAAAGTTTTTTATGCATCCCTGAGGCAGCCGACTATACCATTTTGACGCTTGATCTTTGAACGTCATCGAAAACGCTCGACAGATTAACTTATCATAGTTATCAAAACTCAACATGAAGTTCTTAAAAGCTTTCAGGTGGTTATCTGGGTCTTTATTTCCATCATATTTTTCCAGTTTTGAGATATCAAATTTCTTCGGGAGATATCCTTAAAAAATTTCGTCTGAGAGGGGAGATGATCTCCAATTATGTCTGAACCCAAAAAATCCACTACTTAACCCTTCTGCATGGGTTGCATATAGCCTTTCTTCAAGTGGGTTTGAGAATTGGCTTCTGACCCTGTAACCGTAGGTTTGGCTCCTTGATGGAAACTGAAACTGCGGGACATTTTGTTGTTCTCTATTAACTGTGATTGCACCTTCCTTTTCTATGGAAATGAGAGTAACTTTGTTGACATTGTCCCCTTGAGGTTTTTGGTTATTTTTGCTCAGTGCGACTTACGTCTTCGAATTTCTTGCTCTCTAATCATTATTTTATCCTTCTTGAAGCATCAGACATCCCGGTCTGGAGAAGATGACTCGTATATGTCTTCCTTAGTTGAATATTTATATCCGTGCTTGGCTCGCAGTCCAGACTTTTTCCTTGAACCGTCGTCGTGCCTTCACACTCGAGCTCTGCCTTTATAAAAATCAGCCTCATCGTGATTGGTAGCACGATTATCCTTTTTTACTTGAGTAGAGATTTTGGAGAACCTGATCTCCAGGTATCACTAGTTCCCACTTACGGCACCAATGTTGTTTCTAGATTTATCTGGGCTGATTATTGAATATCGTGTATAGTGGAATTGTGCCAGGAGAATAAGTACAAAGTTTAGAGAGAGAAATTAGTCAAAATCAAGTACTAATGATTAGAAAGTACTATTTTCCCAAACTGGATCTTTCCTTATATAGTGCCAATGGTGGGCTCCACTGCCACATGCTATGTTTATACTAATTACATATTGGCCCTCACATTTACACTTGTTTCTTATATTTCCTAACTTTACAAATAAGCCTTTATATGTATTTACATTATCAATTAAGCCCCTTAATAATCTTGTCATTTTATGCTCTTATCAGGTTGAACTATGTATTGAGTATTCTAAATGTTACTATATGAGAATAATACATTATTTTTAATATTCATTTAATGAAGTAAAACACTAACGCTTACATTTTATGTTATGGTTGTCTTGAAAGAATCATTTGTTTGTCTAAAATGAAGGTACAATCTTTTCATATTAATTGAAGTTTTCTTGATATAAAAACTTTTTATATATAATATCTAGTTATCTTTGAATTTAAATATGATCCAAGTGAAAGATTGTAAGGATATCCTGTATTAGAATTTCTCGTCGCATGTAGATTGACTATCCAATCTTATTTTTATATAAGTCTAATTATTGTATATAATCAACCTAAAATTTATTTAATCCACAAATAACAAGATATGAAGCATCATTGATATTTATACTAAATTGATGGATTATTTGAAGAGAATAAAGTTGGGGGTTCTTAATAGAACATTCAAAAATATACCAAGGCTTCTATTTAATATAGTATCCAAAATCCTAAGTATAAATAGAAACGTAAACCTTAACATTCAATATACGAGATTATTATTCTTTATTTTGAGTAGCTCTCTGTTTTTCTCTCTAAATAAAGATACAATTATTCATCAAGTCGATCCCATCATATGCTATTATTAATTTTCAAAAGACAATAAATAAAGCGACTTGCATTACGTAGGATTATCTTTAACTGTCTCAACATCCAAGACTTATATTTGCAAATTAAGAAAAATAACAAATTAATGAATACAATTTTTTTTCTTTTTTCTAGATATTCAAATAATAAAGAATAAAACTCTAATCCTTTAGGATTTCTAACCCTATAACTTCAACACTTACGACTTTAAACATTTTGCTTTGAGTCCTTAATTATTTTATTCTTACTTGAGTTGATTTAATATGTTTTCAACTACTCTGTATATGTATTTTAATTATACCTCTTAATGCTCATTAATGGACATGTCATTATTATCACTTTTCATTAAGTGTAGGGTATATATTCTCTTCTCACTTTTAACGTAAGTTAACAAATATAGTTATTGAGATAATATTTAAATATTATTTATTGATCACGTCAAAATAAATCATTATAATGAGAATAATTTGGTAGGCATGCTACAATATTTTTAAACACTAAAAACAATTGTTTGAAGACCACCAATAGAAAACTACTACTCCCTCCGTTCCACTTTATAGGTCGTTTTAGACAAATTTTAAAATCTCAATTTGATAGTCGTTCTCACTTATCAAGAGAGCATTAATTACAGTCAACTAATTATTTTCTTCTATTAGCCAATCAATTTTCTTTATGTACTTTCTTTAATAAGAAAGAAAAAACTATACACCACTTTAAACCAATAAAAATGATTGTTTTTTAGCTTTCTACACGAAAAGAAAACAATCATTGCTTTTATTAATACTCGTGTAAAATCTTTAAACGTCCATTATAATGGAATGGTGGGAGTACTTGATTGATAACTTAGACACCTCTATGTTTGAACATTTTGCAACACTGTCCAATAAAGACAAATATCAGATCTACTAGAAGGAAAACAAATCAAAACTTTAAAAACATATATATATATATATATATATATAATCATAAGATATATGTCATATATAGATATTAAATAATTTGAATAGAAGAACAATCATGAAGAAACTTAAACATAACTAATTATTAATAATAAATCACATTTGACATTTGACCATTGATCATTGGTTATTAACTATAACATCAGTGACTCACACATTACTATAAGTTGGATGATGTTGGTTAGAATTTTGGTTAGAATTTTTGGTAGTTGATGACAAATTGATACATATATAATTTGAAGATTTTTTTCTGAACCATATGCAAAACAAAAGAAACGTGGAATGTATGTCATCTTAGAATGGATTATTAGATTTGTATTTTAGCTATTGACCCACGTATTATCATATTATATGATATGCTACTGATATAACTTGAGACCAATTTCACTTAGTGACAGTGTTACCAAGAGAATTTCACTTTATTAAATGACCATACTTCTAAAGGCCCTGTACTTTGAGTCTATTAAGGATCGAGTCGTTAGCTTTTGATTGCATGAGATCTAAAAGATAACGATACTTCTAAGGTATATGATATGGATTCTATTTTATATGTTTTTATATTTATTTTCCACCTAATAAATATCAGTAGAGCTATCGATAGAGATAATACAGTGTTTATGAATAATTATATGAAGATGAAACATATTTTTTTTATATCTCAATGGAAACTTGATATTTTTAATTAGTAGTTGTTAATGTATGGATAAAATATGATAGTTTGTTACAACAAAAGCAATACATAACTTACTAAGTAAGGTATATTAAAAACTCCCAAGAACCATATAACATTTCATATATATTTCTAATAGCTCAATAATGGTTATAGTTAGCATAAAGGAAGAACATAAAAACATTTTGATATATTACATTTTTTTTCATACTTATTTTGTGCATAAAATTATAGATAGAGAGACCATTTGAGTTAAAGGTAGTTTCAATGGTAATGATGTAAAATATTATAATTAAACTTGTAAGTAGATTACATAATTTGGTTTCTAAAATATAAATATAGACTTATTTGTTAGTGACAATTTGAATATGATTTATAAAATAAAATAAAAAATTTGATAGAAAAAATATTTAAATGTGTATTTAAGGCTACATATCATGTAATTTATATGGTAAATATGAAACAAATACTATCTATTAATAATTATGAGAGGATAATCCATAACATATATTTGTATATTACGTCTTCGAGAAAGGTATTAATTAATTACATCGAAAAATATTTTCTTATATCTAATGATGATTTTTGAAGGTGAAGAAAGAATATGCAGGTCTAAATATTGGATTCCTAGTTTCCTATATATATAAAAGTTTGTTTTGATTCAAAAAATTATTTGCATCTAAAAATATTATCTCTTTGATGTTTTAAAATGAGATTCATTATGTCATTCTTATATTAAAAAATATTCTAAAACCATTTTAGGTAGCCCCATGCATTCTTCAGACCGAACGATACAACGTGTTATCCTGATCTTTCGGGTCTAATCTTATTTACTTTTATCTCGTATAAGCGTAAATGAAAGATAGCAGCTTGTTCTCCGGTGTCAAATCCACTAGTTGGATGGGATTGGCCGTCTATGGCAGGTATTGGGAATCACGGATAATCCCTACCTTCGTTAGTATATCAACCTTGGTAATAATAACTCAGCTTTCTCTTGAGAAACAAATCTTCGTTTTTGAATGAATGATCGGACATTTCGTCGTACGACCAGACTATGACAAATTACGCTATCGGGGACCCCTGTCATATCCTCCAAACACTAGGAGAAAAAATGTATCTTTTCTTAAGGAAAGAAATCATTTTTTTACCAAACCGAAAACGACAAGTTCGTTCAAATATTCAAGACTTTCCCTTCGGGATACTCATAACTCTCGCAATTCTCATCCATAAGCAAGAATTCGGGGTCTCTCTAGGATCTTCTATGGGATTCGACCCTAAAGTTAACCCTTTTAACTGCTAATTTTTCACTTGTTCTATTTCCCAGTCGGTTTTCTATGCTAGAGTCGCTCGATAGCATTCCATAGACTTTGTATGGCTGCTTCACACGGTTCCCATGTTATTACTGATCACATACTTTAGACACTAATGGACTATCGACATCATTGCGTGCATTCTTGATAGTCATGATCTCTTGAATATGGAATTATACGAGGTCGGCTCATCTACGACAATAGAAGGTACTGTTACCTCGTTTTTTAAAGTTCCTCGACCCAACTCTATCACTTCTTCTAATTCTCCAACCACTTCGGGCGTAGCCCCTATAAAACCCACTATAGTCAATTCAGATCGGAGAATGACCATAGGTTTTTTTGAACTTCGTGTAAGTTTTCATTAAAATAATGTTTTTTGGGATCCTCGTATCAATCAGCACTCTTTGTACTTCATCACCACCAATTGCAACCATAATTACCATTACATCTTCATGTGGGCCGACGGTGTCATTCATATTTTCGTCATTAAAACATAGTATAGGGAACGAAGTCCTGTATAGGTGGGGCGACACTCCCGCTTCTAACTATGTAGCTAAGCTCATGATGTTTCTATTTCGGGAAAAATTAGTGATTCGTGCCATAGAGTCACCTATAAAGATAGTTAGCTATTCAAAAAATCTACACAAGTCACTAACCTTTCCTCTGCTCTCGGGAATTATTTCTCCAACAAAATTTATTATATTCTGATCCTCATCATGGTCTAAATATTATGTGGCTACATCAAAGATATTGGTTTTCTAAAAAATAACCATCGTAGTTTCTTGCTTTAGTATCGACACGGTCTTTCTTACCCCCAACGTTCTGCTAAGCTTGCTTCTTTATAAATATCGTCAACTTTCCATTCTCACTTAGCATATGTATTTCTTTTTTTAACGCAATACAATCCCTCGTATCATGCCCCACATCTTCGTGATACTTGAAGTATTGGTTATTGCGATTGTATTGGTGGATTTGAATCGGGAAAAGTTGCCGCAAATTGACATTATTATTTGCTTATTCGAAGATGGTCGGCACACATTCAATTAACTCAGCAAAATGAGCGAGTCAGACCCATTTATTTGAGATGGAATGGGCTATAGCTTGAAAACTTACTATCTGATTAGTAATCCTTGCCCGTGAGGGATGTGAGCCTAATGCTCTTGGCTTAACATGTCGTGACGCCGGGTAGGTATTGATTGGTTGAGGTTGTGGGATGGGAGTCAGATTCTTCTGGTATAATACAACAACAACTGCGCGCTTTGTTGTAACTGATCCACCACCTCGGATGCTTGGGTCTCCTTAATCAAAATTTTATTTTCAACCTGAGCTAATGAAGCCAAAAAAGTAAAAACTTTTTTATTCATCACATCCTCCTTAATATGATCCGACAGAAGACCCATTCTAACACCTGTCAAAACAATATTCTCTTTATAGTGATCCATATCAGTTTTGGTGTCCACAAAATTTTGGGTGTACTCCTTCAAAATATCTCTGACCTTCTGTCTACTGTTGTAAATTGTATTCTCCATTTGCTCAGAAATTTTTTCTCCCCACAAACTGCTATGTGAACATTACCCAAAAATGATAAAAAAAAATTATGCAACCTTGTGGCAATCGATTATACTATTTTGAGGCACGATCTTTGAATTTTTGTGAGAATGCACAACAAAGTAGTTTGTCATTGTTATCAAAGTTTAACATGAAGTGTTTGAACAACTCCAAATGGTTGTTTGAGTCCTTATTCCCATCATTTTTCGCCAGACGAGAAATATCGAATCGCTTGGGAAAATTCCCTGAAATGATTTCATCAGAAAGTGGGGATAACCTTTAGTTATGCACAACCCCACTAGCTCCACTTCGAAGACCTTCTATAGGAGTCGCATACCGTCTTTCGTCGTGTGGATTAGCAAATTGACTGTTAACCCTGTACTTATGGGTCTGACTGCCCGACGAGAACTGGACGTGGGAATCGGTGGTTTGCTCTCTTATGTTGATGATGATCTCCCTGTATTTATCCATGTATGCATGAGTTCTTTTATCGGTGTTGTTCCCGTTGTGTTTCAACACTCTTGACCGACAATATATACGACATCAGATCTCTTGTTACCTTAAACTCCTATACTCCTTCTTATCGTGCCGGTATTCACGGTTCGGGGACAAGGAATTATTTGAATCATAATTGGAGGAATCACTAAGCTATTACGTATATCGGCGCTCGACATTCATATCCTTCATTGACAATCCATTATTTTCCGTCGCAACCTGGTTCAACCTTGATCACGGTCTTCTTCTTCTTGACCATGACTATAATTTTCTTCTCAATCGTTGTTGGGTGATCGTTATCTGTAAACTCCTCACTTGTTTCTTTTGTTAGCTATGGCCGCTTCCTTCTCAATATTAAACTTAGCTATATCGTCCAACAATTGATGCGTAGTCATAATACGGGTCGACCGATTACCTTCCCCCTGTTGATATTGATCGTTATCATGATATTTCTCTTCAACATGTTGTCCTCGAAATCGACGATCCTCGGAATAAAAGATATTTCCACCGTCTTCCAACCCCATAATTCTACCCTCTATGGGATATGTGTTCATCTCTCTTTAATTTCGTGATTTGGGAGAACCTGTCACTGGGTATCACTTTGATTTCCCACAGACAGCGCCACTGATAGTTCCAGAAATATTCAAACCCTGATAATACTATTAGATAAAGTCATAACATAATGTAAAGAGAGAAACACGGGATTCTAGAGAGAAAAAAATAGTAAAAAGTAGTTATTAATGGTAAATGTTCACCCATCTCCATAAAGAGAATCTTCCTTTATATAGTAGTGGAAGTTGGCACTAACCCACATGGGTGACTCTCTTTATCTTATTTCTACCTTTCTTTACTATAATTCTACTCATATATTTATTATTTACAAAATAAGTCCTTCCTATTTCTTAATCTATTATTTTTATTCCAAACAATTATTACACTCTTAAAATACCATTGTGCTTTGTAGACTAGATAAGGTCTGGACAATTTATTCCCTTATGAGGTATGATCCATACATTTACAAGTAGTACAGTGACCACATTATTTGATGATGTGTACCTAAAAATCAAATGGAAAACATATTACGCCATTGTCATTCCTTAGAGGCCATAGGTCATCTTAGTTCAGCAAAAACAATAGTGTAAGTTTTGAAGTTTACATTATTTTGGCCACCTTATTCAAATATTTACATACTTTTATCATGAGTTGCAATAAATGCCAAATAGTGGGAAACATATCAAGAAAGTTAAATACATCTCAAAAATATTCTACACGTAGATTTGTTTAATGTATGTGGTATTGATTTCATGGGGTCATTTTTATCATCCTTGAACAATAAATGCATACTTTTACCGGTTGATTATGTATCCAAATTGGTTGAAGAACCTCACCATAATTGATGAACGAGTAGTTATCAAATTTGTTTAGAAAACTATTTTATCACGTTTTAGTACCTCGAGAACGATAATGATGAAGGGACTCATTGTTGCAATATTCAATTAAATTCTCTCATAGCAAAATATGGAGTCATTCACCAAGTTTCAAACCCATGCCATCTTTAAACCACAAGACAAGTTCAAGTGTCTAAGAGAACATTGAAAATGATTTTGGAGAAGACAGTTAATGACTTAAGAAAAGATTGGGCATGTGGGACTACTTTCAAAACTTCTATCACAATGTCACCATACATATTATATTATGGAAAGTATGTCATCTTCTTGTAAAATTAGAGAAACAATCGTATTGGGTCATAAAATTGCTGAATTTGATCTTGAATTTGCTGAAAATAAAATACTGTTTTAGTTGAATGAGTTGGATGATATTTGCAATGAGGTGTATTAAAATTCTCGGATCTATAAGGATAAGAAAAAGAAATGACATGACAAGAAAATTGTTCAAAACAACTTATATATGGGAAAACATGTACTTATTTACATATTATCTTCTCCCATGTGCTTATACATATAAATATGAGATTACAGAGATTTATAATAGACATAATCTTAATAATGCTCATGATCATCAATATTGGAATTATTTTTCTTTAATGTTAATTTTTCTGAAGTTTTTTAAAGATGCAACTAAATTTTTTTCTAGACAATATAGTCATATCATTCACTTTCCCCTTTTTAAAATTAGTAATCTTGTCATACATATGAATACATATAAGGAAAAAAGTGTATATTGTGAAATGGTGCCGATACGGAAGCAAAATATATAATGTATTTTCATTTTATCCCATATGCTTAGGATATTGGGTGTATTTTTTATCCTTTTAAAAAATGGGTGGTTTTACCTTTTTAGTTGATTGTTATCATAAAAGTATACAACTTGGTGTAACGTATGACTATGAAGAATATATTTAACACATTGAAACTTTTCTTTATATAATTTATAATACCTATGTTGAAAAATATGAGATAAATATAAATGTTAAATCTTCAAATGTAGTGGTAATAGTAGTCGTAATAGGAGAAGAGGCAAAAATTATAGCACTAACTATGTAAAAGTGGAAATACTAAATAGTGAGGTGACAAGAGAAACTTATCAAGTTGATAATAAAGTACCATATATTTAAACACCCTATTTGATTTAGATGAGTATGATTAAGAAAAAACCCTTTTCATATATTAATGTGGTGGAATTCCAAATAAGACTAGTTTCCAATTATTTGCAAGTTAGCGAGAGAGATGTTTTTAATACCTACGTCTAAGTGGAAAGTGAATCTGCGTTTAGTCAGGTCAAACTGTAATACGTGACTAAACAATCAAGATTTATTAGCATGGCAATTGAAATACTTGTTGCAACCAAGTACTATAATATGGTGGAACATATGATGCAAGATGAAGAATATAAAATATAAGAGAATCTAAGGGACATCTTCATTGAATTTACACATGTTGAAAAATATCTTAAAGAATATCTTATAAATTAAGTTGTTGTGGGGCGTGATGGTGAAGAATTAGTTGAATTAGAAGATGATTTTTTATATGAATCACATTTGTAATATAAAATTATTAGTGAGTTTTTAATAGGATAATTTAATTTTAAGAATATTTGTACAACTCCTGCCCCACAAGCGTATAAAGTGTGGAAGACTTAAATCAATCAAAAAAATATCACCCTCCATTCTCATAATGTAACAACTTATCATAACTTTTTTACCAAATATTTAATAAACATATTACAATAACTTATCTGTATAATCCAACTATAAAAATTATTTTATCGCTAGTAAGTAATGATCAAAATCTAAGAACACTTCTAGTTTATAATCAAACCATAATAATAATCAAAGTCTAATAATAAGACTATAATAGCCTTATACTAATTTTAAATTATAATATACAAACTATATAATCAAACTATAAAGTCTATAACAAGAACAACACTTATACAAAATATGTTGCAAAAATAATAGAAAATTAAGAAATAATTAATTTTTTGCTTAAATATTATAAGCCTAGCTCTTAAAAATCTATTACATTATAATGAATGCAAAATTAAGATTATTATGAGTTTTGAACCAGTAAAAAAATATCAATTTTTGTATGCTATGGTGACATTACAATGTAACTGTGATGTGAAATGACATGAATCACGGCGTGTTCTACCGTGACTCTGACGGGCCATGTTATTATTTTTACTGTGAAGCGGCGTAATAGATTCGTACCGTTATAGAATTTTGTTGTAATCTATTATCATGACAACCCTACCATAATCCCTCTGTGATCTGTCGATCACAAGTTATTAAAAATTATTTCAGCCATAAAATTTACCGAACTTTAAAATTGATATTTAGTGTTAAACCAATAATTTTTGTTGTTGAACCAATAATTTTTATAAATTATATAATACTTTTTATGTATTCAAATTCCATACATTTTTTTTTCACAGCTTATTCAGGACACTTTTGAGTTTAGGAAATAAGTATAATAGATTTATTTTTTATTAATCATAATGGTCAATCGTCTTTTTTCAAAATTTATAAAATTAACATTAAATTTAAAATTTTAAAAAACCCTTGTACCTATAGTTATTTATAAGCGTTACCACTATTTTTACTAAACATTGTTTGATAATACAAAAACCTCGTAAATTTTAAATCTCATACACCTCTAAAACTCATTCTTACTATATCAAGAAATCACTTAGCTCTACAACTTAAAAGCTTACCCTTAAGAACCATTGTTACTAATTTTTAAATATTTCTCATTCATTAAAAAAATGAATATATGACCAGACACAAACGAATAAACGACTGTCATAAATACCCATACTACAACTCTCGTGGAAACGCTATTGGAAATTATCGTAGAAGATGTATAATTAATTTCAATTACTCTTTTATCAATTTCATAGATTTGTAAATATAAATAAATGGAAAGAAGATAGAGTTCTTTGCGAGTTTGTTATGAAACCTAGCACTCTTATGTTGAGCAACGAATAATGCTAGGTTTAACATATTTCACAATAACATTATATAGACTACATAACTAGTGTCATATTTTGCAAATACATTATTTTACATTTGTGAAATATGATGTAATTTTCTTGCGCAACAAAGCATAATCATGAATAAATTTTCTACATTAAATTTATGTAACATTTCGCTTCTTCTTTGTAAATCACTAGGATGCGGTAAAAATTAAAGGCTTAAATGTCATTACATTGATGAATAACCTAAGAAATTCTTCGGTTCATTGTCGAATTATATTTTGGCACATAATATTATATTTACGTTATTATAGTGGCGAATCATATAAATGTTTTCACCTCATTTGTGATGAATTAAACTAGATGTATAGCTAATGCACTCACGATTCTTTTAGGTCATTCCAACAATCAATTTGTTCGTTTTGTTATACCCCATCTTTTGTTTCCTTCATCATTTTATGGGGTTATCCCAACAGAGATCACAATTACTACTAAAGTTCTCACAGAGGTTTAGCAGAACTTTGCTAAGAATAAATATAAGGAGATGCAGATTTTAATAAATGAAATCCATACTATGAAGCACAAAGGTAAAAAAAGTATAAAGATCATATTGTTGGTAATTTAATGATTGCCACTAAGTTAATGGATAATAAGATTGACCTTTCTAAAAATATGTGTTTGGTTTAGTTTTTTAAATACTTCATATTAATTATAAGCATTTTCAATCTACTTATAATTACATACGTGAAGAATGGATAAAAATAAATTGATTTCTCATGTTATACAAGCAGATGAGCGATTGAAAAATAAATGTTGTGAGGTATATATGGTGAGCTCCAATAAGTGGGCAGGTCAAAATATAAAATTTTGATGAGAAAGTGTATGGTGTAGGGGAAAATAAAACAAAAAGATTCGATTAATAGTCAGTGTTTCTTATGAAAAAACGGATAGAATATAAAAAAATATTATAAAAAAACCAAGTTTATATGAAAGCAAAAGGTAATAATTATTTTGGTATGTTAAAAAACTAATGTTCTTTGCGTTGCAAGACATTAAGAAGTTGAAGCCTCAATGACTATGAAACATCTATATATACAGTAGGGGAAGTTTGTGCATGGTTGTTTTAATTTGTAAATTTTATTTAAAATTATACAGTGGACATTTGTTATTTTTGAAAGATGTTTTATTTGTACCTTCATTCAGAACGAATCTGGTTTCTTTCTTGGTTTTAGAAATTTCGGTTATTCATGTCTATTTGGAAACAATCAGTTGACTCTTTAATACAATATGCATAATATTGTAGCTCATACTTGATGTAAATAAATGATAGGTTGTATTTGAAAGGTTTAGTTGAGCATAATAATGAACCAATATATACAAAATTAAAATATAACAAGATTAAAAAAAACTAAAAAATTGACAAATATTTGGCACAAATGTTTAGTTCATATATCTAAAATAAGGATGGGTAAGCTTATCATTGAAGGTTTATTAAGCTCATTAATTCAAACTTCAGTTTTTATGTATCAAAGATAAATAAACCACAATAAAAAGGTTAAGGGCACATGGAGCCAAATAATTCTTAAATTTGATCCATACCGATATATGTGGACCATTCCTAAAATAATCATAGAACATATATCAGTACTTCTTATCGTTTATAGATGGCCTCTCTCGATACCAGTACCTACACCTCTTTCATGAAAAATTACAAGCCCTAGAAAACTTTATAGCTTTTAATATTGAAGTTGGGAAAAACTAGCTAAGAGAATTGAATGTGTTAGATCCGAAAATTTTGGTGAATATTATGATGGATATGACAGTTTAGGTGAACAAAGTCAATGATCATTCATAGAGGAGTGAAGTATAGTTCCTCTGTATACAATGTTGGGGTCACCTAGTATAGATGGAGTATCTGAGAGGAGAAACCATATGCTTAAGGATATGGTGAGAAGTATACTTAGTCATTCAACTCTACCATCATCACTATGGTCTAAAGCAATAAAATGTGCATTGTACATTCTCAATAGAGGTCCCATAAAAACATCCATAAATACCCAATATGAGCTATGTATTGGGCATAATCCTAGCTTAAAGCATTTGGATATATAACAATGTCCATCTTAACTAAAGGCTTATAAGTTGAAAGAATTGGACCAAGAGATGGTTTGTTGTTATTTCATTAGTTAACTAAGTGTTCAATGGGCTTTAAATTTTATAATCCTTTCACTAGAAATACTTAAAACATGGACATCAAATTTACTTGAATATGTTGAGTTTGAGGGCGAGAATTTATGAACAAATTTTCATTTAAGGAAGATTTTATGGAGATTCACGAAGGTTCTAACTAAGATATTCAAGTATCTGATGATTGGGTTACAATGCCAATCATTTTAGTATCGTTAGAATATGAAAATACTCAAAATCAAACAGAGGCTCAGCTTGAGGTTTTTAACCATGTTACAGATATGATATAGTAAGAACACAAAGGTACTAAAGATAATGTTAATCTTACACAAGTAAAAAATAAATAAAAAATCATAAAAAATAAGTTATACCTTCTCAAAAAGTGAAAAATAAAGAAGGCACACAATAGAAAATAAGATTTTTTCTTATTTGTATTATGTAGTGTGTCTTCAAAAACATGAAAAAATCATAGTCTAATGGTAAACGATACGTCGGGTTTTTGTGAATCCATGGAGATTTTTAATTCTCAGTTGTGGATCAACAGTATGAAAGTAAAGTACAAATCAATGCAAGATAATATGGTATGAAAGGTTGTCTCATTACCTAAAGGGAAAAGTTCGATTGGTTTTAACTAGATTTACAAAACAAATAGGATTTCCAGTATAACGTGGAAAGATATAAAGCGTGACTTGTGGAAAAAGATTTATAAAATGGATTTTAAAAATGTTTTTATTCATGACATTAAGGAAATGATATGTATGGTACATTCTGAGAACTTTATAATAGGTTATCCAAAGTCCATGATATACATATGATTCTTCATCATGATTCACATGGTATTTAAAACCTTGATCATCTCAAGACATTAATTAATTATAAATGTATAAAGATACAAATAAGAGTTACTACGTAAGTGATTGTCTGATTAATAGAGATCGATAGGTGATAGTATTTTCGTAACTAGGATACTTGCTCACTAAACTGTTCTTTAAGAATAAATAAAAATGGCTTTGATGAATTCTCTAGAAAAAATATGCAGTTATAAATCAAAGAGAGAAGAGATGGAACATAAAGTAAACATTACCGATTAGATCGTGTATACATGATAATATAAAATAATTTTATTACCGGATGATATCATAATCACTTATAGGCTTTAATCATTTTTTTCTTGTTTTTTGTAATTTTATATTTTACGTGTTCTTTTCATGTTATTTTTATTCATTAATGAAGTTTGCAGTTGCATTCATCATATTAAGCTTAATATGACCTTGTTGGTAGTGTAAGTATCTGCATATAAGAGTACGAAGAACACTATTAATAGTATCTTATTCTTTTTACCGTCCAGATTTCATGAGGTAAATTCTGCAAATTGACCCATAATGGGATGATCTTTAGTGAGTATTTTACAGTGAAGGATATGGGTTCCATGTTATCAGGATAATGAAATGTTCTTTGAAGAACTATAGAGCATTTTCTTTAACAAAAGTAGTATTTTCACTGAAATTAAAACGAAAAACTTAAAGTAGCCATAAGGAGTGATATTATATTCTTAAATACCATGAGTGCCCTACATATTCTTGGCAATGGATTGAGAATGATCGGATGCAGGTTTTTTTCCAAAAAAGTATCATGGTAAACATTTTTTCTAGTATTTTTTGTCTCTATTAATCGCATCAGAGAGGGCGATGATTTTACCATCTTGATATTCTATGAACATCATTTTTTCAACTGTCATCTTTAAACTATTTTCTTAGAGAGAATACATAACTCTGACCCACAATTGACTTGCATGCTGGTGACGTAGTAGTGAGGTGAGTTATAAGCGGATTATTGTTGAAATAATATTATCGGGCGAGGGAAAGTGGAAATAATTGGACTAAGATTTGGGACGTTGGTGTGATCATCTTAGTCAAGATAAGGTGGTGTGAGTTGTTATGCGACCAGGAAAGTAATGATGTGTTCCTCTTCGGTATCTCAATCTTGAAGTTATGACTCTTATTTTTATTTTTAGACCAATGCTCGCCGATGGAAAATGACCTCAGGAGTGACAGTTCTATGAAAAGAGGGGACCAAAGCTTGGGTGTGAAGTGGCACTACCTGATGAATTGTTGGAGTGGATAGTAGAAAATGAAGCATATAAACGGTTACTTTAATTAGGGTTGAATAAAAAAGATAAAGTGACGTGGTTGAATGTTATATTTGCACTGTTCATAGAGATGTGTTGACGTCAAAAGCCCAACGATATTTTGGGCCGGATTGGAGAATATATATTGTTCAGTTGGAGGACCGAATAGTAGAGTGTTGGATGAGGTGATGTCCATTGGATATGGCAAGAGGCTTTTGAACGTGGGTAAATGTCCAAAATTTACTTGGGACCTTAGATACATCTTTTGTGGTAAATGGAGGGGGTTGGGATCATTACTTTCTAACGGAAAAATAAACCTACATTAGACATCCGTCGTGAGCAGGGGTGGCAAATGGTTCAGGAATTGCGGTTCAAATCTCACTATCTGTTTATGAATTGGTGTTTTTACTGCAAAACTGGCCCATTATATCTGCAAACCGGTAGGACCGTAAATCGGCAGGACCACAAACCGACAGGACCGCATAAGAAGTAAACCCGCAGGATTGCATAAGGAGTAAACCGGCAGGACCGCAAACCGGCAGGATCGCAAACCATTAGGACTGCAAACCGGCAGGACTGCGAAACCACGGTTTATTTCTAAAAAGCCGCGGTTTATTTGTAAATATTATAAATGTTTTATTTATTTTATAACAAAAATGTTATATTTAAAAATATTGAGATATTGCATATTATTATAAAATTATTATTACATTTTGTTTAGTATTAATTTGTTTTGGTTATTAATATTTTAAGGTTGTAATTATTATATAGTCTAAAATTTTAAATATTACTTATGTTATTATCACATTTTGAATATTATTATTATGTTTTTAGATCTAATATTAGTAGTGTTGATTTTAGTATTACAAACCAAAACTATATCTTATCATGTTAAAATATTACAAATTCTATGGTTATAATTTTAATATTACATTTTGAATTTTATTATTGTGATTTGGTTTTAAATATTACAAGTGTTATTTATTATTTTTTAAACCAAAATCATATTTTATCATGCAAAAATATTACAAGTTATATTGTTATAATTTTAATATTACATTTTGAATTTTATTATTGTGATTTGGTTTTAAATATTTCAAGTGTTATTTACTATTTTTAAGTTATATTGTTATAATTTTAATATGACATTTTGAATTTTATTATTGTGATTAGGTTATAAATATTACAAGTGTTATTTATTATTTTTAAGTTATATTGTTATAATTTTAATATTACATTTTGAATTTTATTATTGTGATTTGGTTTTAAATATTACAAGTGTTATTTATTATTTTTAAGTTATATTGTTATAATTTTAATATTACATTTTGAATTTTATTATTGTGATTTGGTTTTAAATATTACAAGTGTTATTTATTATTTTTAAGTTATATTGTTATAATTTTAATATTACATTTTGAATATTATTATTGTGATTTGGTTTTAAATATTACAAATGTTATTTATTATTTTTAAAGCAAAATCATATTTTATCATGGTAAAAGATTACAAGTTATATTGTTATAATTTTAATATTAAATTTTGAATTTTATTATTGTAATTTTAATAATGATTATAAAATTATTATTACATTTTGGTTAGTATTAATTTGTTTTGGTTATCACAAATATCATTCATAACAAGTGAAAATTAGCGGATTGGAAATTCGCTGTATAAAATATATCAGATATAGGAAATTAAAACAATGTTGCTCTCTCCTCTCTCCTCTCAACATTATCCAACGGTAATATTTTGGCTCAATGTTTTTCCTTGAATCTTCCATGATTGAAGGTGATGTTGCTTGCTCCCAAGCCTCTGTATGCAAGGAAACACAGCCTGTACTCTACCTTGAATGCAGGCAATGGAGGCAAAGGACATATCTGGGTCTTGCTTCTTCTCTGGAGCTGCTGGATTATGACCATTGGTTTTGGCAATGCATAGGTCTTGCTTCTTCTCTGGAGCTGCTAGATTATGACCATTGGTTTAGGCAATGCATAGTCCTCTCTTCTTGCCTGAGTATTCTCCTCTATTCAGGTCTGCTCCCTATGTATGGAGGGCAAAGGTTTGGAATCAGCACTATATCCTCTTCTTTTCTGTTGACTCTTGGTAGACACCATTGGGTTTATCTACAACTCTCCTTCTATCCTAACCTTATGTCCCCTCACCTCTACATCTTGCCTATCATCCTGTCAAAACTATTCGTCAGCAGCCTATCATCTGAAGTGAAACACAGACTTAGTCCATCCTCTACCCAGAATGTTTCCCAAAAAGCCATAATAACCTTGCTCTCTAGCTGTTCATCCACTGTAAGGAAAGGACTTCTAAATCCCTCGTTAGAACCAAACGAAAAAGTCTTAAACCAAGTCCTGGTTTGCTTTTCTAGTTACATCCCCTTTAATCTCTCTCCTCTTCTTTGGGAAACCTGCAAGTATGCTTTCCCTAGTCTTAAACCCTCCCTCTCCTTTTTCTATTTCAAGCTTAATCGTTCCTCGAACCTAAACACTCCTCCTAGCTGTACCCCTAGACAGTGTCAGCTATCTAATCCTAAGCTTATTTTAAGCTTTGTTTCTGACCATGCTGAAAGGCCTAAATCACTCAACATCTATCAACCCAATTCCCCCTGTCAACAACCTCAAACCAAGCAAGAAACTCAAATATATTTAAACTTCCCTAACCATACAAACCACCTCATGATAACACAAAACATAAAACAAAGACCTTACCTCAGACCCCATCCCTTCCAAATGGAGCTATCGCCTTCCCTTCGACCTGCCAAACCAAATGGAAGAATGGGTTGTTTCTCTCCTGTCCTTACAGATGGTTTCTCCTCCTCATTAGCCTCTTTACCTTCATCCCCACTGCCCCTCACTGCAGCCTCCCTCTCTGATCGGTCCCCTGAGCAAACTTCGCCAACCACCATCACCACCCTCCCTGAAGCCCCTCCTTTAAGCCTCCACAACATCTCTAGCCATCACGAAGCCTTCGTCAGGAACTCCTTAGCGCTGGCCAGACACCATATGGAGTCTGGCCAAGGCCTCATTCTATTCCAGAATGAGGCGTCTCCGTTAGTCAAGCCATATGGCCCCGCTTCAGTCTCGATTGAAGGAGCGATCCCACCAATCGCCTTCTCCATTGCTCAAGCTCCCAGTAAGCAGCAACTGACATTGACGAACCCCTTTGACAGCCAGGCTACTGGATCTCTGCCTCCTGTACCCTTCGACATCTACTGCAACTTGGTTGCTGCTATCGAAAACCCTAACTCAACTGGTTCGCCTCTGTCGAGTGCTCTCCATCCCTCACTCCCCGAGACTCTTCCCATCCGAAGTCGTATCTCCGATAGCACTGACTCTGTCGTGCGCCATGGCCACGCCTCTCCGGCCTCCTCTGAATCGATGGAGAGAAGAACCGAAAGCCTCTTCCACGCCTCCACTGACCGGCGTCTGCTCTCTCTCTCACCAGCATCTGACGACTTTCTTCAATCGGGGGTTGAAGACCGGCGGCGGCCTGAG
Source organism: Limnanthes douglasii subsp. nivea (assembly GCA_036936605.1). Lineage (NCBI taxonomy): Eukaryota > Viridiplantae > Streptophyta > Magnoliopsida > Brassicales > Limnanthaceae > Limnanthes > Limnanthes douglasii. The sequence goes on from JAUPFV010000001.1 coordinate 118,640,677, forward strand.
AGAGGTCATGGCCATTCCCAAGACTCACACTCTAAGAACCGGCGACTATCCTCCCCTTCTCGGACTTCAGGCGAAGCCACGATGTCGAAGACGAGCCTGGTTCAGTCGATGCTGTACGGTGTAAACCCTAAATCGAGGGCTGATGGCTCTGTCTTCCCTGATTTGGGAATTATTGAGCATTCGGGTCAAGCGAACCCGACTACTACCCATGCTCATGTGTCTGACCAGAGAGTATCTTCAAGTCTGGGCCCAGATCCATCTCTATTGAAGAACCAGACTTCTGGTCCTGTCTTGGGCCAGCGCACGAAATTGGTCCAGCAGCCCATTAGCTCCTATCAAGGACAGCAAAAGAGGTATAACCAGTTGGGCCTTCAGACTCTAGAAGTGGGCCTTAGTCCTATTGCGAGTTCGGATGGCCATATTTCTGGTCTTTCGGGCAGGGTTTCCAAATTTATTGGGCCTACGGAAATAATTTCTAATTATGGGCCTTCGGTTAATAAAGGCAAAGGATTGCTTGGAAATGGCTCATCTTATAAACCTTATTCTCTAATTCGAAATTTTGGTAACGCTGGAAAGGGCCCAAAAGGAAGAAGAATGAAGAACAAATTAGCCTAAATGACCCAAATCCACAAAACCCCGACAAAAATTCCTAACCCTCCTTTCACGAATTCCAACTCTTTAATCTCTAAACCTCTCGCTCCATCCTTCCCATCCTATGCCAGTGTTGTGGCGGGTCACGTAGACAATTGATCCCTTTTGGTTATCGGGCTTAACCATATGGATCATGATGGAGTGGATTATGTTTTGAATGAATCGGCTATGGGCTCTCCGGAATTATGGAAGACTTGTCTTTCGGGTTATTTCCTCTCTCACCCCCAAAACTTCTCTCTTCTTAAAGCCAATGTTGAATCTCTTTGGCGGAAATTTGGTCTCAAGGATTTTAAGCCCATCCCTGAAGGGTACTACCTGTTTAAATTCGAATCGGAAGAAATGGCAAAGAGGGTATTGGATCATGCACCGTGGCATTTTGGGGGAAATCTGATCATCCTAAAAAATTGGGCTCCTCTCTCCACTCTCATCAAAGACCCTCTCAAGGAGATCCCCATATGGGTCAAAGTATTCAACCTTCCTCTGGAATTCTGGACAGCGGAGGGTTTTAGCAAAATTGGGTCGGTCTTGGGAACCCCGCTATACGTGGACCTTCAAACTGAAAGAATGGAGAAACTTCGGTTTGCACGGATTTGCATTATGATTTCTGCAGGCGCGGAAATTCGTTCTTCCATATCCTTCAAGATTAGTGGCAAACTCATATCGGTGAATTTTGAGTACCAAGGGCTGCCCTCGCAGTGTTCGGTTTGCGCTGTTTTTGGACATCCTTCGCGACTTTGCAAAAAAGGAGTGCCCATTCAGGTCACCTCTTCAGAGGAGTCTGACCCATCTGAGATAGAGCCAACCTTATCGAACAGGAAGAAGCTGGATTCACTTGCTGAAGGAACGGAGCTGGAAAGTGGTGAGGAGGTTGATTCGCCACCAAAAGATCACCACCCAGCAGAGCCTACGGCCAAGGGAAGAAAGGAGTTGTCCTCCGACAGGACCATCGTCTAGAGCACTGTAAGAATCTCTTTTATGAATATTTCCTCTTGGAACGTTAGGGGATTAAATGATCCCGTTAGACAAAAAGACGTTACTGATTTCATAATTAGTAATAGTATATCCCTTTTAATACTTGTTGAAACTAAAGTAGCAGTGAATAGAGTTGACTCCATTGTGAGAAATATGGCTCCTTTCTGGCATGTCCTCACTAACCACGACTCCCACCACCTAGGAAGAATTTGGGTTATCTGGAATCCTAGTGTCATAACCATCTCTAGAGATTCACAATCCTCGCAGCACATTCACTGTATTGCCAAGTGTCATAATTATAACTCTACCTTTAGATTCTCGGCAATTTATGCTTTTAATGACGCCATTGATAGAATTCCCCTTTGGAATGACTTAGCTACCATTTCCTCGGCTAATTCCGGTAGTCCTTGGGTTGTTCTTGGAGACTTCAACGCAATTCGTCACCCAAATGAGCGGGTGGGTTCCTCCGAAAATTGGACTACTGCTATTGAGGACTTTAACAATTGTTGCTACAATTGTGATCTCAGTGACCTTCGATCCACTGGTTTTCAATTCACCTGGATTAATAAGCAGCCCAATAACCCAATTTTGTCTAAGCTTGATAGAGTCCTTGTTAATCCTAGTTGGGATGATAATTTCCCAATAACTCGTTTATATGGTACATATCTCAATTATTGAAATTAGATTCAATTAACAATTACAAATTAATTTTAAATAATATTATAAAATATTTTGATAAACAGTTCCTAAATGGTTTGTCTGGTGGTTTGAACTGGCGGTTTAACTGCGAAACTGGCCCATTAGGACTGCAAACCGGTAGGACCGCATAAAGAACAAACCGGGAAGACCACAAACCGGCAGGACTGCAAACCGTGGTTCTGATTTAAACGGTTCTGATGGTTCGCGATTCAAACCGTTTGCCATCCCTAGTCGTGAGACTTGAGCTGGATGTAGAATAGGCCATAGATGGTGGATATTTTATTTAAGAAATCGAAGAGTTAAAATTATCTATATTATAAAAATCAATCTTAATTATATTTTGTATAATGAGGAACAATTGCATAGGCAAAGTAAAAAAGGTTTCCGTACATTAGACATCAATCGTGACGGAGGTGTTGTTGGTTCTCGGTTACTCCGATAAGAGAAGGGTTATAAACGACTTAGCATAGTGACGGTTATCATAGTCATGGGGTCCAAAAGCTTCCCAAGTAGCTTGAAATATGCAATAATCTTCAGATTTGAGAGCCAAAACTTTATTAAGGTGGGGTTACGCATGTTTTCATCCTTCTTCTTAGTATCATTATCATTATCTTTCTTGATGTCATCCTGCATTTGCATATTGGTTGGTACGTGAGATATTTGAGAATGATTGCTTCTTACATCAACTCCTAGTCTTGGATTTCCATCGAAGAGTTGGAAATTGCATAAGATAAAATGAAAGTGTCTCTCGGGGTTGCATGTTGGATTAGTGGAATTCCAGGGGAATATGGCGTCATCTCATGACTAAAGGTTTTAGAATAGATTGCTGTTGGGAGAAGGATTGTGTCTGGTATGGAAGTGGGTCGGAGAGTTGCAGTTAGAAAATGTGTGCACACGAAAAGAGCCAAAGAAATCCGAATAAGTTTTGGAAGTACTATAATGGTATTGATTACCACACAAAAGAGTATAAAGCTCTAAATGACGAGATACCAAACATCATTGATGAGGGTAAGTTTCTCGAAGTTATCAAAAGATGAGTTTCTCCTACTTACAAACAAAATCCAATAACTTAGCAACTGGCACCTAGGGTCCACGCCAAAGACGACACTTAAAGTTGCAACACCTCATGTCAGGACATACAAGTAGTAGGAACAATCAATGGAGGGGACTCCCTTGCATGAATCAATATACTTTTTTCAGAAAGTTCCACATACCTGACTTTGAAGTCTAGTAGATAGAAAAACTTTGGTTCACATTCACCAGAGTGATTTCTCTCCTATGAACTTTGATGATAACGACTTGAGGGGAAAATAATAATCATTATCGTAATTTTTGGTGTCAAAATCATAAGAATTATGATTGATACATACAGTTATATGAATATCATTTTCAGGTTTGACTATGATTAGATTCAACAGACAATACCTATATCACCTTATAAAAGAGTCATAACGAGTATAAATAGAGTCGAGACCCTTATGCTAAAAAAAACTAAAATTAAATGTCGTTTTGGGATAAAAATAGTACAAAAATAAATTGCAATTCCATTTTTATTATAGTAACTGACTCTCCAATATACACCACAATTTATGGGCTCTCTTAACTCAGTCAGGTTCATTTCATTGTGTTTATTGTGCATAAATTCCTAATATTTGTCTTCAATAAAAGAATCAGTGTAATTCACAACAGACAATGGGTTTTCAAAAAATGTTTTGATCCTTTATTTTCTAAAATGGGAGGCCCATAGTGTTAGACGACATACAAAATTCGAGAGGAAATAGTAGAAAAGATAGCGCTTGGAGAAGGACATATTCTGCATTGGGAAAGACCTACAAAGGCTTCTCCAAACTGATTTATTGAACTTAGTATCTAACAATTTGGATGTTTTTTTCTTGGTATATGGAGGATGTAACATGAGTACCAGCCTCAATAGTTTTCCCTAAAATATCTATCAATAGAAATGATCGATCGATAAATTTAATATGGGAGTGATTCGTTTATGAGAAATTAAAGTCATCATTTTTTATGTCAATCAACTAAGCCAGATTGGCCATATATGGGAATTCTTTTACCCTATATGGACTGAGAATACGTTTCTCGTAAAAATAAAAACATAAACTAGAGGATGTGTGGGATTTCACACACCTCAACCGAGCATCTCCAAAATCTATACACCCATTCTCACGAATCGACTAGTGGGTGAACGACATCTAAATTAATAAGATGTCGACTTTTATGAATGTTTATTAAAATACATTTAGATTGCAAAAACCTCAAGACAAAGAACACACAATCTTTATGAATGAGCGAGATTTGCACTATTATAAAGTAATTCTTTGGCTTAAAAAACGCATGTCTGGTGTATCAAATATTGGTGAATAAAAATTTATCTAACCAAATCGGGAGAAAATTTTAAATATACATCAAGATGTACTGATCACAAGCCAAAAGTAAAAGAATTACTTAAAAAACTTGAAAAAAATCTTAAACAACCTTTGAGCAGTCAATTTAAACCTTAATAAAAAAATCTTGGAGTCTACTTTGGGGATTTATTAGGGCATTTAGTTAGTGAAATATGATAGAAAACAAACCAAACACAGCTATTTGATTTCGCAACTATAGAGGTCTAAATCCTCATGGGAAGATTGAGTGTTCTAATTCATTTCGTTTTTAAATTTTTTGGCAAGTATAATCATTTTTTAAAATCTTTGAGAGGGTGAGACAATTCTATTGGACGTCAGAATATGATGAAGAAGTCTTGAAATGGCCAAACCCAAGTGATACTTTATATATATAGCAGTCTATGATCATGTTCTAAGTGAATTTTTTATAAGTAAGAAACGAGCCACATATGAAGTTATCTATAAGTCAATCAATCTATCTTTAAATGTGAAACTTGATACCTATAGCTGGATAAGGTAGTGTTGGCCTCGGTGATGGCCGCCAAGAAAATATGGTCATGTTTCAAGACCACATAAATATGGTATGAACTTTCACTTTTAGATATATTATTCGCAAGCTCGACATATTTTAGAAGATTAATATGATGGTCATTGGAGCTAGAATATTTTAACATTAGATTCAAACGAAGAAGTATCATCGAAGTCCAATGTCTGACAAACTTCCTTACTGAATTTTGCACTAAAAGGGTGACCCCTAACAGGGTGACTGTGAACCAATGTGGATACTCTGAACCGATAGAGGCTCAAACAATCTAGGTTATGGAGCTAACATGGAGGTAGCGTCCCCTTTGAGGGAGGGGGGGGGGAGACTTTCTATATATATTTATGAAATTTGGATACCCTACCTTGAACAATAATGACGTATATAAAGTAGTTATTGCAGGTCTCTGGCTCGCCCAAATCTGTGGGCCACGACGTGCTAGACTTCTCACCGACTCATAGTTAGTAGTTAACTATGCTTTAGGATAAGCCGAATAAAACCAAGATATACTTATTTTTTTTTAAAATTAGATATACTACAGACCAAGGCATCCAAATCTGAATAAGTATAGTATGAACAAGTACCCCGAGTTGAAAGTACGATAGCTCATACTTTCATTTCCTCTGAAATATCTGATATGAACTATGGGTAGCCCTAAAGAAAGCATATGAAATTTAATAGGACATGAGTCAAGCCATTTCAAACGGCATTCAAGACTATGGTTATTAATGATCCACCAGATTAGAAAAATTCAATCATGACATACCTTTCAGATAATAACACTTCCAAATAACAAAGCTGATATTAAATGTGTGAAAATATGATATGGTCACTATGTGTTGCTTGACAAAACTCTTTACTGCTAAGGTATTTGTCGGATCAATTCACAAAGGATAAAAGGCGCCAATGTGGGTATAAAACTGTCTTTATGTGCATCTTATTAGTTGGATAGTAGTGGCCTAAAATACATGGAAGTACTAAGGTATTTTTTCAATATTTCCATACATGCCAGCGATTCATGAGATTAATTCAAATCACAATGGTGCATATATATAATCTTTAAAGTTTTTCTATTTGACGGATGGGGCTTGGACATAGTAGGACCTTTTCCAAAATTATTAAAAGGTTAGTCGTACCTTCTATTGACAGTAGACTACTTCCCAAATGGGTTAAAGCAAAACCATTGGTAAGAATCTAAACCAAAAAGTTATAGTTTTCCTTAATATATATTTGTTGCATGTATATGGTCCTCAAGGTCATGACTTTCGATAATGAATTGAAATTCCAAAACAAGGAACTAGCTTTATTTTTTGAGAACCATGAGAATTACACAAAACTATTTGACACTCTTTGTATTCTCCAAAAAATAGGAAAGTTCATGTGACTAACCAAAATCTCTTGGATGGGATACGCCGTCTCCTTGAAGGTTTTGTAGGACAGTGGTGCAAGTTATTTCTATAAATATTATGATGACCATCCTAAAAATCATAACAGAGGATACTCGTTTTATCCTAGTATATGAAATAAAGGTTGTGGTCCTAACGAGAATATTTATGCAATCATTTAAAATTACCAAATACAATAAAGGTACACATATAAGTACAGGAGAGCCGAACTTGACTTGTTTAAGGAAAACTAAATCAAAACACATCTTTGAATGAAGCATTGTTGAACTCTAATGCAAAACATGTACGATTCTAATATTCATTTTCGTGAATTCCAAGTAAAGGATAAAATGCTTACCGGTGTCTTATTTCATACAAAATATAAAGTCATTTATAAGTTAGGTCCAAACTATGAAGGACCATACAGAAAAACTGTTAAAGTTAAGTTGGGCACTTACATGCTGATGGATATAAAGGACCATGTTCTACTATACCCATGAAATGTTGATCATTTGAAACATTATGATTCTTGAATAATACATTCTCTTTATAACTTTTACATATGTAAACGTTTTGCTTTCCTAGTACATTTTTATGTATTGTTGGTATATTATTTCCTATTATTGAGGAATATACAGGTTTTAATGAGGCGCTCTATTATTAATAAATTTTGATGTCTTTTTAATTTGTATGTTATTATATTCATGTATTAGAGAAATTGAATGGGTATCGGCTTCCAAGCCAGAGAATCAATGTGTAAAGTGACTTCCAGTTAGAGTACTAATATACATATACTTCCGAGCTAGAAGACCAATCTACAAATTAACTTATAAGTCAGATCACAAACGTGCATAACTTTCTGATCCAGAGAATCAATATGAAAAGTGACTTATGAGTTAGAGTACAAATGTGTAAAGTGATTTTCGAGACAGAGCCCTAATATGTATGGATTTTAAGTTAGTTTTTCTTAGTTGAGAATCTAACTTCTACATTCGGGACTGATCACCCTGAAATTGGTTCAACATACTTGATATTGTGTTGAAACACGTAAAAGCAATATAAATGACATATTACTTCATTCTTTAACGTGCTTATAGCATCATAAAATCTATACACAAAGAAAAAAATGATAATATCGTGAACCAATAGGAATTCACCAGAGTTATCAATTAAGTGAAAACTAAAATACTTTTTTGAAATAAGCTAGAAACAACATAAATGTATCTATACACAACCAATATGAAAATTTACTTCAGTAACACATATATGTTAGCTTTATAAGTATAAAATTACGTATGAAAGAGAGTGTATTAAACCCTTAAATGAATTCAAATTGAATAGCCTTTTTCTATAATCAACAAGCATAATATAAGTAAAATACTTCAATAAATAAAAAAATGTAAAGAAAAAGTAACAATTATTCAAGAAAAATGTTGGTATTACTAAGATATTTAGCACAACCAATATACTTGTCTATTATAGAACTTTAATAACTGATGATTAGAAAAAATAACAAGCAAATATAACGCTAACATTACCTCATACAAAAGAGTCTTTGGGCATATTGGGACCACTTGAAGTATATTGGTCATTAGTCATGAGGTATTATATTCCAATAAGGATTTTGGTGCAGCTTCTGCTGGTCTATGGCCTATACAATGAATTTCTCATTTTTTTGCCAAAATAAATAAAGGCCATTAGACACTACTCGAAGTTATTTTTATTTGGCCTTACGAAGCGCTCTCTCTCTTTAACAAGTACTCTAGTAAAAACATCTAAAGAACGTTTGGTTCTTTTTGTTGTACTTACAACTAACATGAGTTGTCTCTAATCGAAGAATTTATTCGTTAAGAATATCTATGTCGGAAACAAATACATTTTGTTTTACCATTCTATTTTAGTACACGTCCTAAACGGCTCCAGCCAGTTTTTCAATTCTTCTTTCACACTCAGCTAACTGCGACTGAAAATAATTTGTTAATCATCTCTCATCAACTAAATTTTTTCTAAGAGGGTTTTATCGGAGGGAAAATCTCTCGTCGATTTGGGGGCTTATTCTTTAAAGTTTCGACCATTATCGAAAACACAAACCAAAGATCAAACATTATCATCGTGCCATATTGTTTTTACCTTACCACCATATCAAAGACATTAAAAATAGTATATTATATTTTATATTTTATTTGAGAATTATAACTGAATCACCAATATTAAAAGTGAATTTAATCGACTAACCTCAAGTATGAGCTCCACTATCCGAGCTGCCAAATCTAATATAGAACGCTCATACCCTACAGTTTGTTATTATAGTGACACCATTATTTGGGAGACTAGTTTTCCCAACTTTATGAGGTTGTCTTAACGAAAATGTTTGATTTATATATTAAATCGCGTTTTAAAACATAATTAAGATAGATTTTGATTTTCGGACGACGAGGTCATTCTGAATGATCCCTTCCCATTTTTGTGCGAGAGGGAATAGAGGAGAAGTCTCTACCTCTACCATCAAGACAAACCATATGCCTCAATAATTGTTTCTTTATCTGAGAGTATCTTTGTAAGTTTTGTAGGATATTTTACATGCGTCGAATGACTATTGCATTCATCATTTTTCGACTTTTTTCTTATAATTCGCTACCATATGTTATATGTTTGATTTTTTTTTCAAAAGCCCTAGTATTCGGGTATAGTTAGCTTTGTTCAAACGTTGTAATTTTATATCAATTTATACATATCTCACATATTTTATCTTTCCTTTTGTTAGGACTTCAGGATCGTAAACCACATTCTTATTACATTCTCCCTCCATCACAATAGGTTTTGGAGAAACCCCACTTTTGTGAAATATGATTCCTTTATATGAACCAAAGTCACAAACACCTTATGCATCATAAAATATTTATCAGCTTTGGTGTTCACACTGACTTTGATCACAGGGAAATACTTACATTTAATAAAATTATCATGATAAAAAAAATACGTAGTAAGACTTTCTCATTAGATCATAAAACTTATGCTTAAGGACTAAATTTTGTATTTCTCGAGTTTTGTTAATCGACAAAGAAACAGCCGTGCTTTATAAAAAAAACATAAAATTAATGAATGTTCATGCAAGATTATAACATGCAAATCCAAAATAAGTGACTTACTAATTAAGGTCCAACACTCAAGGAAAGAATGTCTACCAAGAACGTATGAAAAATATGAAGCTTATCTTCCACCCATTCATGGAATTTGGAAAATCAAGGAAAATTTTGTAGTGGTTGTTAATAGATTAGTAGTAGCAAGAGCTATAATTTGGTGACATTACGATTGTAATAGCCAAAAAATGTTCCACAGATAAGGGATATTTTTCAAAATTTCAACTATTATCTAAATACATTAGTATCTTCCAGCCATTTGATATCAACTAGCTTGGACACATTCCAAAACAATCAGAAAAAATTCTAGTAACATTAGAAGCAAGAAAAATGCACTCTTGCATCAAACACGCATGTGAATAAAAATATTTCATCACTGAAACGTGTACACAAATTTTTATCCTCCATCAGAAGCCTAATCCTCATAGATGCAAGAATTTAATTATTTGATTAGAGAATATAAGTGGTTGTTACTCGCCAACATCATGCAGCCCGTACATCATTTTCACCAAAAGATACGCGTCCATACTCATATGAATTTTTTCCTTCCCGACATTAATTCCTCTGGCGTATTGGTCACTAGCTCTTCTCTCGATTCCTCTACAACATATATTTGGGGTAAATCTTTAATCGAGGAGAACGCATTTATTCACAAAACCTTTTGTACCTTAAATTAAAATTTCAAGCTCCAAACACTTTTTGCACTGATATTTCATCTTTGGAGTGCTTTGAATCCATTCATCTTACCTGATTACAATTCATTTTCCAACAAAACAATTAGGAAGGACAAGAAGATTTTCTTAGAATGAAGGTTGTGAGACAAATTGACAGAGATATAAAAATAGGAGTATATACAATAATATAGAAAAATTAAAGATTCGTATTTATAACTTAAATGTGTATTATCTTGACCGTATAGGTGTCACTAATTCAACGTCTAATAAAATCATCCTAATGTTATAGACAAAGCATATAAGGGTTTGTTACTATGCTAGGGACACCTGTCGAATATTCTCTAACGAGTGTTTTATAAATATGCAACTACTTTCTCTTCCCGAGGTGAAAAATATCAAAGTTTTTATGTTAAAAAAGTAACATATATGCTCTAACTAGTTTCGGTATGCCTTCGTAGAACTACGTCACTAACCATAACTGCCACCATTATGATCGTATATGGATCGCTTAGAACACAAATGTTTAAAATATATTGTTACATAATGCCACCCCTAGATCATGCATTTTCGTGTAAATTGGATCTCAAAGAACCTGGCGCTCCATCTTACCGTTGTCTACGGTTTTAATGACCCGACTGACCGTCAACCCCTTTTAAGGGATATGTATACCATAGCCTAGACCAATACCTTGAATCTTTAGATTGTCATTGGGGACTTCAATGCAATTTGAAGTTCCCATAAAATATCCAGCTCAGAAACCGTTCGAATAACTCTATGGCCTCCTTAAATGAGTGTTGTCGCACTTGTGGTCTTGAGGACCTCCGATCCACGGGGTTTTAATTGTTCTGGTCTAATTGTTAAATTGATAACCTTATCTCTTCAAGGATTGACAAAGCTCTTGTCAATGGACTTTGAGATGACTTTTTCCCAAACTCTTATGTCCATCTTGACCTCCCTCGTATCTCGGACCACACCCCCATTATTCTCAACCTTACCGTCCCTTTTACGCCTACCCCCAAACCTTTTAAATTCTTTAACAATTATCATTCTCACTTTCAAAGCATTATCTCCACCAGTTCGAGCCTTCCCTACATGCACAACCCTATGAAATCCATCGTTTGTAAGCTCGTCCGGCTTGCCCCGTCCCTTGACTCCCTTAACAAAAGAGAGTTCAGAAATATCAGTCACAGAGTCAAAGAAGCCCCGAATGCCCTTACATGGGCCCAAACAAAGCTTGGTCTCAAACCCTTCTGATAGCTCCTTTATTTCAATTAAGAGGAAGACTCCTAAAACCTACATTAACTATAACCGTGTTGAGGAATATTTTCTCAAGAAAAAATCTAAAGAGTTGTCGTTAAAGCTCGAAGACAAAAACTCTAACTTTTTCCATAACAGTATTAGGGCTCGTAAGGCCCTAAGAAAAATCATGTCTATTTCCATTCCGGATTGTAAAATCAGCATCTCTCATGGTTATATCTGACACATTCTTCCATCATCTTTATAACCTTTTGGGCTCCCCAAAACCTTACTATTATCATGAGCTTGACACAATCAGATCCCTCATTAAGTCCTCGGTCTCGTCCACTGCTAAGTCCAATATGATTAAACCCATTTTGAATGAGGAAATAAAAGCAGCTCTTCTCGAAATCGATAGTGACAAAGCTCCCAAGGCCGATGGTTTTAATACCATTTTTTAAGCTTGCTGGCGGATTGTTATGCACGACATCTGCGACGGGATCAAGCACTTTTTCCATAAAGGTAAAATGAACCCCGCTTGGACTCAAACCCTGATTGCGCTTATCCATAAAACGGACTCCTTTTCATCCGCCTTTGACTTCAGACTCATATCTTGCTGCAATGTTATCTATAAGATTTTTTTCAAGATCATCATGCATAGAATTAAATCATACCTCCCATCACTTATTGACCCCTCCCAATCGACGTTCGTGCTGGATAGACCCATTGCCATAACATCCTCCTCACCCAGGACCTTGTGCATAGGTACCAAACCAATCGGAATGGCCTAAGATGTGCCATTAAGATCAAATTGATGAAATATTTTGACAACGTTAGATAGGAGATTGTTTTGGACATCCTCATTGCTTTAGATTTCCCTATCACAATAATAAATTGGATCATTCCAGTGTATCACCACTCCATCTTTTGCGGTATGCATCAATGGAAAACCCACCAGCTACTTTCAAGGGATGAAGGGTCTTCGTCAGGGAGATCCTCTATCCCCTATATTTTTGTTATGCAGGTTCTGCGTAACATCCCCCAAGAGAAGAACCATGATCCCTCTTTCAGTTTTTATTGGAAGTGCAACAATCTCAAAATCATCAACCTTTGTTTCGCGGATGACCTTATGATCTGCTGCCGAGCTAACACATAATCCATCAATCCCATCCATGAGGGTTTTAAGGAGTTCTCGACCCTCTCTAGCATCCAGCTAAATCCAAAAAAAATTCATATCTACTTATTTAGGACTTCGCCTTCAACTAGAACCGACATCCTGAAGCTCCTAGATTTCAATGAAGGATCCTTACCTGTTAGGTATTTGAGGGTCTCTATTATCACCTTTAGACTCACCTACAACGACTGATGGCCTCTTTTTCTCAAGATCACCAACCACATTAACTATTGGACGTCCAAGTGCCTCTCCTACGCGGGGAGACTCCAATTAATCAAATCAGTTTTCTTCGATAGCTAGGTCTATTGGTCCTCGATTGTCATCATTTCAGTCAAAGTCCTGAATGAGCTTTCCCAGATCCTCCGACATTTCCTTTGGTCGGGCTCGGAGATGAATATTTTGGGGGCTACAATTTCTTGGGACAAGGTCACTTTGTATGCAGATGAGGGCGACTTTGGGATCCCAAATCTAAAGATTTGGAATCAGGCGGTTGTCGTAAAACTTTTCCAGTTCATATTAACTAATAACAAGAAATCAATATGAGCTCAATAGACTCTCACATAAAGAATAAAAAGAATAAAATCCTTTGGAAATTTCCCCGTCCTTCCAACACCAGTTGGGGTTGGAGGAAGATCCTTAATATGCGCAATCAGGACATGAAATTATACAAAATGCTCGCTGGAAATGGTAATAACACCTTGGTGTGGTATGATCCATGGCTCTTCCCAACTTTCTTATCAAGCCACTTTGGCCCTAGTATTATAAACTTGGCTCGGTTACTAAATATCACTAAGGTAGCGGACCTTCTTTGCAATGGTAGGTGGCTCTGACCCTTTCAAGCCAAGGCCCCTAGTAGGCGCATGCAACCTCACCTTACCGAAATCATGAACTTCTTTAATACCCTCCCTCCAGCTTGTGACGCGGATGATGTTTTCCTATGGATCCCAAACAAGTCAAACCCATACTTTACCATCAAAAGCACTTACACCACCCTAAGACTAAACAAGGACAATGTTACTTGGGCCAGTTTAATTAAATGATCTAGGAGTTTTCAAATCTAATTTTTTGATTTTTGAATTTATATATTTAATTTTTTATGTATTTTTTTTATATGCGTTCCAGTAATAATTTTCGATAGTTTTTAAATTCTCAATTAAATTTTTTTGGACTTACCATACTTTTGGTTTTCTTTTTCAGATGCATTGAATTTATTGTATTTTAAATAGTTTCTGTGGTTTGGCCTCCAAAAACTTACGGCGAAACCTATAATTTTTATTTATTATTTATTTTAAAAAAATTTAAGGACAAATTAGATATTATAGTAGTTTTTGTCTAGGTTGTCGAATTATCACATCAAGAGAGACCAGAGATATTAACGTAACGTAAGGAACGTTGTACTTTAGCTATAAAACAAAATGTGAGTGATTCATGAAGCTTCCATATGTGAGTGATTCATGAAGCTTCCATACCATATGTAAGCTCAAACTCAATCAATCATCTATTCTAATTTCTAAGGTATATAACCAGACTGTCTTTTCGAAATAACCAAGTGCACTTATTGTTTCGGCTCATTGCATTGGATAAGAATCTGCGATGCTATTATTATTTATGGGCCCTTTTGGATTATAATGCCTATCTATTTAGTATAAAATTAATGATATGTTTCGTTTAAGTATTTTTCTACTTATCATATCTTGGATATAATCGATACATAAATTATTCTCGTGTAATGTTCGATTAATCTAAGCACTTTTAATCTCGCTTCGAATACCTACTACTTATAAATAAAAAATTATAGTTCTCCTAATAGCTTTATGATCTGGATAAGGACGTAAGTCAAAATAATGAAAAAGAGACAACCTGGAATTACGACAAGAAAAATAAGTTTGTGTGTGCCACATGCCTGCATAGAAGAGTCGGTATTCTAGTTTTAACATTTTTAATTAGAACTTTTATGTATAATAAGTATGATTGTTTAAAAGATGTCTTAAATTAGATCGTGTGGTGGTGGTTTCATCCAAATTTGGTTAAATTTAAGATTTATGACACAATTTAAAAAGATAAAGTAATACCCTTTCGGTTTTTCTGGTTTACAAATTTTCGCACTTGTTATGAATATTAATTTATTTTTTATTAAATAAAATAAATTATATTTAAATAATCAATACACAAGAATTTTGGCAGTTTGTCCAACATTTATCAAACATTAATTTATATTATCACTTGCTTAACTTTTTTCTTCAACCAATGTTTTTCGGTTTAAATCCGTATTTTTCAAGGTTGGAGTTCGGAAAAAAAAAATTAAAGTATTGTCGGTTTTGTTTTTTCAAGACGAACAAAACTAGATTCATTGGTTATATTTTTATTTTATTCATCAGTGTCTGATCTCGAATCTCGTATTTTGTGTTACTTTGGTCTCGCATGATGTAATAGAGAGATGCGAGACTACGCATGATGTAATGGAGACATGCGAGGCTAGGCATGATGTAATGGAGATATGCGAGACTAGGCATGATGTAATGGAGAGATGTGAGATCAGACATAATAAAGTGGTTTGATGAGAGACCATACATGATAAACTGGAGCGATGCGAATTAGACATGATGAAGTGGAGAGATGAGAGACTAGACATGATGAAGTGGAGAGATGCGAGACATGTACTATTTGATGATAAAGATGTGAGATAAGACTTGGTCATATTAAATTATACAGGACAAAACATAATGGAACTGGGTAGATGCGATATCAGACATAATGAGGTAAACATATGCGGGAAGATGTACCATTTGATGATTAATATGCGAGACTATGGTAACTGGGTCTGACGAAAAAAAATCAAAAAGTGTCAGCAATGAATTTAGTTTTTGTTCGTTTATAAAAAAACTTATGATAGTTTCTGAATTTTTTTCCGAACTATGGTTTAAAAGATATAGATTTTTTTAAAGTAAAACAGATTTATTGAATATTAAATAAAATATTTATAAATGAGATTCTGGTGCTAGATTTTGGCGCCAAAATTGAAAATGAAAATAAAGCCAAAAATTATGTTTTTACACAAAGAATGCAAAACATGAACAAATCTTGAATGAGCTTAGCATCACCAAGCTTGAAGGAGCTAAAACAACAGACTTTGATCAACAAAATCTTGCGGAAACATCACACGAATAAATGTTATCCACTGGAACAAGAAACTTGATCGAAAGCATAGCAAAAGGTTGAAGAACGTCAAGCTTCAATCTGATGACTCCAACCAAAGGATTTCCCTTCCCAGAAGAACAACTGCAAACTAACAAAACTCAAAGATAACAAAAGAGTCAGGAAATCCTGGTCGAGCAACACAAGGTTAGTGATAAGAATCGTTGTTAATATAAGGTAATCCTAGACTTTCAAGAACAAGAATAGACTTTAACTCTGCTGTAGTAGATTGGAAGTCAATTTCTTTTCTCATCTTGCAATTCAAAGTCCAACGAGCAAGCCAATCGGGTGCTCTATTTTGGTCTTTGAATATATGGTTAAGGACGATCGAATGAGTTAAGATCCTTCTACAAAAATTTAAGATAGGAATAAGAGCCCAAGGAACAGACCCTTGACTACCATGCGTAATAAAATTAACTAACATTAGTGAGTCAGAGTTTATATCGAGATTGAACAAACCCTTCTTATTATAGAGCAGAACACCATTCTTTAACGCACGAGCTTCTGCCATTAAAGGTGTGAGCTTGTCGTAAAGGAAACCGGCACCATGAATTAAATTGCCTTCATTATCCCTAATGATGATACCAGCGCTAGCTTCACCACTATGATGACAAGATGCATAAATGTTGAGCTTATATCGACCAGCATTAGGGTGAATCCACTTAAGGACATAAGGCCTCTTCTTATGCTCATGATAAAGATTAAAGAAGCCAAATTCCTTGGCCATATTCAGGTCTTTTGACCAATGAATAGAGTTAAAAGAACCAGATTTGTTCATATAATTTAGAATTTTATGCACTTCATAGATAACCGTGTTAACAGATACCTTGATGCCTTTGAATTTAGAATGATTCCTGAATTTCCAAATAACACTGTAAATTATGGAGGGAATAACAGGCCTCACGTGGTTCTTCTTGCTGGTCAACCAAAACCAAGCCTTTGACATATGAGTAATAGTCATATACCTAAAGATTTGAATGTTAAAGTAACCTGCAAAGTGAACCCAAACAGACCAAGCAAGCTCACAAACAATAAATAAGTGCTTAGAAGTTTTGCAATTCAAACAGAATTGGCATTTGGAGACAATTGCAATGTGTTTATGCATTAAAGCACAATTAGTATGAATGAAATATTTAATGAGTTTCCAGTGAAGAAATGAATATTTTTTAGGAGTCAAATCATTCCAAATATTTTTTTAAAAAAATGGTTGGATTCATTGTGATTAAAGAGTCCCGCGTATCTTTAAGACTGAATTTTCCAGTAGAAGAAAGGCTCCAAATGATCTGATCTTTACTATCATGATGGATAAGGCAGTCACGAATACGGTTGAGATCAGAGGGACTTAATAAGTTCTCAATCCTGGAGAGATTCCATTGGTGATTTAGCCAATATTGATTAACTTTCTCAGGAGTGTACCAACTGTTATCAATGGAATTATCAAGAGTAAGAAGAGGTCTAGAGTTAGACCACTTGTCTAACCAAAAGTCAACCAAACCTGCCCCAAGAGTCCAGTTGATGTGTTGCTCAGCTTGATGTTTGATCTTGATGAATCTATTCCAAACCATAGATCATTTCTTGTTGTCATAAATTTGCAAATGATATAGATTCCTATAATAGATGTTGTGAATAAGATTGGCCCAAAGAGTGTTGTTATGCCTAAAGTGGAGCCAAAGCTTGCAGGAGATAGAGTTTTGAATATCAGCCAGATTTTTTATTCTAAACCTCCCTCTTTGAAAGTTTTACAGACGTAGCTCCACCTGCACCAATTTATCCTATGATCCAGGCTAGTAGAGCCCCAAAAGAAATCTATTAAAGGCTTTCTCAATTTTGTCAATAACACCACGAGGAATGGAATTACTTTGAATCCAATACAGAACAATATTCATAAATACATAGTTGATAAAAGTAATCCTCCTTGCAAAATAGAGATGCTTCGGTTCCCAGTCTGTAATTCTGTTGTTGATCTTGTTAAGAAGATTGGCATAGATAGAAGAGTTGTTATTAGTGCTGATGGTGATGCCCATGTAGTCAGTTGGGAGCAAGCTGGTACTGAAACCAATATTGTTGGATATGGAGTTGATTTTGATAGCATCCACTCCAGAGGATGTGATGACCTTAGTTTTACTCTTGTTGATTACCTGACTAGAAATGTCCTGATACACCTACAAAAAAACACTAAGTGAAACAAGAATGGCTTCCTTGCTGTTAGTAAACAGAAGAATGGCATCAGAAAAATTAAGGTTGTTGATGCACATGCTGCTACGACTTCTGTAATTCATATGCTTATTGTCATTAAAAAGCTTAGTTAGGCCTCTAAGGAGGACTTCTTCAGCAATGATGAAGAGGCTTGGCGATAGAGGATCACATTGCCTCAAACCTTTTGTTGTTTTGAAGAAACCTATAGAAGCACCATTAATGATGATAGATACATTTACATTAGAACTCATTTATGAATCATAGAGGTGAATCTCTTAGAGAAACCAAAACTACTCAACACCTTGATAATTAAAGGGTGACTTAATTTATCAAAAGCCTTACACATATCAAGTTGAATGATAATGTTACAGTCTTTTACTTTTCTGTTTAAGTCACAAAGCAGTTCTTTAGCAATTAAAATGTTAGATTGAATGTTATTGCCAGGAATGAAACTACCTTGAGTGTTAGAAATAATATTAGGTAGAATTTTAATAAGTCTATCATTCAGAATCTTGGACATAATACGATTAAGAAGAGAACACAGACTTATAGGCCTGTAATATTTCCAACTAATAGGATTAGCGGATTTGGGGATAAGGCAAATGCAAGTAGCCAAGACTCATTTAGGAATGTTGTTGCCTCTTATGAAATGATGCAATGCAAGAGTGAGATCATTTATGTTAAATTTCTAACATGTTTTGTAAAAAAAGAGGTTAAAACCATCCATACATGCCAAGCTTGAAGCTTTTAAGCGGTTGATGGTTCTCTATATTTCATCTTCACTAGGAAGATGAAGCAGGCTTTTGTTGTCTTCCTGGGTGACAATGTTTGGGATGTTGTTGAAGATAGGATGATGCATCTTCTTATTTTCATCTTGCTTATTCCTATAAGGGTAGTTAGCCAGAGCTTTAGTGAAGTAGGAGACAACAGATAAACCAATCAACTCTTTATCAGTGATCCAGGTATTATTGTCTTTGATGCCATTAATGCAGTTTTTCTTTCTTTTTTTGGTGACATAATTGTGAAACAGTTTGGTGTTGTTACCCCCATCCTTAATCCAACTAGCATAACATTTCTGGAGCCAGTATTCTTCCTCTATCTTGTGATCTTGTAAAAGGATAGCATTAGCTTTTGATAGCTTTTGCAAAAGATATAGATTATAAAAAGAAAAAAGAAAGAGTATTTTGTTAAAGAAAGAGAAGAGGATTATTTGTTGTTTTATTATTGGTCTAGGTTTGTATTGATAGTTTACCAATATTCGATTTAGATGGTAACGAAATTTTTTATCCAAATATTTACAGGTAATTCATCATAAAATAAATGTATTTCATATTTTTTTAAATATTTTTTTTAAATTAAAAATAATAATTCTTATCTTAGTTCAGACTGGTATTTAATATAAACCAGAAAGATTAGAAAATGTACGCTCGATATTATCAAAATTGTAGTTTTCTTTTACATAAAATAAAAATTACTTTTATATTGGCAAATGTTCTAGAAAATATGAATTCATCTAATAGATTATCGTAACGATAGAAAGGTTAGAATAATTGTTTGAAGTCTAAAATCAAATGGACGGTTTTTTATTTGGATTTAAAATTGCATCTCTTAGAAATTTAAGTATTAAAATGATATTTTAATGAAGTCTTTAAAAAACTGAAATCAGGGACATTCAATAATTTTTTTCTCCTAAATTAAATTTATTTTTCATTCATTTTTTAAAATCCTACTTTAGAATGCAATAAAATTTCATTTTCGATAAAAGTATTGATGTTTAATTATAAAATTTTATAAATATACATATTCAACCGTAAATATATATTTTAAAAAATAAATTTTCAAAATATATACGTGTCCGTGACCATGACCGTGGTGAAACAAAAATTATTAACCGTTATTTAAGGCTGCATATTTTGACGTGATATGTTACATCATCGTCGCGATAAATTATTTATTAGAATTTTTAAAATATAGCATGATCCAAAATACCATAAATAATCTATTCCTTGTGGAAAATCTGGTTTGAAAAAACTAATGCGGCATGTAATTTTCTTGTCATGATATTTATAGTTTCATCTTCTTAGATTTTGTATCGAAATCGTTACGAAGTATATTTCTTTTATGAAACGGCTATAATTATATTTGATTTATTTATTTTAAATAAATAACCTATTGATCATCTGAATTATTTTTTCAATCATAAATTTATTTTGACAATCCAAAATTTGTGTGAACATAATTATATAACGATGGCATGAAATTGATTGTATCGAATAAAAAGATAAAAAAATATAATAAAGATGAAAGATGTTATCACATAAATTAAATATAGAATTTAAGTTATATTTTGTTTCAGACAATAGCTATAATACACATATTAAATATATTTTATAAAAATAATTATCTCACGAATATTTAGAATTTTGAATATTTATTTTTTGAATAATACTTTTAACTTCATATATAAATAGCTAAAAATAAATTTTTTGATAGAATGAAAATAAAAAATTTAAAATAGTTTAAATTTTTTATAGATACATATTATTGTTTTATATGTTTGACCTTCTCACTTTTCTAGGTTAATAATAAAATTTAAATAATCATACAAAAACATCGTAGTTGATAAAAAATATATAATTGATAATTAAAAAAATTATAATTGTAGCGCGAACAACGTTTAGTAAACACATTTGTAGTAATTTAGATCAACTAAATGTTATGTTGTAATTATTATTGCATAATATGAAGTAGTTGGAATTTTTAATAAGTTAATTTGTTCAATTCATTGCAACAAAAGGTTTGGTTACCGCGATGATGTTTTGTAATTTATATGTTTTGAGTTTTTGACCCGTTTTTCGTGGTGAATCATGCTTATTTTTACGGACATCGAGAATTGATTTTAAGGCTTTCGAATTCTTACTTTGTTATTTTTAATATTTTTTTTAGGAATCCTAGACTATTCTCTCATCAAATCGAGTTTCCAATTTATTGTTTCGTTTATTTTATTTAGTCACTACTTTTAAAATATTATATATATTAGAAATTAATCTTTAGTTTGGACAAAAAATGTGATATTTGACTACAAAACTTGCAGTTTAGATTATGAAACTACTCTACAACCACATGTAATGAACTTTATATTATAGATAGACGATTACAATAAATTATAAGAACACAAAATAAAAGTAAATACGTTATGTACAATACTTCTCAACACATAGACAAGTTTTTAGTTGTATATCTCAGCTCTCAATATTTCTCTTAGTATTTTCTTAATGATTCTCTTTCAAGAATTCATCAATTCTAAAATCATTCGTTTCATTTAATGTTTTTTTATCTAACATTTGTTTACCTTTATAAAAGTTTGCTCTTATAATACATCCACTTAGGGATAAGAATGTAGATTATATCCGGCCTGATCCAAACTGATTCGGTCCTATTAGACCTCACCTGATCGGATTTTGTCGGGTCCAAACATACAACGGATTTATACAAATATTGACATTCTAACTTATATGTGGGACGGGTTGGGTCCATATTTATAATATAAAAAATGAATTCGACGTGACCTGACCTGAAATAATAAAACAATAAAAAATAAAGTTAATTTAGAATGGTCATCAATAGGTTGGGATGTGTGAATATAAAAAATAACGTCCGAAGGTCGGGTCAACTTAATCCACAGATGCGAGTGGGCCAGAACCGGGTTCAAACATATTAGACTTGAGGCCCAATACATAATATAAAGAGTGGATCATGAGTGAGTCAGCCTGAACCCAATCCATTGTCATTCTTAGATCCACACTCTTCACATGTGTTGATGCAAGATATATATATAATCTCATATGGAATATATATTAGCACAAGTATACATCATGCTCATAATATCAAAATAGAGTTTTATTAATACTATATCAACGATTATGATCAAATGGTACTCATATTATTACAAAAAAAAACTATACTAATATCGTGATCAATACATGTGATCAAATAATATTCTCTATTGGTTGTAACATGTGTACCACCTTGGCACATCAATTATTATCCATTAAATTCAAACTAATATATCATATCCAAATTCAGAATGATTTCCAAGAACAACCAAAGCTAGTATATATTCAAGGATGAACCATGTTTAGAGTTGAAACCCATTATGATCCAAACTCACTTCGGGGTTAAACCTTTTCTAAAATTTATCTTAAATCCATATAAAACTCATACACCGATACATAAACCAAAATTTAAACCGATCCCTTTATATTGGTCAAATCCCCAATGTCGAAGTCGATCGGTTTACAGTAGCCGAACTCATTTGATGAGGTAAAACTCATGTCGAGCTCATGTTTTATCTCCAGTTTATTTGAGTCTACAACTAATAATTTTACACCAAATCTAATAGTGATTTCAACATTAATTGCCTCAATTTTCCAACTACTTTTTACCGAAAGCATTTAGTCCACATGTATCCCAAACTTCCACAAGTCTCATATAATAGGTATACTTTGAAATTAGTAGTATTTTTGCTAGAGCAACCAAAGGGTCTTCATTTGCAATATTTACAAACTTTACTTGCTCATTATCTACCACTTCCTAGATTAAGTGAAGCTTAACATCTACATGATTTTTCTTGCTATGGAACTTGGATATTTCATCAAGTTAAGAGCACTAGTATTATCATAGAACACTGTTACTTTTTGCTCTATATGTGTTATCATACTGAGAAATCTCTTTAACCATATACTTCTTTGATTGAAAAAATTATAACCATGTATTTAATTTATGTATATGGAAAGATAACAAACTTTTGTATGTTAGCCTTCCAACTAAACTCTCCACCAAACATAGTAAACAGATGACCCCAAGTTGATTTTTTTTGTATCAAGACAACATGCATAACCAAATTCAACATACCCCGTCAACATCTTATTATCTCTATGCTTATGATTATAATATACTTCAATATCTAATGTACCCTTCAAACATCTCACGGGTCATTTAATATCATGTCAATTAGGCTTCTCAGAACCAGTCATAAATATGCTCAAAATGCAAATCGTGTATGCAAGACCATGTCTGGTACAAATTATAGAATACGTTATACTTCTATATGGTATATCTTGCATAAAATTCTTACATTTTAAGTCATTTGGTGTTTTAGTATTATTGAGCTTGAATTGAGCCATAAAGAGAGTTTCAACATATATAGCTTTAGATATTCGAAACTTTTTGAGCATTTTATATATGTAATTTCTTTGAGATAAAAATAGATAGCCTTTCAATATATTAATCTTAATGTAGATTCCAAAAAATCTCTTATCTTATCACATATCTTTTATTTTAAACTCTCATTTACGTTGAGTCATTACAATTTTAATCCTTATTATGATACTTTCAGCTATAATTATGTGAGCAACCTATAATAGCAACATAATCTGCAAATCTATGTTTGTTTTTTCATAACAATAGACACAATTTTCATAATAACTTATTTCATAACTCTTTGACTTTATAAAAGAGTCAACCCTTTTATATCACTATTTTTGTGACCGTTCAGCCCTTATCGAAGTATTTTCAATAAACACACATCAATCTTCTGACCTTCTTCAAACCCTTAAGGATGTCTCATATAAATAAACTTATACATCTCTCTATGTTATAAAGAATTAGTAACATCCATATTATCTAACTCAATATCAAAGCTTCTAACAATTGAAAACAAAACATTTATAATGTTTTATTTCACAATTGGTGAGAATTTTTCATTAAGATTGATACACTTATTTTGCATAAAGCCTTAAACTACCAACCTAACTTTATGAATAAATAATTAAACACCCATAATATATTTATTTTTTCTTAATATACATTTAAAACCTATAATATTTTGACCATTTGCTTCCTTCATAATAATCCAAGTGTCATTATTTCTCTAAGATTTCAGTTCTTCCTTCACGATCTTCTGTTATTTCAGTTTATCACAACTCTTCATGCATCGTGATAACTTTCACGTTCAAGAACATATCCATGAATTTCAACAGATAATCCAAAACCAACAATATCAATACGACATACCTCTTTGCAGGTCTGCTAAATCTCGGAGCCATATCCCTTATAAACTCATAAATGTCAATGTTATCATTGTTGCTCTTCAGTTTGAACATTTGAAGCATCCAAACCATCAGAATCCCGACCAAGGCCGAATCTATTTATCTCTCAGATCTTAATATATCTCTTAGCGTATTCTTAATTATTCTCTCTCGAGAATTTATCAACTCTAAAACACTCAATTTTTTCAACGCTTTATCTCAACTCTAAAACACTCAGTTCTTTCAATGCTTCGTCTCTCTTAAAATTTATCTTAGAAAATATCCATACTTTTCATATGTGTTGTTCTAAGATATATATATCAAATGGGTATATATCAGCAAAGACACACACCTTGATCTCAACCAAATATGTGTCAACGAATTGTACGAATACTTTAGATCATCGACTATGATCAAATAATACTTTTATTATTATAATACAAATACACCGATATCATAATCAACGACATCCAATAATAGCACCTTGACACATGATTTATGATTTATTAAATAAAAACCAACATATCATATCATTATTCAAACTGATTTCTAACAACATCACAAGTTATAAGCTATCTGAGGCCGAACCATTTTCAGAACCCCCCATGTCAAAACTGATCCACTTGTAATGACCGGCAGATATGGCATATAGGAAAACTTGTCATGTCTCATCTCGTTTAAAACAAATCATATCTTGTTTAAATGAATCCCACAATGACTAAATTCCTTTTGTGACCTAGTCCCATCATGATTGGTATAATTTATTTTTATATTTTTATAGTCTTGTTATGACTGATTTAATTTATTTGATATTTTATTTTATTTTGTTTAGATAATTTTAATAGTTTATTAGATCTTCAAATATGGTTTTATTAAATAAAATATATATATCTATATATATATATATATATATATATATATATATATATATATATATCTTTATGAGTAAATTTAAGGGAACGAGAGAAACTAAGATATTTGTCATAAACAAAATACTTGAAATATGAAAGACAACAAAACATAAATTAAATTAAATTATTGATACAATAAATAATCAACCAAATAAATATGGTTAAAATTTTAATTTTAGTAGAAAGAGACAAAACTACGATATTTATAATACAACCAAATACTTGAAACATGAAAACAACCGAATACATAATTGAAAGTTAATTCTTACAAGGTTTCATATTCATAAAAAACAACTTTAAGTTATCATTCTTCATCCTCGTCTGTGGGATTTTGTGATTGTGCAAAAGTTTGTGATTATGTAAGAGGTGGAGGTGAAAGATGACCATCCGGATATCTAGTAAACAATTGATCATAAGTGTCGGTCAAAGTTGTATGTTGACTCATTTCATATATTAAAGTTGTTTTGAAACATTTCTTGTCTCTGTAACAATTGATCCTACATAACATGCAATTGACCATCCATATGATGTAATCAATCCCTCATTTCATGTAATTGACCCATACTTTCATGTATGTTCTCCAATATTTGATTATCAATCAGTCTTGTATTAGGTCAAGGTGTTAACTTTGAAGTATTACTACTACCACTCTCAAATTGAACCCTATTATTCCCATATGATACCCATTTTTTAGGCAGAAGATGTGTAACACTCTTATTATTCCTTAATATATCATTCTTAGATGTCTTAAAATATTCAAACATCTTATGTTTTAATTAAATATCTCAATTATGGGTATATATATGCTCATTTACAAGAGATGACTTTCCTATTATACAAACCTCTAGAATTAGTAACTTATGATATAAACTAACATCTACCTATATTTTGAAGTGAATGAGATATGATTATCCTATTAGATATAACTCGTTTATAACCCAATAGTCTATATGTTTAATTGTCAAAGTTTGTAAATTTATTTTTCGTACCAACGCTATAAAATAGCTTCAAACTTTTGAAAATTTGTCATGCATGAATCCTTATTTTTAACCGAGAGAAAAAAATCACTGACCAACTTCGATGCCAATCTTTGAACATTTTTCAAGTTTAATTTACTGGTAACATGTCTAACCATCCGGTTGGTTTTATTAATCGGACGAGATCTACCATTATTATTAGATCAACTGATTATTTGATTTGAAAATCCAACTCTTAGACTAATTATGATTATGATACTCTACTTTTGAAAGTGCATTATCAAAGTCATTCGTAGGCACACCAAGTTCATTTTCTATGTCAAAGGCATATACTGTATCCGAAAAACCATTAACAACAGAATCTAGACTAGGATTACTATGATTAAACTCATTTAAATTAATATCAAAATAAAATTCATCAACTAAATTACTATATCAACCGCAACAATGCGATGTAAATCTTATAAATCCTAAGCTAGTAAACTTTTCTATAATAAATCTAGTACCTCGAGTTTCCATCATTTTTGTGGAGTCTAAAAACATACTAGGGTATATTTATTTTCCACTTCCACCAATAATTTTGTTATTTCTTTGTTCTGACGTCGGTTTTTCTTGTTCATGTTTTTAGGTGCTGGTTCTTCAGGTTTCGCACATATAATTCTTCTTTTTCTTAATGTCCTTTTTCACATTTTTCACCAATTTGGGATGAAAGTATATCAATTTTGAAGATTATAAATTTGGTTTGAGAGAAGATAGAGGATTATGAATTGTATTGAGAGAAATTTGATATATAAATTATTATAAATGAGAATAAGGGCTATTTATATGCTAGAAACGACAACTAGTATCTAGTCTAACGGTTAACCGTACGCAAACGATTAGTCTAACGGCTAACCATATGCAAACGACTAGTTGTTTCTAACCCAACAACTAACCTTTATAAAATGAAGCATTTTCTGAATATTTGACCTTAACGAGTGCATGGATATACAATCATGTACCCGTTTATGTCCAACGACTAAAACAATATAGCAGTTGGACCTTAATGGGTTCTCGGTTGCCCAACCACGTACTTATTTGAGTCTGATGGTTAAAAAAATTATAGTTTATATCCTTTATAGATAAATAAGACCTTCTTCATTTCTCATTCATCTTATTTTAAACCAACTTATTCTATAATATTCAAAGATACCTTCTTCTTTTTATCACATATTCGACCAAAATTCCAAAATTCTACCAAAGTTCCAAATTTGAGTAACGAATTCATTTACTCAATAACTTTATTGAATTTTTTTCTTGATGGTGTACTATTAGTGATAGAGGGCTTAGTATACTCTATTTATTATTTTAATTGTGTTATTGTTTGATTTGTTTCATATTGCTAATTGTTTTAATGATATCAAATAAACAACACAATATCAATACTAGTGACCAACCTAGATTTTCCCAATTTATAGACCTAAATTATGATTTTAATAATGATATAAATTTACATATGCATGATCATTTAGATATTTGTCAACAAAATATCACCTCTGAAACAAATTGTTTCTATGTTAGTGCTACTCCTACCACTAACTTGAATTCTAGAAACCAAATATCTTGGGTACGAGAACACTTATTATGCGTGCTAACTTAGATAAATGTAAGTTTAAATATTTTGATAAACTTATGTCTTATAAGCCTCGAAAAAATAATAGTGGAACCGACTATATGGGATGACACTTACAAATAAAACACCAAACTATAAATAATTCTGGAGTTAAACTTGGGGATGTGGTCCAAACGACCATAGATATCTATACTGGTTATGTATTTGTTTTAAATAAGATTCAATACGGGGAAATTATGAAATTTACCCTTGGTAGTGCACTTATTTTTTTTATTTTGTTGATAGATGAAGATATAAGAAATAGACTAGTGGATCGGTCAACCCCAAAGCCAATCACATCACACGTAACTCTTTGAGAACAATATATATGCTATATTTTATAAACCAAAAAGAACTTATTAATAAAATCTTGTGAAAACATGATCACCTGTGAAAAGCTTTCTGCATGCAGTCCATCTATGCTTATAATTTTAGATTGTCATGGACAATTTTTTTGACTTGTGATATAACAATATTTCTTGACTTTGATATGATATGTGTTACTTTAAATTGGAATGATCCTGAAGGGATATTTCAAAGAATTTTTTTTTCTTTCTATACCAATCTCGATGCTCAACAAATTTCAAAAGGTTTTTTGCAATGTATGATTTATTTTAATGCTAAAGATAGAATTATTTAATTTACTTTGAAAACACATCCGCTAACACCGCAACTATTGATAAACTTAAAATTGAATGTAAGGAGGATTTATAACAAAATCATACTGGATATTTATGTTAGATACTTTAATTGGTTGTAAATGATGGAATAATGACGACATTCAAGGATTTTGTCGAGCCTATTAGAAATGTGGTTTTACTAGTCATGGCCTCGGGTTATACAAAATGTGAATATAAAAAACTTGTTTTGACTAGTGGAAAAAATTTCAAAAATTAAATTTGGATGTTGAAACAAGATGTAACTCTACTTATGATCTTCTTATGCGTGCTTATTTGATCGTTTAATGTGTTATTAATCTTGTCGTGCATTTAAATGTAAATAGGAAAAAGTATGTATGTCGTGATATGGTGCTCGATATGGAACAAAAAATTATTAAGTGTTTTCATCATATCCTCCACGCTTGTACTATTTGGTGCATTTTAATATTTCTCTTAAACTGAATTCATTTCACATGTATGTTGAGAAATTTTACACTAGTATCATACTTGATAATATTATAATTACTTTAAATATTATTGGGATATTCAAACTTATTTGTTTAAAATATATAATCTTTATGTTAGGAAACACGAGAATAATAACTTCAGTTCATCCCCGAGTTTTGATGGTAGTAGTAGTGGAGGAAGCAAAATTAGATCTTGCCATAACTACTTAAAATATTATACAAAGTAGAACGATAACATTAACATTTACTAAAGATGTTAACGAACTGATAGTATATTTGAAAACTTCAATCAATTTGAGTACATATAGGCATGATAACCTGATTGATCTCTTAGCTAGTTCAATGAACAACATTTTCCTATTCTTTCCAACTCGGCCAATGAGGTTCTTTATATACCTATGTCAACAGTGGGAAATGAATCTACATTTAGTATGGACAAACTGCAACACACAACTAGACGATCAACACTGACTAACCAAACAATTGAAGTATGTGTTGCAATCAAGGATTGGACTGCGACGAAGTATATGATGCAAGACATAATATGCAATGGTAGAACATCAAAATGACATGTTCGATGAACTAAGTGATATTGGAGAAGATCGTAGGGTTGAAGCTGGTGAGTATAAAGAATGACTTAAATTAAAATATAAAATTCCGAATGAAGATAATTTGTAATAGAAATTTATTTTTGAATTTGTAATAGGGGCAGTTCAAACTGATAATATTTGTATAACTCATGACTTGCAAGAGTTTAAACTATGAAAGTTTTAAATCAATAAAATTTATATTTTATCATTCGATCTACTAATGTAACAAAAATATACTTATTCAGTTATTATATAATTAAACTATACTACCCACCAACACTTATTAGTCATATTTTATCACTTACAATAATTCAACTATAACCACACTTCTACTACTTATAACCAAACCATATTACTTATAATAATCCAACTATAACAACTGTACACTATAACCAACTATATAAATTATTTTACTATTTATAATAATCAAACTATAATAACATAATAAGTACTTATAATCAAATCATAATAGTTTTATAGTACTTATAAATTATAATATACCAACTATATAATCGGACCATGATAATTTTTATTATCAACAATAACAACACTTATATTCTATGTACTATAAAAATAATAGAACTTTAAACTTTTAAAAGTTCGCAATATAAAAATATAGAATAAAAAGTAGTATGAGTTTTGAACAATAATTTTGTTTATAATTTTTATTTATCTTATATCATTTTTTTCATTTATTTTTTATTATGACAAAACGAAAATTACAATGTTATATCATACTATATTTTTTTTATGGGATGTGATAAAATCTATTATATTTTTTGTTGTTATTGTAACAATACCATAACAAGAATCTCGTAACGAGAAAGTGTGAATTTCGCCATTAACGTTTTGGACCAAACCCTGTTATCGAATTTAAACGAAGACCGAACTCGTGTTCGGTCTTCATATCATTTAAACATACAACTAACCTTTTTTTTACTACTATTTGAAATTTATATAATTAAATAGCGTGAATATTGAAAACACACTTAATTTACAATATCATATAATAATTTCATATCAGACTCAAACATATATTAGTTACGGTAATAATATGATTATAATAATAATAATAATAAAACTGAAATGAAAATTTCGTTGGTTTTGCTTTATTTCGTCTAGGTCGGTCTGCCAAGAATAGATGAAGAGATTCTCTTTCCATGTTCTATTAACTTTTCCATCTTTTTTATATTTTTAGGAGTACTTTTTTCTTTCTTTTTTTAATTTATAAAGACCCGTGAAATTACAACGTTACTAGCTATATGCCATCAACCCTATGACTAGGAAATCACATGAAAAAACATTATTATGTTGATGCTGTGTAGGAATGATATTCGAAAGTTCCGCACAAAAATGATTTTCTTATGAAATTATGAGATCGGAATGATACTGAAAGTGAGACATGGAGTTAATCCTTAGGTAAGAACTTGCGATGAATTACTAAGAGTTTCCTGATAATCTAAGAAAGTCTAGAGTTTCTAAATGTGTTTATATAGGCTTGTTCCCATATCCATAGGATCCGGTCAAACTGGAATGTTATTCTGTTTAAAACTAATGACTTCTTCCAAAACAAATTACTATAAATAAATACTATAATTTTAGATAATGTTTTGTGTTTTTCAATCATTATTCGATATTATAAATTTATAACATTCATAGTTCTTCGGTAGAGGATAATATTATATTAAATAAATTTAAACTGTTTTACGGCATTTTATTGTTTTTTTGGAGTTAATTATTATCATCCAATTAATATTTATTTATCTAAAGTTACTATTAACTTTGGAAAAGAAAAACTAAAATACATAAAATATTTTAAAATTTAGTCAAATACCCAAAACAAATAGTGATATTTTGGTTATATCGGATTTCGGTAAACAACAACAAAATAGTAAATTAAAGATAGAAAATGTTGATTGAGTTAATTTTATAAGTTTTTCTGTTATCTTTTTAAAATCATATTTGAAATAGGTCTATTTGAATTATTGCTGGAATAGATCAAATATGTGTTAATTTAGATTTAAATTTGAGATTTGTCTATACATTCGATTTGTGAGTTTTACAGTTGCAGTTGCATTTTTATTTTGAAATAAAATTATGATTTGTGCATAACCACCTAGACCTAGCGGTGCATTGGACAAAAATGTCGAGATTTACACGGGTTTTTTTGCAATTCTGTCAAACAGAGTGTTATAACTTTTTTTTGTTTTAAAAGTTTGTTTCAACATATCATTATGAACTAAAATAGTTTTCAACATAGTCATGTATAAATATTTAAAATAACAGGACTAGCTTAATTCCTAACAGTTATGATGTACTATTTATTTTTATTTTTATTTTGTTGGATGGGATAGACAAACATTTTTTCCAACTAAAGAGGCCTAACTCAAACAACAATAAAGCACTAACATAGTCACGACTTGTTAGAGAGTTAGCAACGAATCATTTTCCTACCGAACTATGTAACTGACATTCCAAGCGGGGAAATATGAGCAAATAAGATACATCAGAGAGTGTTATGTCACACGGTAATCACAAAGTACGTGGGATGGCAAAAAACCTATTGATGATTCGACAACTGATAAATCTTCTTTGGAGCAAGACATGGACTCTAGAGCTATGCTTTAAAACTTCATAAATAACAATAACACGTGGTTATTTCCCTCTTACTAGAGCACAAGTTTATCACACATATATGGAAAGTATGTTATATTACTGATATTTAAATAATACGTCGCTAAATTTATTTTCTCAAATATTTTATTTGTAATCCAGTTGTGTTGTCTGATTTAAATGTTTTGTTTGCAACTTGGTTGTATTGTTTGAATTTGATTGTTTAACACGTGGATTGGCATACACTACCTTCACAATAATTGAGACTTGTAGTGACTGTCAAACTCATCAGGAACAATATATATGGTCGTATAAAGAATAATGTTATATGTACGATCATTGTAAATATGTCGGTTAACTAACTTCTACCCATACATATTTTCATACAAGCTATTTGAAACTGATCGAAAACCATAATGGATATTACCATGTATATCGTTAAAGTCACTTATAAAAAATTGATAGTACACCAAAAATTTCTCTACTTATGGTTTGGATTGACAACACATTTTAGTGTAGATAAAGAAAAAATCGACATAAAAAGTCAACCTTGTTGAGGTTACTCCAAAAATTTTGAACGATCACATTTTGTACTTTATTTTATTGTAGGTGTTAGCACTTTTGGAAGTGTCCATAAGAAATTTACATTGATCAAGTCCGCAAAGAAAATATTTATAACAACAACAATTTTATCTTTGATGGACTTATATCATTCAAAATAACTCCTAGTTGAGTGCATAAATACGTACATTTTTTTTGTAAAAAAATTTCTTTATTTTTGAAAAACATAATAAAAAGTAGATCTGAAAACTTACTACATTTGAGTGCGTAATTGCATTCAACTTAGTTGTGAAAAAATAAAAAATATCATCAAGAACCATTAAACAGGTATATAAGTAGTTCTTAGGTTACTAATTGTATTTTTTGTTATGTAAAAAGATATACAAATCATCAAAACCAATTACGAACAGTTCTTAGGTCAAACATATAATTACAAACATATCAAGTGAAAAATTAAAGACGAAATGTAGTAATTTTTCATAAAAACCTCATTTAGTAGTTGATTTATGTTGGAATGTTGTAGATTTTATTAAACTTTGTTGCATAAATCTTTAATTTTGGATATTTGTGAAATTTTATGAGAGTGTAGCCTAGAAGCCCAAACAAGAATTTTTTATTTTTATTTTATTTTATTCAAATATCTTATCAAATCTAATAATATTAATATTTTATTTTATTTTAAGACATTTATTTTATTTCATTGTATTTTAATTTAGGGTTTTGAGCAGCTCGTATATAAATCCTCACATGCCTTAAGTTATTTTAAGTTTTTGGAATAATATATATTTTATCTCTGAAAATTTCAATATTTGTTACCTTTATATTAGGGTTTCATCATGTTACCCTTGAATTAGGGTTTCATTTAGCGTTGCTTCTTCTTAATTTCCGTTGCGTCATGAGTTTGGCCTTAGTTCCTGCTATGGGGAAGCATGTTTCTAAAGTTTGACTGTTCTAATTAAAGGTTTAAAGAAGAGAACAATGCACATGGCCATGAAGATCGGGAAGATCGTTTGAGTATGAGGGGACAGACTAGCCGTTTCAATAACGATCGTATTGACCGGTTACTTGAGGAGTTTAAATTGGCTACAATCATTGGATCAAGGTAAAACTTGCTTATCAAGATGCTATCTTAGGCTATGAAAAGGTTTTCGAAACCAATTTTTTCATAAAATAGACATGGGGTGTTGTTTTCATGCTATGAAAAGGCTTTCGAAACCAAATTTTATCATCAGACTTCGAATAAAGAACACTCGAGAATAATTTATATTATTCTGATAAGCTCGATAATTATAATTTCCAATGTAACAATTGAAAAAATAAAATAAAATAATTTTGGTTGTTGATGGTGATGGTGGCGGTGAATTCGATGACGAATTCTTGTCAACCACGGAGGATAATGTAGTCCAAAAGGCCAAATAAAACTCTTTTTATTTTTTTTTATTTTTTTAAAATATCTCATCAAATATAATTGTATTAATATTTGATTTTATTTTATTTTAAGACATTTATTTTATTTCTTGGTTTTGACCAGCTCTTGTATAAAGCCTCAAATGCCTTAAGTTATTTTAATTGTTTGAAATAATATATTTTTTATCTTTGAAAATTTCAATCTTTGTTACCCTTAGATTAGGGTTTCATCATATTACCCTTGAACTATAGTTTCATATATCGTTGCTTCTTCTTATATTATCGTTGCGTCATCACGGAGAGAGGGGGTGTGAAGTTTTTTTATTTTTTCAAGTTTTATATAGGATAAGTATTTTTGGTAGATTTTTTATATAGTAGATGATTATCGGTAAACTTGAAAATCCAGGTGGTTATTTGCACTTTTAAGTTTTTTTTCCAGGTTGTTATTGGTAAATTACTCTAAAATTAAAAAGGTGAAATAATATGTTTATTTGAGGGTAAAATAGTAAACTACCATTTTTAGGAGTGGATAACAAAAATTAATCCTATTATAACCTTATCCAAATAATTGTGGTCTAGCTTAATTATATATTTAAGTTATTTATAATATTGAGTATGATCCTTTTTTAATATTACTTAGTATTTATAAGTCAACAAACTACAACAAATTTAGTTATGTTTTATATTAAATATAGGGCATTGAATAGTAAATCGTCCCTCGACTATCACTTTTGGTGGCAGATAGTCCCTTGATCTTCAAATGTCCGTTGACAGTCCCTGGACTATCGCCTTTGGATAAAGTTAGTCCACCAGATCCTCTGATCCATGAGAGGCTGCCACGTGTCACCATAGTCCCCAGATTTTTGTATTACCACTAGTCCCTTGAGTTTAGATCCAACCCAAAATGTAGAATATTACAGATAACTAAACTCAAGGGACTAGTGGTGATACAAAAATCTGGGGACTATGGTGACAGGTGGCAGCCTCTCATGAATCAGAAGATCTGGTGGACTAACTTTATCCAAACGCGATAGTCGAGGGACTGTCAACGGACATTTGAAAGTCAAAGGACTATATGCCACCAAACGCGATAGTTGAGGGACGATGTACTCTTCAAAGCCTTAAATATAGCATATCTTAAGATTAATAGAAGAAAAAACCACCAAAATACTCGTTTTAAATACATCAATTCAAAAATGGTCACTTCGATATGTTTGTATAATTTTTTTTATGATGAAAAAATAATAATTCGAAGCTTGAGAAATTCTCAGCAAGTTACGATATTTCTAGTTAATAGCTTGAATTCTCAACTTAGATTATTGTCTAATAAACTAATTGATTTTTTTAAAATTCTCATCTAATAATTTAAAATATTTGACATATCATTTGACAAATTTTAAATTTTTTAATTAATCATTATATTATCAATTGTGATTTAATGTTCTAATTAAAAGTAAACACCAAGATGACTAATTGAGAACTTTAAAATTTTCAACTGAAAAGAATAATACTCAATATGTCGCGTGATAATTTTTTAAATCAAACTCGTCACTGTGTTTTCAAGGAGAATTTGAATTCTTAACTAAAAATATATGCCTAACACATCAATTGAGAGCTTCAATTTTTTCAAAAAATAAAGATACTTAGCAAACCAAATTAAATCTTGTTAAGTTTTCGATTAGTAATAATATTTTGAGTTGATAATTTTAATCATCAGTTGAGAACTTAAAACTTCTCACATTTTTTTTGAAGGGAACCTGCAACCGCTACTCAACAAGTGCACACAAGGTAATCCATCAATCTGATGCAATAGCTTGCAAATCAACGCTAAAAGGCTAAATACACAAGGTGACAAGTTCGAATCAAGAAAGTGTTTATAGAGGAGGTCGAATGTATGACCTTTTGGTCACGAGCTCATCTACTCCACCATTGTTTGAGTAATCAATTGGGTTTTTAGGTTATTAACTCGTTCATTTTTTTCTAGTTGTTGTTAAGTTCTTAACTAGTTATTAAAACTCTCAAGTAGTTTGTTGTGGAGTTCTCAATCAGTTTTCAACTTTAAAAGATAAATTATGTTCATCTTAGTGAAAGCTTTTAAGTTCTCACCTAAATCTACAATAGTACCGTTGAATTAAAAATAATTTTAAAATATATTATTAAAAAAATTAACTATAAATGACTAATTCTTTGATTTTTCATAAAAAATATATATGATATGATGCTATTCTTACATTATCTTTTATGCTAAAAAAAATTAACATATTTTTAAATTATCAAATAAAAAATAAAAACTAACAAATAATAAATTTTACCATTTTAATATAAACAAATAATATGTATCTCATTCAACTCAAATAAAAGAGTTTATTATTTATCTTATTTTCTCCCTTATATATTTTTAAAAATTAAAACTAACATCCTTATAAATTCAACGCTACAATAATTTATAAATTTAACTATTTCGAGATATCTTTATTTTATATATTTTATAAAATAATTCTGATAATATGTATCCGTTAATTATTGATTTTAAATTTTATTATTTAAACTATATATATGGGACAAAAGTTAAATTTTTTAATGCGACAATGAAACTTTTTTAAAAAATTGAAAATTAGTTAAAACTTTAACGATCAATTTATATATAGTTAATTAATAATTGGGTAAGTTAGTGTAAAAAATAATTAATCATACTTCTTTATTTAATTTATTTGTATTTTCATAGAAATTTTACATATTCATCAATGTTCAACTCATATTTTCATATAAAAATATTGTATTCGTAATATTAAAAGGACATAGTCGTAGAAATTAAAGATGATTCATTATTTGATAGTTGAATACAATAGATATATTATTTGATTAGTTGAGTAGTATTTTTTTAAGAAATTAAAAATAATTTATTTAAATGATTAGATGAGTATAATCAGTTTAAAAGTCTGTATATAGATACAAACCATAATAATAAAAAAGAGAATAATCACGTGGTAATACCAAACAATATAAAAAGACTAATATACCTAACCTCCTCCAAGATGACTTAATTAGAAACATCAAGAATCTTTCAAGAAAACAAAAAAAAAATTATTTGTTTGTAAAACATTTTACACGTTGCTACTCATATTTAAAATTTTCAAACGGATTTCAAACATCATATTTCTTCATATATTTCAAGCAACTTCTTCT
The DNA here is from genome assembly GCA_036936605.1 of Limnanthes douglasii subsp. nivea. Classification (NCBI taxonomy): domain Eukaryota; kingdom Viridiplantae; phylum Streptophyta; class Magnoliopsida; order Brassicales; family Limnanthaceae; genus Limnanthes; species Limnanthes douglasii. The sequence continues at coordinate 118,678,053 of JAUPFV010000001.1, forward strand.
TCATATCTTCTTCATACGTCGTTTTCATATATTTTTCACACATTTTCTTCAAGTACTATTCTTCACACATTTTCTTCAAGTATTCTTCTTCACATTTACTCTACCTCATCATCTTCTTAAACTAAGTTTCAATTCAAATATTAAATCTCAAATCCTCAATCATAAATCTCAAACATCCAATCTTAAATCTCAAGTATTCAATTCCAAATTCCAAATTCCAAATCAAATCTCAAATCGCTAAATTCTAAACGTGAAACAAAATACAAATGTCAAATGAAATTTAAACTCTAAATATCCAAACGAGATCCTAACGATAAACTCCGATCTAAAAAAACGTCAAACAAAATCCAACCGACAAACGCCGATCTAAACAAATGCTAGACAAAATCCAAACGCCAAACAAAATCCAAACACTAAAACGAAATACAAACGAAAAACGCTAATCTAAAAAACGTCAGACAAAATCTAAACGACAAACAAAAACTCCAAACAAAATCCAAACCGATCTAAACAAACGTCATACAAAATCTAAACACCAAAATCTGAATCCCAAATCTAAATCTAAAATAATAGTTATATAATATGTTCATGATTTTATACGTGATTAGGCTTAATTTTGTGTTATTTAATTATATTAATTAATAAAACATTCTTAGTCACATGCTCGATTATTAAATCATGTTTAAAAAAAATAAAATAAAATTTTATAATCAGTTAATATACGTTAATACAAAAAATAATAATCTAATTCGATGATTTCATTACTAAAAAGTGGACGAAATAAAACCAATAAAAAAGCTTTAATTTGAAAAATACTCAGAACAAGATGTACCAAATTTTCATTAAACTTACATTATTATTATTATTATAACTCTAACATTTATAATTCTATATTTATGTCATTAAGCTTAATATTCATAAATTAATATGTAAATGTATTATAAAATGAAATATTTTTTCATGTATATTTAGAGTACTTGAACTATTGTAAGATATAATTCAATTAATAAGATGTAATTATTAGTAAATATAACAATTAAGTCTGTATATAAATAATAATAAAATATTATCGTATATTATATAAATATTAATTTAGTTAATATGTAGCACTGATAAAGAGTTCTATTATCCAAAAAATCAAGTTATTAGGTTTTATGAGCCAAATATCGGTTATGATCCTTACACGAGATCATTTGGATAACATTTTTAATAAAGTCGATGGATTTTATAACTATATAAAAAATATTCAATCATGAATTCAAATATCAATAAGATTTTCATAAACTATCATTGTTCATAAAATATGCATCACATTTTTGTCTTTACTTACAGGGTTTATACATTTACTTAAACAAATTAGATTAATGGTTTCATTATCTGCCATGGGTTTTCCAATCATTCATAAAAAATCTCTATCGAGATAGTTCGTGCACCTTGCAAAAGATCCATAGTCTTCACAATATAAATTTCAACAAACTAGTCACACAATGAATCTATGTAATTTGCACATAATTTTGTTTATTAGATTAGTTTCTATAAGCATGAAGTAGAGTATTGATTAAATTAGAAATTGACAAATAAATTTTCAAATTATTTAGATTTAGTATCTAATATTAGAGTTACTTTTTGTAACTTAAATAAATTTGATATAATTATCCTAAATCTTTTTATATTTTAAAAAAATAGAATTGTATATTCTAATAATCTAGGATTTGAGACTGAGATATAAATGAATAAATGTATGTTTATGGTGATCATTAATCATGTACGATTTAATTTATCAAATATTACTTTCTAGATTCGAAAAAACCCAATTCGGAGATAGTTTTTTTATAACGCGTTGGATAAGTGCACAAATCTTTGAGTTGCACAATGAAACGAGTTTATTACAACAACAACACGGTCAACATGTCCATCGTCGCAATGATAATGTCTAAAATACATGAGTGCCACACTTTGCAAGGCCGTGACTTTTGCGATTGGTTGTCAGAATCATAATTACGTACCCACATTACTCATAATTATGCAACCAATATTTTTATTTTTCCACAACTAAAAAACCTATTTATACGCTCGTTTTACACATAATTATGTAACTAGTTAACGCTTAATACCCTATTTTTTGTATAAATATTTTTGTTTTATTTCTACAACTCCTATCATATGGAGGTCATTGATGCATATGTATTCATATTATGGGAAAAGATTAATCATAATGCCGTTGTTTCACGATCTTATGGCTTAAATCTATCAGATTTTAGAAAAACAATCTACATATCAAGTCATACATTGATAAACTAATGTATTATGTTAAAATAAAAGTTTTAAGTTACTTATTTTTTACTACTAATTTGATTTTATATATCTTATTATAAACATTGATCCAAGATAAGAAGAAGTTACCCTAATGATTGACGATATCTACAAGGAGATATCTAAAGAAACAAAATATATAATCGTTCCTATATGTACAAAAACTAGAGTAAAATGTGGATCGAATCATTGGACTTTATGTATGTTTTGTTTAGAAGGAGGCATTGTATTCAACCAAAACTCTACAATGACTAGTATAAATGATATGATATTAAAGCCTGATAGACAATGGATAAGGATTATCAAAATATAACATAACATAATTTGATTTATATTTATATTTTCTTATACCAATATACAAATGATTGTGCCAACTTTATTTTGTAGTACACATACTTAATCGAAAGAAAACTTATGATACCAGATCCATCAATGAAATTTAAAAGTGCTTTAAACATACCACAACAGAAATCTGGTTTCGTTGATTGGGAGACTTTTATGTGTGAGTATCCGATGTGCTTTATTCAAACTGGAAAAATACCCAACACATTTAAACTAAATTTTGTGACAATGAAAAGAGCTGAAATGTTCGTTTAACTTATTAGAAATCAAAATACAATAATATACTGGTAGATGATTGCGTGTTAAAATTTTAAGAATATTTTATTTGTAAAAGTTTGATGTCAATAAATAACACTCTTTTTGGTTTAGAGTATTATCTTTCTTTTATCTTTTATTTATATATTGTTATTTCACAACAACGATAATTTGTAAGGTAATCTTGCAACCAATTAAAACATAAAATTCCCATCCAATTACACTTGTATTTTTTATAACATAAGTATGCAATAAAAATGTTATTACACAACCTATAATAACGTAATTTCGCAATCGATTACTAAATAATTTTGCACATAAATTAGATTTTTATTTTCACGATAACTCTCTTTTTTCTACAACCAAAATGAACATAATTTCGCACCCAACTAAAAATGGTACTAGCATAACTAAAAAGGTATCTAATCTAAATTGTTTAATAAAAAATAATAAAAATGGAATAAAAAGAACATATCAAATTAAAAAAACAAAAGATATTATTTTATATGTTTTGTTCACATGATCTTCTATTATGAACCAAATATTTAACATTGGATATATTACGTTTCTTCTTAGGTAATACAACTCTGTTTTTCAAGCCAGGTGGAGGAACAACAATAGATTGATTTGAACTAGAAGCTTCATAAAAAAAACTTACACCCAGTATACCGCGATAAACAAGTTTACATATAAAAACTTGAACTATAACATGATTCCATATAAGTTGAACTATTTTTGCATCCAATTTTCATATATTTCCGTAGACAAAACATAAAAAATAGAAAAAATAGCTATTACGCAGCCAAAGTGATTAGAACTACGGAAGGCAATAACACTGACTAATTACGTAACTAGATTGAACGTAATTATGCATCCGATCAGCACTTAGTATTTATACAACTCAACCACACATAAGTACGCAACCACAACTACGAACTACCAATAATCCTCAAGTTTATTTTCACGAAATCATTAATTTTAGATGATTGTCAAAACATTCACGTGAATGTATGAAATCTAATAATTAGAATAATTAAAAAATTCATATAAATAATGAAACAACCATATAATAGTTTTACGCAAACAAAAAAAATGAAAAAAAATGAAAAAAAAATCATGCAAATCAATAAACAATAGTTAATTATAAAACAACAAAAAAGTTGATCGGATTTTTTTAACATGAAGTAAACGCAAATTGCATACGAAATTGATTAGAAAAAAATCTAAATTGCAGCAAATAACAAAATATATATCGAAAAACAGATCATAGGCGTATAAAAAAAATAGTTTGTATTTTTTATATATAATTAAAATGAGACTTTTATTAATAAAAAAAGTTTACAAAATTGAGGCGCCAAATTTTCTCCATAAAATTCAAAAACTTGCGCCAAATGGTAACACCAAATTTAAGTTCAAATGAAGCTATCAACAACATTTAGCTCCAAACTTAGAGCTGAAGAAACTTCAACCAAATGCAGCCCTTCATCTTTTTTAGGCCATGAAACTACACTCCAAGCAAAACTTTTTCAACAATACACTTAAACCAGATCAGCTTCATTCTTGAGACGACCATTTTTATCAGCAAAAATCAGCTCCAATATCTGCCTTGAGACGACCAAATCAGCCCCATTCTTGAAACATAGAATTTGTCTCCAGAACAGCTATACTATCGACTTGAGTATAAGGCAATACAACTCCAAGAGCAAAACATCAGCTTAGAACCTAAACTAACCAAATTAACATCAAGAACAGTCCTTCAAAAATAACATTATTCACTAGCAAGCTGGACACTAAGGTAAGCATTCAACCATTAAAAAAATCATCACTAATGCTGCTGAGAAGTGATATATCCCAGCCCAAGAGCCTCAAGAATAATAATGGCTTTCAGATTATTAGGAATACTATTAGGGAGAATACTGAATGTTTTCTTGGATTGCAGAGAACACCGGGCAAGCCAATTTGCTGCCTGGCTTTGTTCACTGAAAATATGATTTGAAGACATGTTAGGATGAATCAACTTAATTATACACTCAAGAATAGGCTTTAAATACCACTGAACATTCAGATTTTGATTATGCAACAGTTTTACATGAGTCAAAGAATCAGACTCAAGATCAATCACAGACCATCACAGACTAATTATTAGCTTTACAAATGAGCAGACCATCTAAAAGCGCCATCGTCTCATAAATAAGCGGGCTCGTCTTGCCATAAAGATAACTGGAACCAAGTAACAGGTTGTCATTACTATTAGCAGCATTAGTATTACCATTCCAATGAGACTTATTAAACATCATTCTTTGATCTAAAGTATGAAGCACATCATTTATTTGATTGATAGCAGTGATGAAGGAGGTGTAAACACCTTTAATTTTCGATAAATTCCTAGCTTTCCATATAGTATAAAAGATTATAGAAGGTAAGATATGTCTGACCTGAACCTTCTTTGCATTCGACCAGTAGCAGACTCTACTTATATGGATAACATTCATATGATGCAAGATGTGAATGTTGAAAATGTCTGCATAATACAACCAAATTGACCAAACAAACGTGCAATAAACAAAAACATGATTAAGAGTCTCACTATTATTGCAGATTGGCATTTTGACGCCAAGGAAATTCCTCTCTTCTGAATAATAGAATCAATAGATATGTATTTGTGAAGGAGCTTCCAATGCATGAAAGAACACTTAGTAGGAGTTAGATTATTTCAAATTGTTTTGAAAACAGAAGAGTAATTATATTTAGCCCTGACTCCTTCCCAAGTTTCTTTCATGTTATACTTACCATTTTGGCCAGATTCTAAATCATAGAATCATCCTTATCCACCTTTATAGAGAGCTGATTAATTCTCTCTATAACCTCAAGTTGGATTAGATTAAGAATGCTAGATAATTCCCAGCCATTGTCAGACCAATACTTGTTAACCTTTTCACCAGAAAACCACAAGTTGTTATCAGCATCATTTAACTTCAAAATAGGCTGATTATTGGTCCAATTATCAAGCCAAAAGTCAACTTGACCACTGCCCAAGCTCCAGCTGATATGCTTTTCAGCAGCATCACGAATTTTCATCATTCTCTTCCAAACCATTGATCCAGCTTTAGAAGGATTAATCTGTAAATGATAATAAGTATGACAGTATATGCTATGTGGTGAGGATAAAAGTAGCCTGAGGGTAGGCTGGTAATTTTAAGTGGAGTTTTAAGGCGGCGTAGGGGTGTTTCACGGTGGTGTGGTAGTGTTTAAAGGTGTTTCGAGATATTTCAGGGTGTTTCAAAGTGTTTCAAGGGTGGAGAGAGAATTAAGCATTCTGGCAGCAGTTAATTTTTCTTACCCATAGTTAATGCTGGTGGTTGGGTATTTATAGTGTAAAATTTGGGCCCTTATGGGCTTTCGGGTCAAGTTTAATGGACCCGGGTCATGTTTAAAGACCCACAAGTTTTAAGTAAGTGAACAGACAGCTTAGTCAGATAGTGTTTAGGTATTTTCATACTTTAGTCATAATTCGAACTGCCTTATGTTCGCAGTGTTCAAAGTCTCCTGTCCGGTTCAATCAGTGCTGTTCGAACTGAAGTCATGGGGGTCTGTCCGGATTTACGGGGTGATTTTACTTTGGACTACCCTTCCGGGGGGCTCTTCGAATTCGGACTCATCAGGAGCCCCTTTTTTAGGCATTTGAACAAGTGTCCTTGTTAAAGAACTGAAAAACAGTCCGATTGAAGAAGTGGTTTTTCAATTCGAAGAGTTGAGACAGGCCCGGACAGTCCAACCGTTACGTATTCCAAACGGTTCTTTGTCAGAAGTGGTGGGACACGTGTCACCCTCTGGTTGGTCACTCCAGCCGTTTTTCTACCTCGAAAATTACACCACTTTATTAAATAGGTAACTTCTTTAAATGGTTTTGATGACGTCAGCGCCGTCTTTTAATCATTGCCCAACTTTTCGGATTCTCCTAGGAATCAAACCCCCTTTTTTACATTTACTATAAATACTATTTGTCTTTCACAGTTTTACTTTCACTTTTACTCTGCTACTTCACTCAAAACTTCATCTCTCTAAAACCTTAAGATTTCCTTAATCGTTTTATGTTCACAGCAAGAACAGCTTTAATCAAGGGTGGCTGGCTCAATCTTTCAGAACTAGAGAGAGCTCAAAGGGTTGAAAAAAAGAAAAGGATTGCAGCAGGGCTTCCAGCATCGCCAGTTGAGAGACCAGCCACTTCAATCGAAGAATCTGATAGGGGTTCGTCTTCTTCAAAAGGTACAAAACCTAGAAAACTCTTCCAATCAACACTCTCCCCCATAGTTTCTGGCTCATCAGTCCAAGAGTCAATTCCCACCGTCGAACCGGAGGTTGTTGTTACAAGTGTTAGGAAGAAAACTACCTTTATAGCTATGGGGTCCGACTCTGATCATTCCCCAGAGAAACTGATCATGAAAAGACCAAGTCGACTGGTTAAGGGACTCTCCTCGAAAAACACCAGTGAGTCTGGGTCCGGAACAACTGTTAGGACCCTCCGGGAGAGGCCGGTCGGTCCGGAGGCCAGCAGTCCACTACCTCCAAAGGAAACCTCGACCTCAGAGACTCAAGCTGAGGTGAAAATTAAAAGACATACAACGAGTCGCCAGTCCGGAGGATCAGCTGTACCAAGCTTCATCCCTCCCCGGGCTGTTTCTGCAGAAGCTCCCCCAACAGTTATGGAGGAGAGGATGGAAGACTCCATTGAGGAGGCTAGGTTTGAGTCCGAGTCGTCCGGACAAGCTGATACTGCCATAGTCGTTGCCAAGAAAGGCAAAGAGGACTTGTTCTTGAGCCGTCCGGATCTGCCGGAGTGCCTTGAAGGGAAAGTTGGGCCCTGCTTTCACAAGGTAGAGTTTAAGTATCTCTTATCTTTGTTAAAAACCAAGTATGCATTTATTCACACTAGAGACTTGGGACGGCTTCACACTAAGTGGGGGATCCCTGAAAACGTAAAGATCCGAATTCCCATCGATCCAGAGACCCCGATGGATTGTAAGAGGAATGCGATTGTATTTTTTACAGAACTGTTCAATTGGGGACTCAGGTTCCCATTGGATCCGGAGATAGTGCGCTATTTCCATTTAGTGAAGTTATGTCCATCGCAGCTGAGCCCCAACGGATGGTACACCTTGATGTCATGCATTATGGCGTCCAGGCTGTCCGGAATCCCTCTTCCCATGGAAGAGTTTGCTGCTGTAGCAAGTCTATGCAAACATCACCAGTTCCCCTTTTATCACTTCAACATGGGGAACAATCTGAAAGCTGTTGATGATCTCCTAGAATCGGAGAATAAGTGGAGGAGCCAGTTCTTGTTTATAAGTGGCTCATGGGAGAACGGGAAGAAGATCAAGGTTGGGGAGAATCCTAGCCTTCTTCGAAGTAGATGGAGGAGCGATCGTAAGTTCTTTCCTTAAGTTTCTGTTCGAATGTCTTTTCTTTAAGCTTTCACTAACTAGTTGCTCTTTTGTTTTGTCAGAACTGCCAAAAGAGTTCAGAGACTATGCGAAAGCCGGACAGGTTACCTGTGGCAAAATAAACACATGGGCCGCAGAGAACTGGGAGAACCGGTTCCACAAGGCTTTCACTCCGGGAAACTTAGCCAGATCTCACCTGTGGAACACCACAGGTCGGAGGGATTTAACATGGGAGGAGTTCTCCACCCCTCCTGATGATGACATAGTGCTAAGAAGGTCTCATGAGCTAGATGGGACCCTTTTCCTCCCTCTTCGGGCCAAAGCCCCAAGTAAGATGAAGGGCCAGAAGAAGAAAGGGAGGAAAACAGCAGGAGGTTCAGAGAAAAAGGGCCTGACTGACACAGAGGCGCCAATTCCAGTTCAAGTTGATGCAAGCCTTCTACAGGTGGTAGAAGTGGAAAGTAAAGAGCACGGAGAGACTCCCTCAAAACCTACGAGGGTCTCCAAACGAACCCGTAAGCAAGTAAGCGAGGGTGCTGAGAGAGAAGTAAAAAAGAAGAAAACTTCTCAAGAAGAAGAATTTGCTCTCCGGGACCCGGAGCCCACTTTTCCAGTTGATCCTACATTAGCCGAAGAGATCCCAGAAAACCTCAACGAAGGGATTCCAGGGGAGTTTCACACTGATGACATTGAACGGGGAGAGATCAACATGGATGAAGTGGACGTCACCGGCCTGGGTCCTCTAGGTGACTATTTCCTTGGTTTGTCTAGGGACGAGTTTGCAGGGCCATATGTTCCTCCAAGTAATTCCAACACGGTGAATTTTAATGGCAAAACTTTCTTGGTCTCCAGCGAAAGGGATATCATAGCTCACTCTCTCCTTAGCAACGTGCAACCTGTGCTCACCTTGGAAAGGCAAGTCCGGAGTCAGGCAGAAACCATTAAGGAGCTTAAGTCCGAGAAGGAAAAACTGTCCGATAACCTCCGGGGTGCCACTACCCAGGTTGACTTGCTTAAGGAGTCGAACGAGCAGCTGAAGAGGAGTAAAGATGAGAGCAACACAAAAGTTGCCTCTTTGGAGAAAACCCTAGAAGATCTCCAGGCTAAGCTGTCCGAGTTGGAAAAAGACTTGAAAACCTCAAAAGATGAGACTGCAGCAAAAGAAAAGATTGTCACCAATCTGACTACTGACAAACTTACTTTGGAGAATGCAGTGACTCAGGCTGTTGGTGAGAAAGCTGCCCTGGTGAAGGATCAAGAGGCCATGATCAAGGCCAAAATCAATGCTTATGCCAAGGAGATGATACGGAGTGAGGAATTACTGATTGAAAAGGTAAAGTCCGACATGGTCCTTTTATTTCACGAGAAGTTCCCAAAGAGGAGACTTGGGGACTTATGGCATTATGTGGATGATGACGATCTCCCATATTGGACCATGGTTGATGAAGGGTATACTGATATATCCTCATTTGGTGACGAGGAGGAAACCGGAGAGAGTCCGGGAGAAGAAGAGGCTGACCCCAAAGGAAAGAAGGTCATTGAGGACAAAAGCGATGTTAAGACCAAGGGAACAGATGAGGGTGAGCCATCTTCAAAGGCTCCATCTTAGTTGGTAATTTGTTTTGTTTAATGTTTGTTTGAACCAAAGTCCTTGGAAGGCCAAGGCACCTTTTTTGTGATGCTGTCCGTTTTGACCGGACAGATTTTTGTATTGTGTTTAAACTTGTTCACAAAGTCCTTGGAAGGCCAAGGCAACTTTAAGTTCATTGAATGAATGTTTTATCTTGCACAACCTTTCTCTTATTCCATAGTTTGTTTAAGTATTTCGTATTGTGAGAGTGTTTAATTTCTCTGGCTAGAATTTAAATAGCCCTTAGAACTTTCAGTCCGGGTAGCATGGTAATCAACAGAATTTTGCAAAAACTTAGAAAATTTATTCAAAAAAGCTCCAAGTTTCATTTAAAGCTCTCCGTGGCGCCAGAGAGGGGTAGTGGTATGCCCCCAAATATTTACACGGATGTTTAAACAAGTAAATATTTACATAAGTTTCATTCCAAATACATTCGAAGGTGTTCAATGTTCCAAGGGTGAGTTAAAACCCTACCATCTTTGTCTTCCAGCCAGTATGTGCCAGGCTTGATTCTTTCAACCACAGTATACGGACCCTCCCATGTTGGGGCCAGCTTTCCGAAGAGCTTTTCCTTGGTGTGCAAGAAAACTTTCCTCAATACTTTATCTCCTGGTTGAAAGTCCCTTCTTTTAACCTTGGAAGCAAACCTGCTTCTCATCAAGCCTTGATAGTGTGCCATTCTAAGATGAGCTTTTACCCGCCTTTCTTCAATCAAATCAAGCTGATTTCTGATTGCTACTTCATTGGCCTGTCCGGAGAAGTTATGAACACGAAAAGAGGGGAGTGTCTTCTCTATGGGAGATACTGCATCCATCCCATAGACCAAGGCAAAAGGTGATTCTTGTGTGGCAGCCCCAGGCGTTGTCCGGTAGGCCCACAAGACCTCTTGTAAATAACTAGGCCACTTCCCAGCAGCCCCTTCCAGATTTTTCTTTAAACCGGACAGTATTGTTCTATTAGCCACCTCAACTTGCCCATTGGCTTGTGGGTGGAATGGTGAAGAAAAGCAGTGCTGAATACCCCTTGAGGCACAGAAGCTCTCCATTTCTCGGTTGTCAAACTGTGGCCCATTATCTGTTGTTATTCTCTGAGGAACACCAAATCTGCAACATATGTTGGATAGAATGAATTTTATAACAGCCTTTGATGTTGTTCCTGCTAAGGGGGCTGCTTCTATCCACTTCGAAAAGTAGTCGATGGCTACAATTATGGTTTTACGCCCTCCGGACGCCATAGGGAGAGGCCCAACTAAGTCCAATCCCCATCGAGCAAAAGGGATAGGCTCAGAAATTGATTCCAAAGGGATGGCTGGTACATGAATTTCATTGCTGTACCTTTGGCATGGGTCACACCTTCTTACCAGTTCCTTGGCATCTTTCATTATTGAAGGCCAATAATATCCGGAGAGAAGCACTCTTCTTGTTAACGCTCTAAATCCACAATGGGCTGATCCCTCACCATCATGTAATTCGGAGAGAACCATCTGTGACTCATGATCTCCTAAACAGCGTAGGAGAGGTTTGCTGTAGGATTTCTTGTACAAGACCTCTCTAATCATGATGAAACCATGAGCCTTGTGTTTTAATGCTCTGGCTTGTGATTTATCCAAGGGTACGACGCCATCGGACAGATATTGTATAAGTGGAGACCTCCAATCTTGAGGTTTATTTACTTGTATTTCAAAAACTTCCTCTTTCTCCCCTTCGTCAAGTTGAATAGAAGGACTTTCAAGCACATGGATCCATGGATAGGACTCCGTATATGCTATTGTTGCCAATGAGTCTGCTAGTTCATTCTCTGCTCGGGGAATGTGCTCATAGACAACAGCTTTAAACTTCATTGCCTCATTTTTCAAGAGAAGTAAGTACTTGATTAACTGTTCTTTTCTAGCTTCTGATAGGCCCAAGGCATGGTGAACAAGCAATTGGGAGTCGCTTAACAGCTTGACCCTTTTTGCTCCACAAATGTAAGCCAATTTTAATCCAGCTATAGCTGCCTCGTATTCGGACTCGTTATTGGACGCCCTAAAAGCAAAACAAATAGCTTGAAACATGTTGTCCCCATAAGGAGAAGTAAGACATATTCCTGCCCCAGATCCTATGGCACTGGATCCTCCATCTGTTCGGACGATCCACACTTTTTTGTCTTTTGAATCAGCAGGTTGCTCTGAGTCCCTATCAGAATGGAATTCGACCAGAAAATCAGCCACAGCTTGAGCTTTTACTGCTGTTCGAGGAGCAAAGTCTATGTCGAAGTCCCCCAACTCTACTGACCACTTTGTCATTCTGCTCGAAACATCCGCTTTTTGAAGGACATTCTTTAAAGGGAAGGATGTCCGGACAACAATAGGGTGAGCCTGAAAATAAGGCCTCATCTTTCTTGCAGCTATCACCAAGGCCAATGCTAGCTTCTCGAGTTTCAAGTAACGCCGTTCAGCATCAATCAGGCTTTTGCTGATGTAGTATACTGGATGAGGATACCCATCAACCTCCCTCACTAACACAGCGCTGATAGCACAACTTGAGACAGCCAAATACACAAAAAGAGTCTCCCCATCGATTGGTTTAAACAAAGTCTTCGGAGAAGACAGATGCCTCTTAATTTCGTTGAACGCCTCATCACACTGTGGTGTCCATTCAAACCCCTTTGCACCTTTCAAAGTTTGAAATAAAGGAGCACATCTGTCCGAAGACCTAGAGATAAACCTGTTCAAAGCCGCTAACCTCCCCGTTAACCGCTGCACTTCTTTAACATTTCGAGGAGGCTCCATTTGAAACAAGGCATTAAGTTGGTCCGGGTCGGGCTGAATTCCATGCTCACTTATAATGTACCCTAAGAACTTCCCGGACTGCACCCCGAACACACATTTTTCAGGATTTAGCTTTAGATTCACCTTGGCCAGGTTGGCAAAAGTCTCCTGGAGGTCGGACAAGTGTAGCTGCTCATCCACACTTTTCACCATCATATCGTCGATGTAAACCTCCATATTTCTTCCAATCTGATTAGCAAATGCTTTGTTGACTAACCTTTGATAAGTAGCCCCAGCATTTTTTAGACCAAAGGGCATCACCTTGTAGCAGTGTAATCCTCTATCAGTAACAAAAGTGGTATGCTCTTGATCTCTTGGATCCACCTGGATCTGATTATATCCGGAGAAAGCATCCATGAAGGAGAGCAGCTTGTTCCCAGAAGTAGAATCTACCAGCTGATCTATCCGGGGAACTGGATACAAGTCTTTTGGGCAAGCTCGATTGAGATCCGTGAAGTCTATGCACATTCGCCATTTACCGTTTTTCTTTTTTACCAAGACTGGATTGGCAGTCCACAAAGGATACTGAGCTTCTTTAATGTGCCCCATCTTTGTGAGTCTGTCAACCTCTTGTACAATGACATCAGCCTTTTCTTTTGAGAAAGCTCTCCTTTTTTGCACCACTGGTGCTACGTCTCTCCGGACAGATAAGTGATGGGAAATCACTTCTGACGGCACTCCAGTAACATCAGCATTGCACCAGGCAAAAACATGCTGATGGTCTTTTAAGAATTTTAACATTTCTTCTTTCAATACTTGTGGCATTTTGGACCCTATTTTGACAGACTTCCCTTCTTCTAAGCAGTGTGTCTCAACCTCCTCAACCGGGATCAACATTCCGGGGGTCTCCCTGGGGTCATCAATTTCACCCTCACCCCCAGAAAGGCCCTCGGACTGCTATTGGTCATTCATACGGACTGCCCCCAGCGTTCGTGGAGCCAAGGCAGTGGCATAGCATTCTCTTGCAACTTTTTGACTGCTCCGGACAACCCCAACCTGCCCCTGAACAGCATATTTTAGACACTGATGGACTGTCGAAGCTACTGCATGCATCCTAGAGAGCCAAGACCTTCCTAGAATAGCATTGTAGCAAGTAGGACAATCCACCACAATGAAAAGTATTCGCACTGTTTTCTTGAAAGGGCCTCTGCCCAACAATACTTCTTCTTCGAACTCACCGATTACATCGGCTGAGCTGCCCGTGAAGCCTACGATCGATCTGTCTAACTTTTGAATCACAGCTGGGTTTTTCATTTTTTTGTAAGTATCAAGGAAAAGGATATTAGCTGAGCTCCCAGTATCTACCAGGATTCGCCTTATCTCATTGCCCCCTATTGATGCTCCTATCACAACAGCATCTTCATGAGGGCCAGCGATGTCCCTCAAATCATCCCCATCAAAGACAATGAATGGGAATAAACTTGGCGATCGATAAGAGGTCATGCCCCCCTCTAGTTGGGTAGCCAAATTATGGACATGCCTTTTTCTTGATGAGGTGGTAGGAGCCGTTACAGTGTCCCCTCCGAAAATTGTCAAGGACTCAAAGAATTTAATGAGCCCGGAGACTGACCTGGAACGTTCCTCTATTGCACCCACTCTGTTCCTTGTTGGATCAGGATCCAAGTATTCTGATTCCACATCAAACCTTTCAACAATTACCATGGCCCCTTCTGGGGCAGCATTAACCGGACCAGCCCGGTGAATGTTATCAGGCCTGTTGCCTCCTCTTCTTTTGACATACGCACCCAACTTCCCTCTTTCAATCAGGTTCTGAACCTCTTGCTTCAAGGCTATACAATCATCAGTAGTATGGCCAATATCATTGTGATATTGACAAAAAGAACTATTTCGATGTTCTCTGGGAGACTGCAAGGTTGCCGGTCTCCGGTAGTGTACTTCATCTTTAGTTTTCTCGAAAATGGTTGCCACACTTTCTTTGAGTTCTGCAAACCACTCCGGTTGGACCCACGGCCCCCTTTTGTTTCTAGACTGTTGACTTTGTGCAGGAGCAGCTGGTTGAGACTGAGCTTTTCCTCTTCCATGCCCCTGTCCGGTTTCTCTAGCTTTGGTGCCGGACTGGTTTGGATTGGGAGTTGGTGTTACCGGGGTGGATCTCACCTGCCTGTGCACCCTGGTCTTTTTTGTTTCATCAACATTTATCTGCTTGCCGACTTGATTTAGCAATCCACCCCAGGTCATGGCTTTCTTCCTTGTTACTGAATCGGCCAGGTTGCCCGGGTTCAAACCCTGTCTCAGGGATGCTATTGCCACTTGTTCAAAACAATCAGCCAGCCCGTTCTTTGTATTCACAAAACGACTTATGTATTCTTTCAATGATTCATTTGGCTCTTGGGCACAATGGATTATGGTATCTCCATTGCCCTTGAGCTCCTTACTTCCTACAAATTGCCTTCGAAAGGCCACCCAAAAGGTATCAAAGTCTCTGATACAACCCTGAGGAAGGTTGTTGTACCACTTCAGAGCACTCCCCGTAAAGGATTGGGAGAATGCCCTGCAGAGCAGTTTATCATCATCATCAAAATTCATCATGAAGTTCTTGAATTGCTCCAGATGATTGTCCGGATCAGTACTGCCGTCGTACTTCTCCATCTTTGTGCTGTCAAACCTCTTGGGGAGGTTCCCGGATAGGATTTTAGAAGACAGTGGAGACTGCCTCCAATTCCTTCCACGACTGAACACGGTATCCTCATTAGGTGTTGCAAAGATACCTGGCTCATCATGGAAGGCAAATGGATCCATCAGCAACCGGTCTATATGCCTCCGGCCGTGAGATGACCCTTTCCCAATGTGTCTTTTCATTCTTCCATGGTGGTCTCTTTTTCTGGAATACTTTTTAACTTGCTTTTGTTTTTTCCTGGTTCGTCCTTCGTCACTGCTGGAGGACAAGGACTTTTCATTCCCCTCACTGTCCGAAGAGCTGTCCGAAGATTCTGAACTTGAGTCAGAACTCTCCACAGGCTTGGACCGATGAGACTTTTTAGAGCTAGCATGTGTCTTTTTGGTGCTCACATGAGTCTTTGAAGCCTCATGCTCTTGAGGGTTACCAGAGCGATGAGTAACTGATGCTTTGGATTTCTCCTTTACGCCCATCTTGGCCTTTTCAGCCCTCAGAGCTTCTATTTCAACCCTCAACCTGTCACGCTCCTGGACAGTATATTCATCGTTCTCTTCCACCACTTCGAGCAAAGCTGGTGGAAGCTCTGGATTATCCGGATTCATTCGGATAGAATTCTTTTACTTGGTTTTGAATGTTTGATTCAGGCACCGTCGCCTCCCACTGTGGTCGCCAATTTGGTGAGGATAAAAGTAGCCTGAGGGTAGGCTGGTAATTTTAAGTGGAGTTTTAAGGCGGCGTAGGGGTGTTTCACGGTGGTGTGGTAGTGTTTAAAGGTGTTTCGAGATATTTCAGGGTGTTTCAAAGTGTTTCAAGGGTGGAGAGAGAATTAAGCAGCCTGGCAGCAGTTAATTTTTCTTACCCATAGTTAATGGTGGTGGTTGGGTATTTATAGTGTAAAATTTGGGCCCTTATGGGCTTTCGGGTCAAGTTTAATGGACCCGGGTCATGTTTAAAGACCCACAAGTTTTAAGTAAGTGAACAGACAGCTTAGTCAGATAGTGTTTAGGTATTTTCATACTTTAGTCATAATTCGAACTGCCTTATGTTCGCAGTGTTCAAAGTCTCCTGTCCGGTTCAATCAGTGCTGTTCGAACTGAAGTCATGGGGGTCTGTCCGGATTTACGGGGTGATTTTACTTTGGACTACCCTTCCGGGGGGCTCTTCGAATTCGGACTCATCACTATGCATTAAGTTAGACCAATAAGTTTTGTTTTCTCTGAAAGTTGCCCAAAGATTATAAGAGATAGCAGTTTGAATATCTTCAAGATTTCTAACATTTAAACCTCGCTCATTATAAGTTTTACACATACTCTTCCATCTACACCAATGCACTTTATTTTCAGCATTCTTAGAACCCCAAAGAAATCTATTAAAGATAGTTTATATCTTAGTAACAATTCCTTTAGGAAGAACATTGCTTTGCATCCAATATAGAGGGATATTTATCAAGACAGATTTGATTAAAGTAAGCTTGCCAGCGAAGGATAGATGAGAAGCATCCCAATCATTGATTTTGTTGCTGATTTTGCATATCAGGTTGTTGTAGTTGCTGACTTTATTACTAGTGCTGATTGTCACACCTAAATAGTCTGTAGGCAAGTAGCTAGAAGAGAATCCAGAATTATTAGTGATAACATTAATCCTAGAGCAGTTAATCCCAGCAACCATCACAATCTTAGATTTTCTTTATTAATTACTTGACCAGAAATAGTTTGATATCTTTGATGAAAGTTGCATAGATTAAGAATATTAGATTCCTTACAATCGGTAAACAACAAGATATCATCAGCAAAGGCAAGACTGTTAATATTAATATTGCTTCTGCTTCTATAGTACATAGACTTGTTTAGAGAAAAAAGAGAGTTAATACCTCTTATCAGCACCTCCTCAGCAATGATGAAAAGATAAGGAGAGATAGGATCTCATTGTCTTAAACTTTTTTTGGTTTTAAAGAAACCAAAAACTTCACCATTGACAAGCGTAAACACATTAATAGCAATAATAATCTTTTTAATAAGGCAAACAAATCTTGTAGAGAAACCAAACTGTCTTATGACTTTAAGAATAAAACAATAAGTCAACTTGTCAAATTCCTTAGACATATCAAGCTGAATCAAAATGTTATTATCCTTGATCTTTCTGTTAAGGTCATAAATTAACTCCTTCGATATAAGAATGTTCTCCTGAATACATTTTCCAGGGACAAAGCCTCCTTGATTAGGAGAGATGATTTTGGGGAAAATAATAGAGAGCCTATTAGAAATAATTTTGGACATGATACGGTTAAGAAGAGAGCAAAGACTTATCGGTCTATAATCCTTCCACCTTAAAAAGTTAGTAAGCTTAGGAATTAAACAAATACCAGTGGCAAAGATGCTACTGGGAATGTTCTTACCAAGCATAAAATCTTCCACATCATTGATAATTTCATATTTAATTATGTGCCAATAACATTTATAAAACTATGAGTGTAACCATACATATCTGGTGCACTTGCAGGGTTCATGTTCTTGATGATGGCCCAGATTTCAATTTCATTAGGAGGCTTAAGCAGGTTTCTGTTGTCCTCATCAATGATAATGGTGGGAATGTTATTGAGTAAATCATCATTCATACAATTCTCTTCACCCTCTTTGTTAGCATAGGGATAATCTGTAAGAGCTTTCTCAAAGAAATCAACAACAGAAAGACCAATAGCCTTCTTGTCAGTGATCCAGGTATCACCATTCTAAATACAATTAATGCATTTCTTCTTTGTTTCTTTTTAACAAATCTATGGAAAAATTTCGTATTTTTATCTCCTTCAATGGTCCAGTTACAATAACATTGTTGCTTCTAATAACCCTCCTCCATTCTCTGAGCCTTAATGAGCAAAACATTAACTTTAGCAAGGTTTTTCTTAGAGTCAATGCTTTGAAGATTCTGATGATTGAGCTTCATAGCTAAGACTTCTTCTTCTAAACTATGAACTTTGTTGAATATGTTACCAATATTATTTCTGTTCCAGCTGATGAGACCTTTCTTGAGCCTCTTTAATTTGTTCCAAAGGATGAACAAAGGATCACCTATTAACTCTTGATGCCAATTGTTTTCAACAAAAGGAAGGAAACTCTCCTCCATAGTCCACATTTCCTGAAACTTAAAAGTAGATTTTACTCTAGTGAATTCATTAGAAATAAATATGATAATAGGCATGTGATCTGAATAAGTCCTAGCTTGATGATAAATCTTAGTATTAACAAAACAATTATACCTTTTATTGTTGATAAAAAATCTGTCTAATTGCTTCCACTTGGAGCCATTAGACCACGTGTACTTGGAGGAAGTATGGCCTGCGTCCTCTATACTGCAGTGACTTATCATTTCATTGAAAGTACTACAACCTATTTGCTCATCAATAAAACTGACAACATTAAAATCACCACAAACCACCTATCCCAAGTCATTAGTAGCATTACCTTTTAAAAAGTTCCAAAGCTCTATTCTGTTAAGCCTCTGACAGTTCACATAAACAACAATGAGAATTACATAGTTGTTATCATTTTTATATTGATTTTAAGATTCAGGAATTGATTAAGATCATTAAGGATAATAACAAATAGATGATCGTGCCAGAATATCCAAATCTTATTAGTAATGTTGTGAGCAAAGTTAACAAAACCCAGCTTATCAACATTGGTGTTAATATCATCACCACTAATTAAAGGTTCTTGGAAAACAATAGGCTTAGCATTATTCTTTTTAGATAAGTAGTTGAGCCTTCTAATAGAAGCTTTATCTTTAATACCTTTTATATTCCAGTTTTTAATGTTAATTATTAAGAGAATTAGAAGATTTAGATTTACTTGAACCGTTGAATTGCAAAGCTTTGATTATTTTGCTTATAGTTCTCTTCTTTCCTTTAGCAACCTTTAATTTTTTTATTATCAAATATCTCCTTGAAACTATCTTCATCTTCATCTTAATCCGGTTTCCCTTGATCTTTTGGAGAGTTAACAGATTGATCAATGTGATTAGCAGTCTCCTCACATTTTTCTTTTATTTCATGCTCAGTTTGCTCTACAGAATTTCTACGATTAATATCTTGATCTTCTCTGTAAAATTCTGGAGATTGAGTTTTCCATTCCAGGTTGATCCTTGGAGAATATTGAAGGCTTCCTATATTAG
The DNA here is from genome assembly GCA_036936605.1 of Limnanthes douglasii subsp. nivea. Lineage (NCBI taxonomy): Eukaryota > Viridiplantae > Streptophyta > Magnoliopsida > Brassicales > Limnanthaceae > Limnanthes > Limnanthes douglasii. The sequence goes on from JAUPFV010000001.1 coordinate 118,697,648, forward strand.
CAACCTTAGGTGAAGAATCAGAATCCATATTAACATAGTCAGTATTATTATTAGTGCCTCCATAAGATAGAGCTTGGAGAGCTTCTATGATTTCTCCTTGTTCAGGAGTTTTAAATCCAACAGTTTCATTATGTTGTTCCTCATTTTCTTGATCTTTAATTTTGAAGTCTTTTATAACAACATATTTGAGTTTGTTTGCCTCTTTACCTGCTTCATCAACCTTTTATTTATGAATTTTCTTGCACTTCTCTTTGTAGTGTCCCAGATGATGACAATGAGTACAATATTGAGGAATATTCATGTACGATATTCTAACCTAATGACCAAAGTTGGATCCAAAACCCATCCAAACATTATTTTGTCGCTTACAGGTAATATCCATTTCAACAAGAGCAATGCATGAGAGAAATAATCGGTTTTCATCAGGAACTTTCACCACTAGCGTTTCACCTATCATGGGTGCTATGGATTTAACCAAATTCCTATTATACATGTGCTCTGGCATGCGAAGTTTGATCCAAACAGGAGCAAGAGGGCTTTCCTTCGTAAAGTATCCAATCCATTTCAAGAGCCTCAACTCTGTACCCGCCGATGGTCAAGACTGAACATTGCCATATTTTGCCAACGTCTTGCTTAGCGTCAAACTCAAATATGATATGTCTGGAGCCCCAGACTTTGTACCTATATGCCGACTGAAATTTTAATGATTCAAGAAATTGAGTCAATAGATTCCTTTTAGGTAAGCTATGCGTAAACTTGCCCACAATTGAATGCTTGGATTTGGCTTTCAAATGCTCAAGAACACCATTACTATATTGAATCGATAAATGATCAGATTTGATAGTAACAGATTCTGGTTCGAAGTCAGGTTTTTCTTCATAGTTTGAATTCTTCTTTACAATTTCAGCATAGGATAGAACATTAGCATCTGGATTGTTATTGTTAATAGCCATAGCTTCCATCAAATCAGTGGATTTGAATAAAGAAAAAAAAAACGCTTTCATAAAGATAAAAAAAGAATCACCCTTTTTTACCATTTTTTTTAGAGAAAAAAACCATCATTTTCTCCTGAACTTTTAAAATCTTTATCCTTGATCTTTACTATTATAGTTTGTATTTAAAATAGTAAACGTGAGTGTTGATATTTTTAACTCAATACCAAATGACTATCGGTAGTTTATTAATTCTAAAAGATTATCTACACATAATTTTGATATTTGATTGGTTATTAATAAATTACATTAAAATGAATATATTCACTTTATTTATATATATATATATGTATATATATATATTGGTACAAACTTTTTTTTTCTTCTCAATTTAGACTTTTATTGAAAGAATTTAAATGTTTAGGGCAGACCTCTAAACAAAACTTGATGTCCAGCTGGATTCAGAAACGAGTACTATATAAATTGATATAACTAGATAGCTGTCTTTGTTTGGTCCGAAAGACGGAATAAAGCGTAACCGAAGCAGAAAATAGTTGAAACTCCAAGGACCACAAATGTATGTCACATTCATATATTATCTAGGATTAGATAAGCACCACCTCGGTTCCGGCTAGTTGGGTTTGTTTTGAAATCTTCAAGGACCCAACTTGTCTGAACCCCAAAAGACTCATTCCATCTCTCTCTCTCTCTCAAATCTTCGTTTTTCGTATCCATATCCATTTCATATAAATATCCTTTAAAGTTCTGATCTTTTTCCCTAAGATTTTTCTTTTTCTAATTAAGAAAAGATAAAGAAATATGGGTGCCAATGTCTCTGGTGGTTTATCCTACGAAGACAACCACAATTCTCCATCAAAACCCAGATTGGAAGATGTACCCGAGAATTGTATGGCTTTAATTCTGATGCATTTAGACCCACCTGAGATCTGCAAATTGGCTGCCTTGAACTGCGCTTTTCGTAGAGCCTCGTCGGCTGATTTCATATGGGAAGCTAAATTACCTTCCAATTACCAGTTCATTGCACAGAAGCTGTTCGATGAAAAGACTCTGGCAAAACTTTGCAAGAAAGATCTTTACGCTAGGCTTTGTAGGCCTAATCCTCTCAGGGATGGCACACAGGTTTTGTTCTTTCTTAATCTTATGGTTTCCTTTTGTCCCGTCTTTTTTTAGGGATGCTTGGCTTAAAGGATTTTCTTTTTCATCTTTAGTAGCGTTAGGAAAAAGGTAAGAAATTTCCAGAACCCAAAAAAATGTTGTATTGCCTCATGTTCGATTCCTGAGGAAATTGAAGAGGGTTTTGGTATCTGATTCTTAGGAAAAGTTAGAAACTCTTCTAATCCAAGAAGTGATGGAGCTCCTTTCTTCTTCCCCAAGTGAAGATCCTGGTGGATGGTAAACTTTTATATGAATGATTGATAAGATCTTTTTGTTGTGTGCAGGAGCTGTGGCTGGATAAGAACAATGGAAAGCTTTGTGCGTCAATATCTGCAAGAGGCTTAACAATTACCGGGATTGATGACCGGAGATACTGGAGCCACATTACCACGGAAGAATCAAGGTATCCCCTCTTTTTATTTTTTTTATGGTTTTAGTGTAAAAATGCGTGTAGTCTTTACATACGTTTGAATTGAGAATAGTGATTGTTTTGGCTATGTCGTTTAATCTACACTTTTATTTGTCTTTTGCCAATTTATATAAATTTGTCTGACATTCCCTGAGAATATTCATTCTGGCTGGCATTGTGTTCCTATTTCCATAATTGAATTAGAATGTCATTAGCTTATCAAGATATCAATTCGGCCCTTGAGAAAATGCGAAAGATGTTGAGTACCAATCCTTTTATTTGAGCAACATAATGGTTGTTAGATCTTGAATTGTGACAAACTTTCTTATTATTAAAAGACCAAAAGTACGGAAGCTTTTTGGGTACCAGCCTGTTTATTTGAGCGACACTTTAGTTATTAGATCTTGAATTGTGATAAACTCTCTTTGTATTAGAAAGACCAAAAGTACGGAAGCTTTTTGGGTCGGATTGATGCTTAAACTCTTTTTTATGCTTTTCCACTCATATAACCTGTGACTATCATTTATGCTGATCAACCATGTTTAGAATTTCTAAACTTATTGAAATATGAAGAGACATATAAGTCTAAAAAGCCAAATAGACAGAGGGCACCAAACAACCCCTTACCTTTAAGTGATGAACGGCTCTTATTCACAGGTTGGCGGCTCTATTAAACATCACATGATTTTGATTGCACTTTTTTCTCGGTTGAATTTAGATTCCAGACAGTTGCATATCTTCAACAAATTTGGTGGTTTGAAGTAGAAGGAGAACTCGAATTCCAATTCCCCCAAGGAACATACAGCCTTTTCTTCAGAATCCATCTTGGTAGAGCGTCGAAGAGACTTGGTCGCCGTGTTTGCTCTACCGAGCACATCCATGGCTGGGACATAAAACCTGTAAGCCTCCAGCTAATGACATCGGATGGTCAAAAAGCCGTGTCGCAATGTTATTTTGACAGTCCTGGGAGCTGGATTAATTACCATGTTGGAGATTTTGTGATCAAGAACCCAAATACATTGACGAAGGTCAAATTCTCCATGGCTCAGATCGATTGCACTCACACGAAAGGAGGTTTATGCTTGGACGGTGTTTTTATATACCCGAGTGATGGGCAGAAAAAGGTTCGATAACTTACGGTAGATAGTGACAAAAGAATATGTAAGAGAAAATGTTATAGGGTCTATATTAGTAATCGCTCGATCTCTAGTCGTTTTTTTGTTGGGGTCGAAGTGATTTTGGTCTGTCTTTTTTTTTTAACAGTGATCGCTTGATCCCAAGTTGTTTTTTTGTTGGGGTTCTGTGTGATTTCAGGTTGTGAGTTTCGCCTCGAATAGTAGTACTAGTCTACTATCCATTTACTTTTTCTCTTTGTGATATGGAAACATTTGCAACTTTCTGGGACTTGATCTTATTTTTCTTGTGATTTTGTTTCGTAATCTTGTTGGTATATCACAGACGCTTGTTCTTAAGGATTTGTTGGGTGGTATCAGAAAGTTTTAGGTTACTTTTCTTTAGTCTTAGTTTTTAGGTTAATAAGATAGTTTACTCCATCCACTGATCATCGCCGAATCTAGGTTAGCCAGCATGAATTTAGTCCAATGAATATTAGGAGGAATTCATCCCAGAGTCTCCTTCTCTTACCGCTATCTTTTCTTTTGTTAATTGATTATATCGAAAGAGAAAGTCTAGTGCTCAAGACAAGGATGGCATCTTTGGTACCTTTGATACCGGATTCATTTCCTACATGATTTCCATCAGAGATTATTAGTGCCCAAGACATGGTACCTTTGATACCGGATTCATTTCCTACATGCTTTCCATCAGAGATTATTAGTGCCCAAGACATGGTACCTTTGATACCGGATTCATTTCCTACATGCTTTCCATCAGAGATTATTAGATTTAGATGAAGAATCCCCATCATAAAAAATAGTTAGTGTTGTGAAAACCTATCATTTTTTTTTTATTATTTAGTACCGGATTTAGCCATAGCTTAATAATATAGTTTTTTTATTTATTTAGGCATATCCATATGCGTTGTTCTCGATAAAAAACACATTTCGACTCTTTTTTAGATTTCCTTTTATATTTATACCACAATTGTTGATCCAACAATTTGCCATTTAGACCTTCTATAGAGATGCCGCTGCCGGAACTTTTATAAATTTTAGAAACTACTGCGAGCCAATGCTACAAATTTAAGTTAGACATTTTTTTTAGTAATAATGTACTCGTTGGAATCCTGATACTAAAAGCACGTCTTTAGGTTTACTTCAACAAACAACTAGATATTAGTTAGTTTGTTTTTTTTATATATATATATATATATTTCATTTTTACTGTTTTTATTTTTTATTTTAGGGTAAAATATTATTAAATACTTTGGCATCAAATTTATATATTAAATCATTAATCTAAAATCCTATTTAGTCTCATTTAATATTTAGTATTATATTATTTATTATTAATTGATTTTGAACAGTAACTCGTCCCTGTACTATCGCATTTGGTGACAGATAGTTTCTGGATTTTCAAAAGTCCATTCGTAGTTCTTCGACTATCCAGTTTGGATAAAGTTAATCCCCCTGCATGTGTTGACTATCAATTTTTGTGACAGATGGTCTTTCAACTATTCATTTTCGATAAATTTAGTCCTTTGACTTTCTATTTTTGATAAAGTTAGTTCCCTTAATAAACATGCGCATGAGATTAACTTTATCCAAACTGGATAGTCCAGGGAGTATATGTCATCAAAATGGATAGTCCAGGGACTACCAACAGACTTTTGAAAGTCCAGAGAGTATCTGTTACCAAAGTCGATAGTCTAGGGACATGTTAATGTTCAAAGCCTTATTAATTATTATTTAAAATATTCTATCTTTTTTGGGAACAAATATGTTATTAATAAAATGGTGTTAGAAACATTTAAGATCTCAAATAAAATTTATTAAATTTGAAAAAGTTGGCACTTGACCATCCAAAACATGTGCCTCTCGATATTGTTGTTAGAATTCAAAAGTTACGCATTAATAGAAATGTAAGCCACACACGAGAGTTGCTCCAACTATAGTTCAACTCCTCTATGTTCAAAACATCTGTACTGTAAGTGCAACAAACGACCTGAAATATTGCGCTACTCACTCTCAACCTACCACAGCCGACTGCTATACCATATACCCTAGATATACCATTGAGATCATATTCACCATCAAAAATTCAAAATTTGTAGCTCTTTCGAGTATAATGACGGAGATAGACTCAATATTTGCTCAACATAAGTTATGTTTGTCACGGTTGAGGGGTCAAGGTTATGATGGTGCATCTAACACAGGTGGTGAAATTCAATGGTTTAAAAATACTTATATTAAATGGAAATCAATATACTAAATATGTTAATTATTTTGCGCACCAACTCTAACTAGTTGTTGTCAGTGTTGCTAAAGACTATGGTTCTATTAGTGATTTTTTAGCATTATTACTATGATTTTAAACACATGTGGAACATCTTGTAAAATAAAGGATAAATTACGACACGTTGAATATGAAAGAATTATTGAATCTCTTAAAAGTGGAGAAATTTCAAGTGGGAGCGGGAAAAACAAAGAAATGAGTTTGAAACGACTAGGTGACACTCGATGGAGATCACATTACATACTTTACTACGGTTGTAGATGATATGGTCTTCCATAATTAAAGTGCTTGAGCATGTATATGAAGATGGTTTTAATCTAGATAATAAAGGCATATCAAAACATTGATTATGAGAATGAAGAGTTATGAATTCATTCTTATTTTTCATTTGATGATTGAGTTGCTTGAGTCAACAGATGTTTTATCATGATGTTTACAGCGGAGGGACCAAAATATTGTGCAAGCTATTTATTTGTTTGATACAACTAAAAAGACATTGCACACTTATAGAGATGATGGTTGGGATACATGTTTGGACTAAGTCAAGATGTTTTATGTGTCTAATTCCATTGACATTGTTAATATGATAGACACAATCAAGACTCGTGTACGCATGAAGCGAGATGGATGTGTAACAAATTACCATCATTATAAGGCGGAGATTTATTTCCAGGTTTACTATCTATTTGATTGCACTTTAGGATTATAATATGTCTATACATATAATTCTAAATATTTATTTTCATAAATTCCACAGATTCTGGATTTACTTATTCAAGAGATGGAACATCGTTTTCCAAAAGCAAATACATAGTTTCTTACTTGCATGAATTGTCTTAGTCCAAAAAAATCATTTGATAATTTCAATGTTGACAAGTTGGTTCGTCTAACAGAACTTTATCCAAATGAATTTTCTTAGTTTGATCGTACGATGCTTACATTCCGACTTAAAACATACATCCGTGATATAAAAGACAAGGACGAGTTCTCCAATATTGAAGATTTGAGAGGCTTAGCTAAGATACTAGTTGCTACGGAAAGACATCAAAGTTACCTATTGGTGTTGGTGATGATTATTTTGGCCTGAGGGTAATTTGGTCAAGTGTTTTAGGGAATTTCAAGGGTATTAAATGTTTGGGTGTTTTGTAGTAAGAGATTTAAGCTGCCTAGTTGTATTAAATGTTCATTACCCTCATTAATGAAAGTGGTTGTGTATTTATACCCCTATTTATGGACCTATGGGCTTTTGGGTCAAGTTACAAAACCGGGTCGAGTTTAAAGACCCATTAGTTTTTAAGTAGATTAGCACTTAACTTAGTCAAAAGATGTTTAGTGTTTTAGTACTTTTATCGTGTCCGAATAGTTCAGTGGGCACCTATTGTCCGAATTGCCCCTGTCCGATTTTTCAGTGAGCTGTGGTGGATAATTCCGGACTCATCAGGTGTATCGCTTGATTGAATTGACATTAATCCTTCCGGTTGTTACAACATCAGTTGGAAGATTATTTTCTACAATAAATCTTATGAAGACGGACTTGCGGAATATGATGGGCGACATTTGGATGAATGATCTTTTAATTGTATACAATGAGAGAGAAATTTTTAGAAAAATTGATAACGAAACCATTTTATGATGTTTCCAAAATATAAGGAATCTTCGTAGTCAATTGTCATAAATCGGTTACTAATTGTTTTTGAATGAATTTAATATAATTTTGTTTAGCCCCCCCTTATTTTGATTCATAGATCCGCTGTTGATCTACAATCTGCTGAAAAATTACCTACACTCCTTAAATATGATATACTTCCACACATTCAAGACCAAGACACTCATGAACTTTGAGCTGCTCCAATCACCTGCACTAATACCCATATACATACAATACTTACACACATAAGAACAACGGCCAAGCTATTTGACGAAATGCCCCAAAAAAATTGGTTTTTTGGAAGGTCATGATGTACCCCTTCGCTCTCACAAATCCTTTTTTATTGAAATGAAACAGAGCATCTTGTAGCCAATGCTAAGATATCAACTCAATATATTATACCAGGTATTTATTCTCAACTTGTATTTTTTCAATAATTTGAAGTTTTAATTCATCGATATTTTAAGTAAGATCTGTTACTCTTCCATTCTTAAATACCTTAACTCTAAACTTTTAATAAATGTAATTGTCTTGAGCCGTTTAGGTGCCAAATATTTATCAAAATTTAATCTACACATTCTATTTAAAGTCTTTTTATCCATCCAATATCTTGCTTGATTTTGTTTTCTATAAACATGTTTAATTGTCATACCATTTACGATTCTTTCTAGAGTAATTAATTAGTGAGATTATGTACCAATATTTTTTATTTTTGCGTTCATATCAATGAGTTCAATACAACCAACGTTAATATCTAGATAAACCAATTATATTTCTCAATAAAAGAGTAAGTCATATAGTAGAGCTCTAAATTTTGCTAGTTTTCCGTAAATTCTGCTATAAGCAAGATTAATCTCTCAAAATTTCACCTCAACTAGACTCTCTAGATAAACTAATAGACCTATCTATTTTTAAATTTATTTTATTCCCATCAAGAGGATGCTATTTTAATTGAAATACACACTCTTGGTTTAATGTTATTTTGGTAACAACCCATCTTTGATGCTAAACTTTCATCACCTTTTAAAAATGTTCTTTTAAGTAGGTTATCTTTGTTTAACCTAAATATAATGATATATGATCCAATACTGATCTTGTTGTTATGTTAAGACCTCGATGCTCTGATTTATTCATGGCAGTCCATATGGCTCAACAAATGATAGGAGGGAAAATGGTTCTTATATAAGTTTTCTTTTATGTAGAGCAAATGTTTAAATAACATATACAATGTTATATGTCTTGAAATGTATATTCTAAACAATCCTCCAAAAAAATTCCAGATTTCCCAAGCCATTTTACAATGCACAAATAAATGATTAATGGTTTTATTTTCATTACAGAATGACACTTAGAAGCTAAGGAGAAATGCATATTGTGCAAAATAAAATCAACAGGAACCCATCCTTTCAAGAGTCTCTAAAGCAGGAAATAATGTTTTAGGAGTTGAATTGTTCCATAATCTTTTGTTAAAGTTTGACTGATTTTTTTTTATCTTTTATTTTGTTCCAGGTCTTTTTGGTATTGAAGTCACCATTAGTTGAAAAAGTTCACTTAGTTATATCTTCTCCATCCTCATTAATTTTATTCTCAATTTCTTTTTAATGTCTGGAGGTAGAACTGAAGCTCTCAACCTTTCAATGTCCCATTCCCCTTCATTCCAATAACTCTTATTTTTTCTTCAAGAATTGAAGTTAAGTTTGAAAAAAGGACTAAATTCCATTTTATCATATCATTTCTCATGCAAAAAATAAATATCTCATTTTCCTACTTTCTAAAAGGTATATTTTTCAGATGCATCTCAAATCCTTATAAGTCTTTTCCAAGTTTTTAAGCTTTTTTGTTATTTGAGCTTGTAAAGGAATCAATATGAGTCTTTCTTTAAAAATAATAATTTTCCATCCCATTATTGTATTCTTGATCTTACTTTTGCCATAAGTTCATCAAAATTTTCTATTCTATTACTTGTGTGTATTGGTAGTCCTAAATATTTGAAAAGTAATCTTCCATGTTTGAAACCAGTTAGCTTTTCAAATACATAGTTTCTTAATGAAACATTTTTGAAAGAGTAACAAATAAGATTTATCTTTTTTTACCATCTACCCCGAGCAATCTTCATAATGATTCCGGAAGTTACTGATTTTCTTAAGGTTTGGAAATAAGCCATTTGAAATTATAATGAAATCATCATTCATGTCTTCCCTCCAACTATGTTCAACTACCTTCAAAAAACCAAGATGCAAAGTCCACATATTGTGAAATTTGAAAGATGAATTAACATAATTTTTATCAACTAATATATTAATACATAATGGGGAGTGGTCTGATCCAGTTCTAGTTAGATGCTTGGCTTTAATTATTTCAAAATACTCAAGCCAAGTCGAGTTGCATAAAGCTCTATCTAATCTCTTCCATTTTCGATTATTTTACCAAGTAAATTTAGAACGTGATAAATTTGCATCTTCTAAATAAGAATTTTGAATAAAATTGTTAAAATTTTCCACACTCTTGAAATACATAGTAAAGCACGCTAGTTGTTCTTGAGAATTAGAAATAGTATTGAAGTCATCCATTATAATCCATGCCATATATTGACCTGCAACTTCTTTTAGATCCTCCCAAAGAGGTATTCTTTGTTCTTTAGTACATTTTACATACACAACCATAACTAAAACTTTATTTTCCAATAGTTGAGTAGTTGAATTTTAGATTAAAAAAATTGTTTATGATTGTTTACAACTTCTACGTTGAAATTTTCCTTACAGAAAATCAAAATTTTATTACTTATATTTATTGCGCTGATTGAAAACCAAACTTCCTTGAGACTTTCTCTAAGTTTACAATCGAAATAATAAGTTATTGAATTGCTATAAAACCTACATGTTAACTTATTTTAATTGATTTGAGGCTTTTAATAGTTCATTGATACCTCCTCTCACATTTCAATCAAAGATTGTGATTCATTTGATAGTTTTAAAAGAAGGGACTTGGTGACCCTTTCTATCTAATACTTTGGTTTATTTTAGCTTTTACTTATTTAGCTTGTGGTTTTTTTCATTATTTTACTAACTATTTCCATGTTCTCTTTTCAATGCTCAATATTCCCCAAAGTTGGATATGAAGATAAGCTACCTATTGTGTCGTTTAAGTTGAGCTGCAGGTTTCGTGTCCGATGTGTAAAGCATTTCAGATGAAGTAATTAGTTCACCTAATTCAATGAAGTCTAATTCACCAATTACCTCTGTGTCTTTGTAAAATTTACTTATAATAATTATATCATTGTTCATATTGCCTTGCTCAATTATTGAGTCTTGGAGCCCAAAGTTTCATTGGTTTACATGGTTTATCATTCTTACTAGCATAAGACTGAGTATGAGTTTCGTGATTATCCTTAGTTTTCCTTTTTTTATTAGAATAAGTTTCTTACAATCCAACATATTATGGCCTAGATACTTGCACTCTATAAAGTAATAAGATATATCTTCATAATTAACTTCTTACCAGAATCCTTCCTCTTCCATGATTGCATCATTTTCTCCAAATCTCACCCACACATTTGATATTACATCTTTAGAGATATCCATCTAAACCTAGGATTTGCAAGCATTGAATATGGATATATTTTTAGAAGGCATCTGTATTTTTAAAGGCTTACCTATAGCCTTGGAAATAGCCTTGATAACATCTTCATCATACATATATTTAAGAAGATTTGAAAAGAAAAATTCATATGTGTCATAAGAGATCCAATACTAGGATTAAAGAAAAAAGTCAATTTAAGTAGTCTCATGGAAAACATATCAACATATTAGAGGTTTATGGTATAATTTTTTGAGTAATCTTCTAACTTGTCAAATTCTATTAAGACGTGTCTTAATCTTATAAAGAGATATTGCGTTTCTAGTAAATATAAACTTATTAAAAAAAATTAATGTTATCATAAATGGTTTTCTATGAGAGAATTTTCCAACTAGGGTGAATTTTGATTTCAAAATTAACATGTATTTGCCTTGAGAAGAAAAAGAAATGGTTGGGTATTGTATTTTTGTTTTGAATATGGATGTTGTTATAGTAGAGTTCCATAGAGTCAGTTTTTTAAGCATATGAATAAGATTTAAAATTTGGTAAGATGTTTTCTTGTGTTGCAGGTTAGAATTCTAAATAAACGTTTAGTTTATTTTCTTAGATACATCTATGAGCTTCAGCGTCATATATGAGCTATCTTCTTTGTTTTGGACCCGATGAACAAATGAAGATTATGGGTAAGAGTCTCCCTTACATATAATAGAGGAAAGTTTCCTTCATCAACACGCTTCAAGATTCTTGGTGAATGGTTTATGAATCTTGGTGTTTGTTGTCTTATAAAAGAAAGTTCTACGGATGATGGAGGTGATTGGGCATTATCACTTGCCATCACTATGATGGTAAGGATATGATGATTACCCGGTGTCGGAAAACACAAGAAGATTAAACTCTTTTATTTTAGGTTGCTTATATTTTGTTTGAACTTATTTTTTTCTATAGTCTCTCACTTTATTTTATTCCGTTTGAAGCTCGTGATTTGGACAGATTTAGATATGTGTATTTTTTATTTTAAGTTATTTTGATATATATTGCATAGTTTGATGATTCGAGTTTCAATTTTTTTAGTTCAATATATACAAACTGGATAGATTCATGATAATACGGTTTGACATTGTTTATTAAGTTTGATTTAGTTCTACATTCATGATAAAATTTATACAATGACACAAAATCTGTATTTTTTTATCTCGCAAAAAGGTAGTAATGTGTTTGTGTAATTACTAACATTTGCAAAAATACGACAAAACCAATTACAAAAAAAAATATTTTTTGTGTATGTATTTGACTTACAGAAATACGACAATATTAATTGCAAAAATTATTTGGTTTATAAGCTGATATTCACTTGCATAATTACAAAAAAAAACCACTTATGGATATAGATATTGATATTGTTTTTATTTAATTGTTTGTTTAAATATTATTTATAGGTGTGCAATATCTTGACATGCGTTTGCTATTGATGTAGTGATCATGATTTAAATTTTATGTTTACATTGGTTGATCAAATAAAAGGTCAAACTATGGAGATTAAGATTGTTAATACCGTTTTGGATATAATATCAACTAAGAATACTACTTCTATATCGAATAATAATTTACTCATAAAAAAATCTAGTTCTAGTGTTACTTTTTTTTAATCGTAAGAAGAAACAACTTGCTACGAATAGTTGGGTTAAATTGATTCAATGTTTCGATCAAGTTTTTGAAGCAAGTGACACTTTGTTGAGGCTTGATTTATCTTATTTTATCGTTGAGCATAATTTTTGTTATAACTTTTTCGTAATAATAGTAAGACCGTAAATGTTTGTTGTTTGATAAAAGAAACCAAAAAATGTCCATGAAGGCTTTACATGTCAACCGAAAATTCTACCGGATATATGATTATTAAAAAATATGTGGTTGATCATAAATTTTATCATGGTATTCTGAAAATAAATAAAAAGACATTCGATTTGATAGCAAACATATATGTGTGATTGTATTAGATCGAGAAGTGATGTTACTGCAAAATATATGCAATTGATTGTTAAATCGATTAGGTTTAGACGTTTCTTATTGATTTCATGGCTAGCTCTAGAGAAAGTTAGAAGAGTAATTTGTGGAGATATTGAAATTTTGTTAGCATGTTAAAAGGATACTTCAGAATATTAAAAATTATTCATATAACAAGTAATTGTTTTGCTCGAGTATGATAAAGATAACCACTTCTTTAAATATTATTTTTAGTGTATGGAGCTTATCTACAAGGTTACAATGCTTGTTATCCTATGATTTTTATAGATGTAACATTTTTACCGATAAATATACATGAGTTTTGCTTTATATAATATCTAAAGATTGTAACAATGGTAAGTTTCGTTGTCTATTAAAATATTTTAAGTTCAAATATTGAGGACTTGTAGGATACATTGTTTTGACTTGCGGAAAAAAATAACTTACAAAAGTACATTTAAATGATTTGCATAAAATACATGTTATTTACTTTCTAAAATTGGTGTTATTGACTTGCACAAATATGTATTCATCACTTGAAGAAATAAATGTTTTGAATTGCATAAATAAGTTTAAATTTATATTTTTAACATAGTTTATGTAATTCTTTTTAGTAGCTTTTGTTGCTGTTAGTGATGAAGATGATGATAATTGGTTATGATTTTGGGGGGGGGGGGGAGTATTAAAGTATCATTTATTTAACCACTAAATCACATTTATATCTGATTCATCTAAGTAAAGTTAGCGATTTCTCAGCAGTTTTCTCCCATTGCTACCATGCATATTGTCTTTAAATCTTATTGGAAACGTGAAACATGCGTTGAGAAATTCATCCAATAATTTTAGGATGGTTGTGGTTCATAAATTGAAATAGTGTGCATATGCTCATAGTGAGAGTTTATTTAATTCATATATGAAAGAAGTTTGGATGAATATGGTCAGAAACCTGTTATTTTATGGAAAACATACATCTTGAAAAATATTTATGTGCATATTTTAGAGGTAAACCATACGTTTTTATTTATTTTAGTGTCATTAAGTCATTTAATCATCAAATTAAATAACATTGTAGCCTTCATATTTTAGAGTTATTTACAAAAAATTAAGATTTTTCTTATGTCTCTGATTTCAAAGCGTTACCAGACTGTTTAAATTGCAATAGCAAGTTGTGTCATATATTGAGAAGACGTTTAAGACCAATATTGAAGTATGTCGTTCATCGATTGTTTTATCGTCTTCCCGAACATTGTATGAAGTACAATCTGAACAAGTCGTGGTTTTTGATCTTTTAAATTAAAAAGTCTCTTGTGATATGTGGAAACTTTAATGTTTTATTTGCTTACATGCATTAGATGTTATACTTACTAATCAGAGAAACTCATCAACATAGTTGGATCCATACGATTACTTAAGTTATTATAAGGTAACTTATTCAAAGAGCATATCAGATTTAACTACGTTTGGTGAAGCACCCAGTTCAAGTGTATCTCATGTTGTTCTTATCGAGTTTGAAAAAAAGAACCGGAAAACCTAAAAAAGAAACGTTTTCTTCTAAAAGTGAAGAATCAGAACGAAAAATAAATATGAACGTTGTATAACAAGTATTGATAATAGAAGATCATGCGAAAATATGTTATAAGATATTTTTTTATTGAATACGTTATTTCCCTTCATTTATTATATTACTTGTTAAAACAATATGAAATTTTCCAAAAATTATTCACTTTAATTGCTAAAATTTATTTGTTCTTTAGTGGTTACCAATTGCAAAACACTTACTCATTACTTATTGGTTACCACTTGAGGAAATAAATTTACTTGTGAAAAATGATTTTTTTTTATTTGTTAAAAAATAAGTTGTGCACTACTTTTGTAAATATGTATATTTCCACTTGCGAAAATACATTTTATTATTAAAAAATATTTCCACTTGTGAAAAATAAGTTGTTGTTTACTTGCTGAAATACGTACAATCACTTGTAAAGAAAAAACTAGTGGTAATATACTTGTGAAAATATGTGCATTTCACTTGTGAAAAAAATAAACAAATATTTTCACCTGCAAAAATAATATGGCGCGAAAAAAAAACTCAAAGCTCAAAACAATCAACATATAGAAAAACAAATTATTTTTATCCATCTCTGACATAATATAATATGACTTGTAAAAAAAATAAAATCCAAAACTACCAAAACACAAACATAAACTCAAACGACATATTGTTAACTAAATTTTTTTGATAAAGCAAAGACATGAAAAATTTAACCTTTAAATAAAAATATACAAAACTTATAATATTAGTTTGAAACTTATAAGATTATAATTAAAAATTAATAAAAATATATATAGATTCTTACCTTAATCTTTAATTAAACTTAAAATATTATCTAAAATAAAAAATATCCAATTTAATACCAATGTAAAATTAAATGACAAATTGGTAGGAAAAACACCATATATTTATATAAAGCGTTGATTTTTTTTTTCCAGAGGGAACCCGCAGCCGCTACTGAACAAATGCGCATAGGGTAAACTCTGAGTCTGACGTAATAGCCTGTAAACCAACGCTAGAAGGTAAACCGCACAAGGTGACAAATTCAAACCAAAAAAGCGTTTATAGAGAGACTCGAACTCATGACCTTTGATCACAATCATACCTTATAGGAAAATACATACTGCAAATACCTATGAATCAAGCGTTGATTTTAGTTTTTATAATAAGTGGATATTATAGAAAAAAACATACTGCAAATACCTATGATGACTTGGTTTTCTCAAACTTTATCTATAAATTGCAAAAAATAAAAATAAAAATAAAATCATCACTAATAGCTTAGTTTTATTTTAATTGGAATATTATAACAAGTTTTTTTTATGTCCTTCCATATTTTTTCAACTATCAGTATTTTTTCCAATATTAATTTATATATATTAGGAAGAGATAAGTAAAATTGTTTGCCAAAGGTTTAGAAACATTTTAAGAGTGGACTTAAAAATAGAGCATCTCCATATTCTTGTTGATTAGTCTTCGTTTTTTGTATAAATTAAAACAGCAAATAAAAATGACCGAAAATGAGCCCCAAATACATTTTTGTTCGAGATTGAATCACCAAATCAAGTTATCAATGCAAAAACAGACCTAAATACCCTGAACTCTTAACAGAAAAAACAGAGCAATGAAACACTATAAATAAACTATAAATCAAGGGAAAGAAATATATTAAGAAACATTTCCTTCACTACCTTACAAACAGACGAAGTTTATCCATACTGGTGTTTCAAAAATCCAAGATATGAGAAACAATCCGATTTTTGATAATGCATCACCAAACCAGCAAAAACTGCAGATTCTGCAGAAAAATATCAAAATAAGATCGTATGTTGATCCATGTAGGAAGGATCCTACAAAATCATGACTAAATTAAAGCCATGAACCTATAAATGAGTGGAGCAGAAGGTCAGTCCATCCCGCACCCATAGAATATAGAGCACTTGAAATGATACACGTGTTAAAGAATATATTCGCTTTATTGGTTCTAAATTTATGTTGTATTTTATATTTTTAAGTTTGTAATTAATGTGCATTTTTTAAATATTTCGACGGTATGAGAAGGTTTTAATGATGTTATTTTCATTGATAAAAACTCCTATTGTATTATTTCAAGTATTCATATACTCATTTCTGCTATAGCACTTTCAAATTGTGTATTCCGCTACCAAACCCCCACACCAAAATAGCTACCGAGCCCCCACACCAAAATATGCATTAATTGCCTATATCATGTATCAACATAACTTTAAGCTCTAATATAAAATTTTATTTTTAGAAATGATCACTCCTATAAAAACTGGCCCATGAGTTAAAATAAATATAACATTACATGATGTTATTTGAATTCACACCGATACAAACCAAACAACTTAAATAAATCTTTTACATTTGTATTTCAAAGTTGGGACTAACCATGTAGATTCTTTATAATTTTATGAACCCTACTAAAAGATAAGGAGGAAAACTAGATACTTTGTCAAAGGCGACAAAGTTACAAGTCTTGTTTAAAACTAAACATCTAAAACTATAGAATTTATTTATGTACATTAAACATCAATTTATTAAGTAAAAATATATATTGGCAAACAAATATAAACATTGCATGAGTCGAGGCCACAACCAAACAGGGGCTCCAATCATTATAATATTACCTTTATCAAATTACTTGTGTAAAAAAAATTAAAAGTATCAATATAAAAAATTCAAAACATAAGATAAAACTATCTATACTTTGAGAAAACAACATATTTCCCTGCGATACTTTTCTCGACCCCTTTGGCCTCAACAAAATGCCATTTTGGTGACCAAACTACACCCACTGACCAATAAACCTGAGGGAGATACTCCTATGATCCTCAAACACCAAAATTGAGAAAAGTTTCATAAAATCTCAGTACAAGGTTCGTCTATAATATGAGACACTCAGTGGCCACTTTGTAAGCCACGTCATGCATCTCAATCATTTCCAATCTTTGGCCGTCTCTCTCATAGTTGCGAGTTTCCCTCACACTAAGGGCTATGACACACATATTTTTTCCATTGTATTTCTAACCTTTAGTTAGAAGAACAATCTTCTAGGTTTGGTTCATGAATCTCTCTAAGGTTCGAGCCGAGCTATCATTTTAATATTTTTCATATATTCACCGAACGTTATGTTGCCAATCGCCAATGGACTTCCTGTGAATCACAAATATTGCTGCATGTTGGATTTCTTATTTTCCATCCGCCAACCATCCTTCATAGGTTCAACCGCCAAATCAGTAAATATTGGAGGTTCAACAACTCAATCTTGGTACTAGCAGTACCTTCTTTAACAATACAAAATCATTAAATATCACTTGCATAAATTGACCAAAATTAGTTATAAAATACTTGTACATAAGGAAATAACATAAAATAATATTCTTACATCAATGCCAAGCTCAAATGTTTGCACCACCAATTTCAGAAAAAAAATTGATCGAATAGATTTAGACCAGCGTTATTACTGTTGCATGAGCATTCCCATTTGATCAATTTATAGAGGGTTGACTGAAAAATTACCCTCTTCGATTGGTTTTGGATTTGTGATTCTGCCTGTTTGAGGGACCAACTCCATGGCTTCAATACAAGATTGTAGCTATGAAATATTTTATTTTTGGCCTACCACCTCCGGGAGTCAAACATAGAAATTCTAGTCTAATTCAATAGAAATGTGAGCTATATTTGATCAGGACAAAACATTTTAGTTAACTTCAAACATTATCATATCATCATTCTGTATCTATTTTAAAGTCGGCTTGTGCCTTTAATCTATATTCTTTTTAAGGTTGCACACTGTTTGCGTCCTTTGCATAGACTCTTCTTTGATCTGGTGCGAAAATAAAAAGTAATTTGTGTTTTTTTACTTCAACAATAATGTGTATAATGTCCAAAACTTATTCTTGTCACTTTATGCAATTCAGAATATTGACTCGGATACTTTGCACGCATACATTAAGATCAATTTGAAATACTGAATAAAATGAGCATAATATTTTTAATAATAGAATAAAATAATATGATCTAGAAGTAGTATGTTAACGTAATGACCAACCCGTCTATCAGTATCATTGAGCAAAATAAAGGACCATTTCTAAAAAATATATGACTCGAGGAGATCGGTCATAACCTTGTAGAGCTTCAACGAGGACAAATAAAAATAAACATTATTACCTCGTTAAAGAAAATTATTATCTCACAAAAAAATGACAAACCTCCAATGTAACAAACGCAAAAACTTAAGAGACAATACTATATACTGCACATGCCGTACTCGAGTAATCCGAATCAGAGTTTTACGCATATATATATATATATATATATATCTTCATATTCCTAGACGAATTCATAAAAATCATACACTATTCAGCTTTCTGTTGTTTCTAATCCCGTAAACTGACTCAATTTAGTTAAATGTTAATGTTTAAGCTGTTATTTTCATAAGATAAATGTGGAGATATAAGGGTCCAAAACTATCGATTTTTATTTAATCTATAAATATAACTCTATATTTTATGTAATACGATTTCATAATATATACGATGTTTCAAATACAACTCAAATGAATATTTATTTCAACTACAAAAGTAAATGCATTCTTTTATTACTCATTGAAAGCACTTAATAATTTGGATAATACTTAAGAATTTCAGTTCTTTTTCGAGGATACAACTCCGAATTTTCAATATTTGAATATGTTATTTGAAGATGATGGATCACTTGTCGAAGGAATAGAAGTAGAGTTTTCTGATGATTATTTAAATAGTAAACTTGGTAAAAAAATATGACTTAAATACAATTAGTAAATTATATAAATATGATTAATAAACTTATATGAATCATTCATTTACAAATTTTATATAAATATTACTTAAAATACAATTAATAAATTACCTAAATATGATTAACAAACTTATATAAATCATAAATATGATTAACAAAGTTATATAAATCCTTCATATTCAAATTTTTATATAAATATAATTATTTAATTATTAAACTTGGTTTAAAAAAAATTATTACTTTTTTTTCATTCAAATGACCTTTATTATAACACTTTGAAGAATACAAGGGCTTGATTACACACTTTGAAATATACATTTAAAACAAAAAACAAAGCAAAAAGAGCTCGCCTTTAATTTCAACCAAAACACCAAATTGAAACCTAAACCACTATCTTCAACCTTCAGACTTTTGCTACCTTCTTCAACAAAACCAACTCCACCATCTTCAACCTCTATACTCTTGCTACCTTCTCAAAACGGAAACTAGCTCCACCATCTTCAACCTCAATTGCTAACAGTCTCAAACAAAAACATCAACTCAATCTGAGTATCTTACATATACAATCTCGATGCTTTCTAGGAAAACGATTGCCCTCAATTGATTAGGAGCAGAATCATGATTGAAGTTCATGTCTCCTTTCACCTGAAGTGTATGCTTCGCTACCCAGTCTGCAGCCATGTTATGCTCCCGAAAGATGTGCTTAATCGACATTCTAGAGGTTATTAACTTTCGATAGTAGTTTAACAGAGGATCCAAGAGCCAAACTGATTTACCCCTTCCTATCAAGTCCATTAGAACACTAGAATCTACTTCAATGTTGAGCTGTTTAATGTTAAGAGCTTTGTATATGGATAAGCTGTCAATACGAGCTCTGGTTTCTGCAATTACTGTTGTATTCTTTCCACAAGTTCTTCCAAAACCTTTGATGATTGTTCCATCCTGGTTTCTAATCAGTCCTCCTCCACTAGACTTGCCTGATGTCATTGAAGCTCCGTTAGTATTTAGCTTGTACCGACTGAGCTTTGGAGCAGACCGTTTAGCGAAATCGGAATCATCTGCTTCATTTTCTGAACACTGCAACACAAAAGATTAACAACTTTAATGTCTTTCCCCCAGTGTCTTCTTTTGAGTAGATTCGAATTGTTCAGTCCAGTTATGATGCAAATCACATAATCAATCAGAGAAGTTGGAGTCGGGTGGATGTCGTGGTGCTTCTTCAAGTTCATCGCTCTCCAGATGGCCCAAGCAATGATTACGGAAATGATCGATCTTATACTGCAAGACTTATACGAAGACCAATACCAGGTACAAATTATGTGCTGTAATGTCATATTCCTAGAAATGGTTATTCTTCAAGTAGCACTGAAATAATTTCATACAGTCCAGGACTGAATGCATTGGACCATTAAATGGTTCGAGCTGTCTTCACTGCCACAAAATTGGCAGTTGGAAGCCAACTGGAATCTTTTCCTCTATTTACCCCATTTCTTATGGACACTTTACACCTTACTATTTTACTAATCCTAATAACAATTATTAGTTATTACACAAAGCACCCTCAATATCACATATTTGTTGGGTTTATTACATAATATTTTATTAAACTAAATTAACTCATATATTCATCTAATTTAGCTTATTCTTCGCAATATTTCATCCCCTTATCAATAGCCCCCCCAGTCCTTGTGAAGATATTTGAGCAAGGACTGGTCTATGGACATGATTTTTCTTTTGTGTATGTCTCCTCGAATTACTCTTCCTTACATCTCTCCAAATTATTCTTCATTGCATCCCTCCTCGGATGCATGACCTCACTAATGGTAATGATGACTTAATGTGTCAAAATACTTTTTGATTGATAACACATGTGACTATTCTGATCGACGTATCAATCATTTCCTGACAAAAAGTGCATGTCTTGCAAAATGACTTGTAAGCGAAGAAGTGTGTCAGAAAACCCTTACACTTATCAACACGTGTGCGCCTTACATCATAGATGGAACGACTATCTTCCAAAAAAATTATCTTTCCTAGGCGTTTGACACCTAAGGATAACGTTTCAGCTAGTTGGGCCTTCGCAACCATTAGAAAACCATATTTCATTTTATATATACTTCAACTCATTTGCCATTTTAAAGTTAATATTTTCACCATTTCTAGAGAGATAAAGAGAAAACAATCCTTAGTTACAGAGATCAACGGTTTTGTTGCTTCTTTAAACGTTTTCTTCCACCTTTCATGTCTAAAAATTCCGATAATCTTGAGAGATATAAGATTTAGGAGTGGTTCAAAATCTGTAAAAGATCTGAAGAGAGAAAAGTTGATGGCATATAGGAGGAACCCAGACCGCTGCAGGTTCTCCAAACATCTTATCACGGTTAGTGGCCTTTTATAAAAAAAACATTCCAAGGTGACATGGACTTCAAGCACCAATACTCCATCTGATCTTCCTATCACTCAACCTCCCGCTCAGACTTGTTTGAGGCTCGATAAAGGTAACCTTAGTCTTCTAAAGAACCTAAGTAACACTTCTATATTCACTTTGATGGGCGATGAACATCAGGCGACTGAAAAAGCCAAGGAGGATCATTTGAAGAAAAAGATAGACAAAATTAAACTTGCATATATTGTTCCTACCTCTGAAAATACCCCACAAGGAAATCCTCTGAAGTCTTTCTAGGTCACTCATCGAAAAACTTCATCAAAATCTATACCAGCATCCCGTCGGTCATTATCAGAAGAAGAGGTTATTCCTACAACGAAATCCATGGGAAATCAGCCTCTCAAATCCGTCCCAGAAATGAGAGAAAAACATTTGGTTGGTCAACCCGAAGACTGGTGAGGGAATTTTGTGGTATGTATAAAATATGGAAATGGAAGAATAAAGTGATATTATCTTATTGGTTCAATAGAAAAAACCTTACATTATTTTAGGATCGTTTTCCTTTATATAATACATTTACAATACATCACTTCACTATCTCCTAATAATTCTTCACTTTCCATTATGCCTGGTCGAGGGTCAATGTCTTATTTCCACGTTTTTAATGCTGCTTCGTTATTGTTCTTAGTGACCTTATTTTTTGCAACTACTATTCATCATCGGCCGAGGTACGGGTCGACTTTCACACGGTGATGGTGCTACTATCACACGGACGATGCATACCTCTTCTACTGATGCCTTTGCCCTTGTACTATTCTACAGAGGGTACCTTGTCCTATTAATCCATTGTATGGTTCTGCTTTATATAATATCATTCAACTACCGTTCTTATTTGATTAGTACTCCTTGATCACCACTTAAAAATCAAAGGTACCTCGGTCTAGCCGTTAGGTATAACTTGGTGACAGTGTTAAGCCTTATCAGGGCTTCCCCATAGGTTTGTAAAAGAAAACAATAATTGAAAGGTCACCTTTAATAAGGATTAAAATCTTCTACCAACCGAGGTACGTACTCATTCATCAAACACACTATTTCCCCACGGTTATTTCAATTTTTATTCTTATATCGTCATGCGTGTGATCATTGCTGTCAACATATTTTATATGTATGAAAAACATCGTCCCTAGTTGTGTGTCTGTAGAAAAGGCGCTTTATATTTTCTATTTTATCGAAACGGTGTGTCTATCTCTTCTCTTCACTCCAGAACCCGTAAGTTGGCCAAAAACTAGTTAATTTTCTAAGTATATGTTGACATTATGAACATTTATTTTCCTTATTTTCCTCTTTCTTTCAAATTAACCTTGGAGATGCATGCTTTTCTTTGTTAAGTGTTCATCACTTGTTTGTTTCTTAACACTAAACATCTAACCAAGCTATAGATCAAAATGCTTTAATTTTTGTCTTTTCTTTGTTGTCACACTTCTTGTTTTATCATTTATGTTGTCGTTATTAGTTTCCCCAATCATATACCTAGAAACCCTAGAATCTTGCATTATGGGTTTTGATTCTTCTGACATCAAATTATCTGTGTGCCTCAGAAATACTGGCAAATGATCATTGAAGACGTAAAAAACCGCCAGTAATACTATTCCGATTCCCCACCAACGGACACAGTGGAAGAAAGAGATTTCTTAGATAGTTATTTTGATTTCCTTGCACACCTGTATAAAAACCTAAAACCCAAAGAGCTTCTAGGGTTTAGATTGGTGTATAACTTCCATGACTCTGTAATTACTAGGCTTCTTAACCCTGAAGAACACCCCTACCATGCTAGAGAGGGGAAACCTGTTTATACACTAGATTATTCGACTGCAAACTTTGACTACCCTTGCCCAAGTTAGTCTCGTACAAGCACCCTGCTCACTGTGTAGATTGACACTCACAAATACAAGTAGAGGTGTTCTCTCGGATCTGGTTCTGTTAGCACTTCATAAGATGTTAAGTACTCTTTCAAAGCTTGGAAGGCCTCATCGCATTTTCTCGTCCATTTGAACTCTTTGGTCCCTTTCAGGATCCCGAAATAGGATTGACTTTTTCCGATGATCTAGAGATGAACTGGGAGAGGACGGCTAACCATCCCGTTAGATGATGTATTTTTTATTTATTTATCAGAGGTTTCATGTCTAATATCACCTTTAACGGAGATGGGTCGGCCTGAATTACCCTCTTGCTAACAATATAACCCAATACATATCCACTACGAACAGAAAAAGAACATTTTTAAGAGAGTTAATTTTCAATCCACACTTTTGCAGTATCTGGAAGACCATCCTTAAGACTTCAAGTTGCTTTTCCACCGAGTCACTTTTCACAATCCTATCATCGATAAAGGCTTTCATATGTTAGACAAATTTCCTTTCGAAGATTTTGTTGACTAGCATCTAACATATTGATCCATTGTTCTTGATTCCAAATTGCATGACCTTGTAGTAATAGAGGCCTCGTTCGGTCTAAAAATTTGTGTGCTCCTCGTCTGTTGGGTTCATAGAATTTTGATTATACCCCGGAGTATGCAACCATGAACGACATAACTCTTTACCATAAGTGGAATCAGAGCATCCTTTGAACAAGGTCGGTTGAGATCTGAGAAATCTACGCACATGCCCCATTGCTAATTATTCTTCTTTACCAACATTGGGTTAGCAATCCATTTTTGGTATTGCGCTTGCCTAATATGACCCAGCTTGACTAACTTATCAACTTTTCTGAATATCGCTTATGACTTTTCTGGGGAGATAGCCCATCGTTTTTGTCTTACTATCCGAGCACTACTGTTGATGGCCAAGGAATGAGAGATAAGACTTGGGTCTACGTCTGTTACTTTCTTTGTATCCTATACAAATACGTCCTTATTTTTTTGCAACAAAATTATCAAACTGTTTTTAAAGTCTTGTTCAAGTTTATATCATATATCCAGACGACCTTACCTGAGAGTTTGTTAATTGTTATTTGTCTTTGTTGGAAGGTTCCACGTTATGACATAACACAGCCTCTCTTGTCTCTGGTTGCCTCTTATTATTCCTACCAAATTTCCTATATGATACTTGATACATTGCTTAAATGAACAAGATGTAGCCTCGATCTTATGTAACCAATGTCTCCCCAGTATAGCGTGGTAGGGGCTGAGGGCTTCTGCGATCATAAACAAAGTATGGATCATCTGCTTGGTGTTGCCATATGCGACTATGAGTAGTAGTTCAATCTCTCATGCACAATTGCTTGATTTCCCTTCGTAACTAACTAGTTATGTATCTATTGTCTTAAAAGGAAGCATCCCCACCATCTTTTCATAGCTCATCTTAAAGATAACCTTGGCCGAATTACTGTTATCTATTAATATCCTCGTTACCAAGACTCCCAAAATATTAGTATATATTGTTAGTGCATCCTCGTGGGGTGTAATAATACCTTTCAAATCATCGTCATTGAAATTCAAATCCACAACTATTTCCCTAAAGTTGTGATATGAAGAGCTACCAACCAAGCAAATCTTGAGGTCATTACGATGTCGTTTCTGCGATTGGCGGTTGAAACTTAGCTCTCGACTTGGTTATTTCGTAGATAACGGTTATGTTCTCTGTCAGGGGCGTGAATTTCCTAGTTGGATTCTCATAATAAGAATATTGCAACCGACTGGTTTGAGAGCGTGGTGCGTCCGGCCTTGGTCCCTCCTCATACCGTTTTTTCTCGATGGCAGTCGGTTTAAACTCCATGATTTTCTCTTGAAAATTAGGCATGGGATCCGCCTTCTTTGAATTGTCGACTTGAATGAAATGATCTGACCGGGCGAGGATGTCACCCTTCATCTTGACTGGGAACCTTATAAGGTCGATGAAGAGAGGGTCATCTCGATCCAAACCTCTTTCGAATGCTGCTACCACCACTACATCAGCATAACCTAATAGGTAGTTCATCTCTCGCACGAATTTTTGTATATAACTCTTAAGCGTCTCCCCCTTCGTTGATATAAATCCATGATGGCATCTCCCTCGGGCTTGTGCTCCTAGTTTTCTACGAAACGGTTCATGAAAGCAACCCAAATGACCTCAAAGTCCTTGATCGATCCTTTCTGAAGTCTATTGAACCAATCTAGGGCGTTTCCTTTAAATGTTATTGAAAACACTCTGCAAAGCAACATATCATCAGGGTTGAGCGCCATCATCATTTTCCTAAATCTCTTTAGGTGGCGCTTGGGATCTCCCAATCCATTGTATGAATCCATCTTATACGGGTCAAATTTCCACGGAAGTTTTCCCTCCATGAAGCTCTTCACGAAAGAAGATTCATGCAAAACGTACGCATCTATAGTGGGCCTTACATGGTTATATTCAACAAACTCAATTGCTTTGGCCTTTTGAGGTACTCCATTAGTAGACAAGTCATCCCGGTGAAATTATATCACTATTTTATTCCTTTCTTTTTTGTTCTTACTCTCGTTAGTATGCACGAATCCGTGGGTACAACTTTTACTTTTGTTCGTGAGTTCATCCCCACCATCCTCCAATGGACTTATTTCCTGAAAACACCCTATGGGAGAACCTTCCTAATTAAGAGTCGAAGGGTTTCTCTGATCTGGTCAAAGTGCTGCATTGCCTCCTCCTCTCTTTTGTTGCCACTGCACAAACCGATGCTACTCGCGCTTGATTTCTTCTATCTGAGTTTCCAAGATATGCATGTTAGAAGGGGTATAAGACATTCCAAGGTTCACAGGATTTTCACCATGTACAGGTCTACTAGCATTCTCATCATTGATATGGGATTGGTAATCATTTTGGTTTGTTGTTACTTAAATCTCTCGATGGTTAGCTGGATCGCCTCTAATGACGGCCTAGACACTGCAGAGACTTTCATATTATCCCTCTCAATTCCTGACCTAGTCAACACCAACACTTGCCCTAGTACGAACTATGCATTATGCGGTTCCAACAAACGGTGCCAAAATCTGGTGAGGGGATTTTGTGATAGGTATAAAATATGGAAAAAAAAGAATAAAGTGTTATTATCTTATTGCTTCAATATAAAAAAAACCTTACATTATTTTAGGATCCTCTTTCGTTTATATAATACATTTACAATACATCACTTCATTATCTTCTAAAAATTCTGTACTTTCCGTTATGCTAGGTTGTGGGTTCATGCCTTATATCCACGTCTTTAATGCTACTTTGTTATTGCTCTTAGTGGCCTTATTTTCCGTAACCACTATTCAGCTTCAGCCAATGTACGAGTCGGCTACATAGATAATGGTCCTGCTTTCACATGAACGACGCCTAAATCTTTCACTGATGCATTTACCATTGTATTATAATGTTGAGGGTACCTTGTCCTATTAATCCATTGTACGATTGTGCTTTATATAATATCCTTTAAATATAGCTCTTCTTTAAGTAGTAATTCTCGATCACCACTTTATAATCAAGGGTAACTCGGTATGGACGATGGGTATAACTTGATGACAATGTTAGACCTTATCATGGACGATCGAGAGGAAAATATAGTTATTATGGATGCTCAACCCATCAGAGTTGTTGCTGCGCCAACTTCCCAGGTCGAAGAATCTGTACAAACTCAAGTATTAGTCCCCAAAGATGGAGCTGACACAAGTTCTCATGTCCATCAGATGGCTAAATCAAAGAAAAAGAAAACAGTTGACATCAAATTTCCCTCGAACATTGAAGATATTCGAGGAAATAACATACACAAGGTTGAGGGTAAGCATCTTTTGGCGCTGCACAAATTAATTACAATTACTTTCAACCATCCGAGGAGGCCAATCTTAGAGATCGATGCAGAATTCTGGACGCCATTCAAATTTGATTTTCAAAATTGGCGAAACTCTTTTATCAGCTCGAGACTATAAATTAATTTTCTATTCGGAGATCCTCAACTAGGGTCTTCGATACCGACTGAACCCTACTTTAGTAAAGTATTTTGAATTAATAAATTTATGTCCGACTCAAACTGGTCCAAACATGTGGTTCATGTTGATGGCTTCTATCATGGCTTCTCGGATCTTTAGGATTGGTTTTTCGATAGAACAATTTATCAGGCTGATCGGCGTTGCCAAGAACCCTTAATTTTCATTCTACTCATTAACCACTATGAAGAGGTTCAAGATAGTTGACGACCTCTTAGAAGCCAACAAAAAATGAAAACAAAGATTCTTCTTTATTTTCGGACTGTGGGAGACAGATTTCGAAGATTCTGCTGATATGTCACATCGACTCTCATTAAGATGGATAACTTTACATTTACTTTACTTTATCTATTTGGTCTATTTTATCAAGATTTCCTTGGGGAACATCAATGAAGGGGATCTCCAAATCATTCAGGGAGAGTACCAAAGAAATTAGTCGGATCTTTACACGGTTGATTTTTTGGGATAACAGCTCTTGGTCCAACAAATTTCACAGATGCTTCACTCTATCGAATCTAGCCATATGGAGGGCCAATTTGACAAAGGAAATTTCTATAGATAATTTGATGGTTCCTCCCACACAAGATAGCGTACTTAAGTGACTCGAATCCTCAGATAATCTTTTCTTTCTTCCTGTAAGGGCTAGGTCCCCAAGTTAGCAGAATCCCAAAAAAGACACGGGCGTAGAAGACAATGTCAATGTTGGGACTGAAACTGAAGTCAGTGAGAAAAATAATGTTGAGGTTGAAACTGAAGAAGTTAACCATACCGAGAAAAATGGCTCCAAGAGGCCTTCGAAGAGATATTCAGCCAAAGACAAAGGTAAGAAGAAAATTGTTGAAGAAGATGATAACACAATTGATCTGATCATGCTTGCTCCCATAAAATTTGTTATCTTTGATTTGAAATCTTCTCGGGTTTCGACATGAGAATTCGTTTCTCAAGGGAGCCAGACAAACAACGGCCAGAAGGGTTAGAGAATATCTAAGCTAGTTCTCCTGTATTAACAAATTTTGACGTCTAAAAAAATGACTTCCTAGCCATGGAACTCAACAAATTACTCTATGATGTTTCCCTTCTCAAAAGGAAAGCCAACCGAAAAGACAGGTATAAAAAAAAGGTTATCCAAAAAAGATCTGAGGTGAAGAATGTTAAAGATGAGCTTACCCCCTACAAGAACATTACTACTGAGCACTTGACAAAGCTTGAGGGATTAGAAGTTTAGTTAAAATTGGAGTAAAAATAGTTTGATGATGAGCGGGAACGATTTATTGCTAGAGATTAATCAAAATATGCTTGTTATTGGTCTTAATGAAGCTCATATCATAGTTAAATGATAGTTTGAGCACTCTGTCAAAGATATTAAAAGAGTTGTTGAGAAGCAAAATCTTATAGGCGACGTTGAGAAGTATAATGATGTTTTCCATGAGAAGTATGATGTTTATTATGTTTTTCATTTAGAAAAGAGGGATATCAAGATCACATATGCTTTGGTGCTAGAAATTCATGAACATTTTCCCAATTTGAAATTAGGAAGTCTTTAGGAGCATATTCAGGAGAAGTACCGTCCGGAATGACAATGAAGGTACCTCTTTGGGGTAAAATAGAAGTACTTTTCTAGTTTTTGTTTATATCGTTTTTATGAAAACTTTTATGAACCAATTGTTTATTGGGCCCCTTTTTTTAAGTCCTCGTATCTTTTGAGACATTTTGTATTATGAAACCTTTTATGAATAAAAGTATTCTTCAGTTATATATTTATTTTTTACCAAATGTTTTTTGGAAAAACTCTTATTGTCCTAGAATAAAAAATGTTGATCAACATTTATTGGAAGACCCTTTCGGTCCAAAAGATAAAAATTATTTACCAACATTCATGGGAAGACCCTTCCAGTCCAAAAGATAAAAGTTGTTGGCCAATATTCGTTGAAAAACCCTTCCGGTTCAAAAGATAAAATTGATGACCAGCATTTGTTGGAAGACCCTTCCGGTCCAAAAGATACAAATTGTTGACCAACATTTGTTGGAATATGTTTCCAGTCCAAAAGATAAAAATTGTTAATCAACATTCGTTGAAAGACCCTTCGGTTCAAAAGATAAAAATTGCGCAAACTGTCTTAAAATGGCAAAGAAATATTATATATAAGTCGGTTATAAAGTCACCTCGTTAAAACCTTCTTGCGCCACTAGGGTGGGAAATAGTATGTTATCAATCCTGACACAAATTTTCATAAAATATACACAAACGTTTACATTCATTCCAAGTATAATTTAAGATGTTCAATATTCCACAGATGATGAAGATCTCTTCCTTATTTATCTTTAAGTTGATATGTCCCCGCCTTCACCTTCTTGATCACTGAGAACGGGCCCTTCCAATTAGGTCCTAACTTCCCAAGTCGATTTTATTTTTTATCCAGAAATTCTTTCATCAGAACCTTGTCCCCTATTTTGAACTCTCATATTCTAATGTGGAAGCATACGATCTTCTCATCATAGTTTGGTAGTGCATAGAATTTAATTGAGTTATTCTTCTTTTTTCTTCAATTAAATCTGACTCTGTACGCTTACTCTTGTCATTAGCCTCTTTGGAATACTCACCGATTTGGTATGAACAGAAAATATATTTGGATGGCACAACAGCATTCATCCCACATACTAACGCAAATAGAGACTCTTGTGTTTTCGATCAAGATGTAATCCTGTATATACATAAAACATCTTGTAAATAATCTGGCCATTTTCCGGCCTTTCCTTCTAAAATCTTTCTCATCTCATCCACAATGACCCAATTTGTAACCTCAACTTGGTCATATACTTGTAGATGGAAATATGTCGAGAACCATTATTTTATTCTTCTAGAAGAACAAAAGGCCTTCATCTTTTTATTGTCGAACTATGGCCTATTATCCATTTCCATTCTCCTATGAACACAAAAATGACAGCATATATTGGAAAAAATGAATTTGATTATTTCTTTGGCATTTGCTCCAGCCAATGGTCCAGCTTCCACCCACTTGGATAAATAAGCTACCACGACAATTATCATCTTCCGTCCTCCATATGTTATTGGTAATGGTCTGACCATATTAATATCCCATTAGTCAAAAGGTAATGTTATAGATATTGACTAAAGAAGTACTCGTGGTGCATGAATTGTATTAGAAAATCTTTGGCATGCACTACATCTCTTAACCAATTCCTTAGCATCCAAAGCGATTGTGGACCAATAATACCCTCCAAAGAGAACTCTTCGTAATAAAGTTTTATACCCACAATGCATGGATCATTCCCCGTCGTGTAACTTAGATAGTATCATTAGTGATTCATTTTACCCAAAGCATCGAAGCAAATGCATGTTAAAGGATTTTTTGTATAAAATATCTCCGAGTACCACATAGCCATATGCCTTGAACCGTATTCTGTTTTCCATAGCTCTATCAATGGGTAAAACATCATTTACCAGAAACTCCTTAATTTTTTATTCCTCTAATATATTTTAATACTTATAGAAAATTGAAAATCTTCGACAGATCCTCATACCTACTCGGAACCCTTTATTATCGAAAGACTTTCTTGTGTGATTATCCAAGTATACTCCTCGGAATATGAAGCAGTAACCAAAGAGTCAGGGACAAAGTTTCCTTCCCTAAACATATGTTCATACCTGACACTTTCAAAGGCAAATTCTAAGACCTTTAACGCTCTCAAATACTTCACTAAACGATCCTTTATAGCCTCGTATTGGCAAGGTGCATGTTTTATAAGTAGTTGTGAATCGTTCAACAACCTAACGTTTTTAGCCCCACAGATCTGAGCACCTCTTAAACCTGCCAAAGAGACTTCGTACTCAGACTCATTGTTTGATGCTTGAAATCCTATGCGAATAGCTTGATACATTGCAATACCATCTTGAGAGACTAACTGCACCCCAGACCCACGTCATAGTGCACTTAAACCCCCATATATTCAGAATATCTATTTTACCTCAGATCTTTCTCCATCTATCTCCATATTTGATCGTACAGAATAAAATTCAACTAGAAAATATGTTAAGGCTTGCGCTTTGATTGCAGTTCGAGGTTCAAATTCAATATCAAAGTCTCCCAATTAAATTGACCATTTGGACATTCTTCGTGACAGATTAGGCTTTTGTAGCATACATTTCGATGGAAAATATATTTGTACAATGATAGAATAAACCTGAAAACAAGGCCTCATTTTTCAAACAGCAGTTACCAATATGAGGGCTAGTTTTTTCAAATTTCAAATATCGTTTTTCCGCGTCCAAACGACTTTTACTAACATAATACACTGGTTTTTTTGAAAGTATCTTCTTCTCAAATCAAAATGGAACTAACAACATAATCCAACTCTGCTATGTAGATGTATAATTTATCCCCATGCTTTGTCAAAATTTTCGGTGAAGATACGTACTCTTTAATTTTGTAAAAATCTTCGGAACATTCTTGAATCCAATTAAAACAATTTGCTTGCCTCAATACTTGGAAAAATAGGGTGCATTTATCCGATGACCGGGATATAAATTTATTCAAAGTTTCCAATCTCCCTGTCAGAATTTGTACTTCTTTGATCGTTTTAGGTGGTGCCACAGTACTCAAAGCATTTCGCTGTACACGATCAGCTTCTATTCCGCGTTCACTAACTATATACCCAAGGATTATTTTAGACCTTACCCCAAATGTGCACTTTTGGGGTTTAGTTTTAAATTTATCTTGGTTAGGTTAACGTTTCTTTAAGATCTGCAAAATGGTGCTTGTACATTTTTCCTTTTACTAGTATATCATCAATATACAGGTCATTGGAATCCACACATATTCGCCACTTACCATTTTTATTTTTTACCAAAACTGGATTGGCAGTCCACCAAAGATATTCTGACTCTTGTATGTGTCCAATCTTAGATAAGCGATCTACCTCTACCATGATTACCTCGGTTTTTTCTTGTGAAAAAAACCTTCGTTTTTGGATGATGGGACGCACATTGCTTCAAATTTCCAATTTGTGACAGATGATTTCTGCGGGCACCCTTGTCATATCCTCAGTGCACCATGCAAAAATATAGAGTATTGTTAACAAAAATAGAATTAAATGTTCTCTTACCTCCGGAGATAACTTTATGCCAATTTTAAAACTCTTTCCGATTGAGAAAAAATTATCCTAAAAAAATTGGTTAGGGACCAAGAAACCAGGGTCTTCCTCGGATCATTTATGTGATCGGTCCCCGAGGAAAACTCCACTAATTGATATGTCTTGCTTGGCTCGCCCACATTGATCTACTTTGAGGCTAAAGCGGTCTGATAACACTCTCTCCCTAATTTTTGGCTACTCCTGATTGTTCAAACATTATTCTGAACCACATACTTCAAGCATTAATGAACGGTTGATATGTCACCGTGTGCATTCTAGATAACCAAGATCTTCCAAAGATTGCATTATAAGAAGTTGGCGCATCCACCACAATGAACAACACTGGCACTACTTTTTTAAATGGTCCTCGACCAGTTCTACAGTTCCTTTAAACTCTCTAAGCACTTTTGCGGTTACCCTAGTAAACCCAACGATTGTCTGACCGGACCGGAGGATTATAGGAGGATTCTCTATTTTTTATCAGTTGCAATGAATATTATATTGGCAGAACTTCCGGTATCTATCAAGATTCTTTGTATTTCATCCCTAGAGATATTCGCCACAATGACCACTACATCCTAATATGGACCAGTCATATCCCTCATGTTATCATCTTCAGAACCGAGTAACGGAGAATGGTTCCTGTATAAATGTGGTGAAGCTCATGCTTCTAACTGAGTTGTTAAGCTTATGATATGCCTTTTCCGAGAATAATTTTGTGTCCCTAAAACAGTGTCACCTCCAAAAATTGTTAA
Organism: Limnanthes douglasii subsp. nivea; assembly: GCA_036936605.1. NCBI lineage: Eukaryota > Viridiplantae > Streptophyta > Magnoliopsida > Brassicales > Limnanthaceae > Limnanthes > Limnanthes douglasii. Next base: position 118,731,428 of record JAUPFV010000001.1, read on the forward strand.
TGAGTTAAAAAAGCACATACTTTACTAACTTCTCCGCTGACGGCCACGAAGACATTGTTCACGTCCGCTTTTGGATCTAAATACTTTGTAGAAACGTTAAATGCATTGATAGGCTCTGAAATCATCAAAGTGTTTTCCTAATTTGGAGCGGTAAGAGAGTTTTTCTTGACAAACGTTGTTAGCTTCCCATTTTCGATCAAGGCCTGTATTTATTTTGTCAATGCCACACAATCCTTTGTTTCATGCCCAATATCCTCATGGTACTTACAATACTTGTTGTTTCTATTTTCGCTCGGAGATTGTATTTGGAGTGGCTTGCGGAACTATATGTGCGGACGTGCAGTGTCAAAAATTGTTACTACACGCTCTGTCAGCTCGGCAAAGTGTGATGGTCGGATCCACTTGTTAGATATAGGTTTTACATATTGTTTTGTGTTCATAGCTTGTGTATTCACCCTCAAATTTTGAGGTACTTGGGCTGGTGTTTGAATTGGTGCTCGAGCTCGGGCAACAGTTGTTGGATGTGAATTGTTATGTGCCACCATCAAAGTCTAATAAAACTCATTTTTCTCAAATTGTGCCATAAAGTTCATTTACGACGCTTGCGTTTCCTCCACCAAAATTATTTTCTTTATTTGATCCAACAAGGCCCCAAATATCATGGCTTGCCTCTCTACATCGTTATCTTTCATTATACCGGGAGAAGTCTCATTCGGAAAGCTGTTAATGTCACTTTATCTTCCCAACTTTCCATGTCAGTCTTAGCCTTGATAAAACGATTCGTATAATCCTTAAGGATCTCTCTCACTTACTGCCTACATTAAATAATTGTATCACCATTTGCGCGGAATTTTTTGCTTCCCACGAAATGTTGGCGAAAGATATCCAAGAACATATCAAAAAATTTAATACAACTCTTTCGGAGACGATTGTACCACTTTGAAGTTGCGTTCTTGAATGTTTGAGAGAAGGCTCTACATAACAATTGTTCAGCATCATCATCATAGTTGATCATAAAATTATTGAATAGTTCAATATGGTTTTTTGGATCTTCCGTTCCATCGAATGTTTCTAGCTTTGAAATATCAAACCACTTAGCCAGATGCCCTGAAAGAATATCCAATGAGAGGGGGCCTGGCCTCCAATTATGTCTGACCTTATACACATTAACCTCGAGACCTTCATTTGCTGCGGTATATAGACCTTCCTCGGATGGATATGTAAAGTGGTTACTTACACGATACTCAAAATTATGAATTCCCGAAGGAATCTGCCCTTGGGTGTTTGCTCTCTTTTACCAACATTCGCACACTTATCTTGGTCCTCAGACCCTAGTCCTCATTTATCTTGATCGTGCATTTCTCTCCTCGAACCTATAGTCTGATGAGATTCCCAATGATCATCTCTACACCACTTCAAATTTCTCTTCTTGTAATTTTATTCACCTCGGTAATCTAATTATGGGGGAAAATATTCATCCAAAAGATACAAGTAACTCCTCAGCATATTGTTCATTATTATTCTGTTCCTTCACTACTTGCTCTTCGATCAGAATATCTCAAGACAAGTTTCCAGTCACATGATTATTTGTACCAGCATCTTGCTCTCCTAATATTTGTGTATCCATCACTCTCAACGTTCTTAAGAGTAAAACAATGGTTTTGGAAAAACGATTTCGGGTACTAATCGATTTCCCACATACGTTGTCAATGATAGTTCTAAAGATTTTTTAGAGGGATGTTATGTCTAAGTAATGTTCGTAAGAGGAAATCTAGAGAGAGAAACGAAAAAAAAATAGAGAGAGAAGGTCAACAATAGAATAATAAGGCAATGATTGACCCTTTTTCAAAAAAGGATGATGGTTTATATAGTACAAATGGTGGATCCATAATTTCCATATTTACCCCCCTTCTTATGTACACTTTACACCCCACTATTTTACTAGTCATAACCATAATTACTAATTATTACACAAAGCACCCTCAATATCACATATTTGTTGGGTTTCTTACACAATATTTTATGAAACCAAATTAACTTTTTTATTTATCTAATTTAATTTATTCTTTCCAATATTTCCTCCCCTTATCATACTGGTTTTATGATTGCTAATGAGATATGTGACTGTATTAGAAGCAGTGTTAATGTGGTAACCACAAACATAAAATTATTACTTAAAACCGACTACGGTTTAGATATCTTCTATTGTCATTCATAGATTGCTTAACCACAAACGTAAAATTATTACTTAAAACCGACTACGGTTTAGATATCTTCTATTGTCATTCATAGATTGCTTTAGAGAAAACTAAGATAACTGTTCGTGGAGGAAGTTATATTTCGCATAAGACATAAGAATTACTTCAAAACATGTATGATTTTTTATGGCAGTAGTGACTAATACTAGAGTATACTTCAGAAACTGGTGTATTCAAGCGTTGTTTCATAGCATTTGGTATTGTCTTCATGGTTTCGACTTTTGTCGTCCAATTTTATTTATTGATGGAACTGTTTTTACGGGAAAATATAAAAGGTATTGGTAATATCATAGTTAAAGATAGTAACAATTATGAGTTTTGTTATGTACTGCTTTTAATTGCAAAAATGTTATTTACTTTAGATGCAAAAATGCGAGAGAAAAAATATGATAAACATGTAATCAAGGTTTTGAACACTAAATAGTCTCCGCACGTGTTAATTTAATGAACTAACCTTATCGAAAATGGATAATCAATAGACTAATTGTATAAAAAATAGATGGTCAACACGCGTTGTGGACTACCTTTACCAATATGGATAGTTAATGGACAACCCCGGACATTTTTAGTCGAAAAACTATTTGTCACTAAAGCGGATAGTCAATAGACTAATTACAGTTCAAAACCTCATAATATAACTGGTGCAAGACTATACATAACCAATATGATATATGTGAGACTGAACATAACTAGTACGATAGATGCGAATTTAGTCATGACTAATCTGACAGATGCGAAAAAAAAGCATAACAAATACTCGATACGATAAATACGAAACTATATATAACCAATATGAGAAATGCGAAACCATACAACCAATATCATATATGCACGACTTAGACATAAAAATATAATAAATACTAAACTAGACCAGTCTGAACAAGATAAATGGAGAAAACTATAATCAAACTATGAAAACAAAATTGATCCCTAAACAAGATGAATGGAGAAATCTATAATCAAACTATAAATGGAGAAAACTATAATCAAACTATGAAAACAAAATTGATCCCTGAACAAGATGAATGGAGAAAACTATAATCAAACTATAAAAACAAAATTGATCCTTAAACCGTTCGAACCACTTTCAAATTGAAATTAGGCATCAGCAGGACTGAAATAGATTGCAACCTAGTGTAAAAAATTGAATAATACTGTAATAATAGGAATAATTGCGAAGTTGAAGGCACTTCAACGCGGTACATACCACAGAAGAAGAAATAACTTGGAAATTTATTCCAATTAGGTGTTCTATCCAAACAATTATTCAAACTACACTAAAGCTTATAGTACTAATCAAATTTTCCATCTTTAATCTCCTCTCCTTATGACGATTTCACCTTCGGACGTGAGGGAAGTTGCTGCATTAAAGAATATAAAAGCCGATAAAGTAAAAGGCCAGAAGATACATTGCTACAGGACTTGGAAGAAATAAATAAATTGTTTTCTGAAAAGATACTCCATTTTATTTTATTTACTTAATTTAAGCTAGCTTTTGGTTCGTAAGCTATAAGTGGACACCAAACAATGACTTAGTCTCTCTGGTAGATCACTGACCCAGAAACAAATGGATAGAAGAAGTTGATACCTGGTAACAAGAGATGAGGGAGGTGATGAATCCTAAACCACCAACAACACGAGGTGTAAGCTTGGTAGGTGACAACTGAAGCAGACCTGCCGCCACAAAAATGTCTAAACCTGCTTTAACAAGAGCTATAGACCTCTCGTTTGATTTTTGGAGTTTCGCTCGGTATTCCTCATTTTCATACTTATCGCTGTTCTTGATATCTTTTTCTATCTTCTGCATGGATGCAGAAAGCCTCCCCAGCTCCCCAGCCTGATATCATAAGTTGATGACTTTATATAATTTACGGTCGAAAACAAATTTACCAAATATAAATAAAAATCAACGAACCTCAACTAATGTCGTACAGACCGTGGCACCTAGCCAGCAGTACATCGATATCCGACCAATCAGCTCAGCACGTTCTTTGTTCTGTGTGATCAGAATATTTTAGAAGAATATCTTGGTTTCATGCTATTGAATAAGGATACGCCCCAAAGACTGTTGAGAGAAAGTTCTAGGAAATAGGATTCTTTATTCCTTTGCGTTAACAGAAAAAGGTGACAAAATAAAACTACTGCTAAAAGAAAAAACTATTTAAAATATTTGAGCACGAAGAGTAACGAAATATTTAGTTTTCAAAAGCTTCTTAAAACTAATCCATTTCCAAAAAACCGAAAATATATTGGAACTAGAGTTTTAATTTTATAGAAATGGGATGAGAGCCTAGAAAGCAAGAGGACTTATAACTCTAGATAGACTGTACAAAAAACTACTTACCTTATAGATACCGACTCTACCAAGATAGACTATCTGATCAAGGAACAAGAAAGAAGACCCCAAGGCATTTTTGGACTGAAAGCACAAATTAACAACATATTAGTAATTCTTCAGAATATCTTTTGAACTATTCTTGAAACTATTTATGCATATATTGATACCTTTCCCAGCAAAACAAGTGGCAGGGGAGTTTCCTTCGGAACTGGGCTAATAAGAGCGTGCAAATCGTTCACAAACTGAAATTCAAAATCATTAGAATGCAAAAGAAAAAGAAAACACTGATCAAACAATAGTAACTAAAAACATCAGAACCACTTTCCTCAACTATAACTAATTGAGCCAAAATTAAACAACTATGGCTCCATTCCTATTTCGAAATGCCTAATTTGTCACCTTCACAAGGCGGAAAACTTTTCGAGCCAAGCTGGTCGTTTTGTCTACATTTTGGGCTGTACCAGGCTCCCCATTACTCAAGAACTTCGAACCATACTGAATAGCCCTGCATATCTTGTCTCTTGCTTCAGCCTTATTCAAATACAAAACCGCAAGACCAAGTTCAGCTCTTGTGACATCCAAGGTACCCATTTGATATTCTGAAACACCTGACAAGTAAAGGTGGTGACATTATGTTTTCCTGAACTAACAAGACCCTGAGAAAAACTATCAATATTGTTCAACATACATTTCTCTGAATCAATAAATTGCAAATATACCTAAATGAACATTATTCCTATTCATTGATACCCAGGCTGTTAGTCAGGGTATGTTTGGCACATAGCTTAGAAGCTAAAGCTAGCTTTTGAGCTTGTGAACCGAAAATACACTACCAAAGCTAGACTTGTACCGCATTTTGCAACATTTTGTAACGATTTGATCCCCTCTTTCGCAGCACAGAACAGCCTTCCCTTACCACGAGTCAATTACTGGTGCTGCGGATTCGAGGGGATGTTCTAAGCACTTAGGTTCAACAGATAGCATGCATACATATGTTCATTCATTCACTCTCTATACACCAATTGATGCAATGTTACATTAGAAACAAAGTAAGATTTAACATAAAAAAAAAAAACCAGACTCGACTGGTAAAAAGCAAGCATGATCATTACTCCTAACGAATCATGAGCCAATGCAACAAGAACAACAAATTGACGCCATTTCATTACCATATCGAAGAAAATATAACTATAAATCGAATTACATGAGCAATAATCCGTTCTATACCTGAATCGATTACAAATCACCCAATCAATTGGAAATCTAAGGTCTCGAAACCAAGACAAAAGAAGAAGCAGAACCTTTCGAAGAAAAGATAATCAGACAAGAGATAGTACCGAAGAGAGTGCCCGATCAATTTGGCCTCGAAAATCACAATCTCTCTTTCTTTCTCTAAGCTGCTGTCGAGCGTCAGCTGTGTCTTTTTCCTTTATTGATGACTCGATCGAGATGATATAGTACTTCGATAACTTGTTGGCTCATCTCTGTATCCCTTAAGAAATTAAAATAATAAAAAATACGAGTAAATGGTAGAATAAATTGTATTAAATTAACGGTATTTTACTATAAATGTTATTCAAAATATTCCATTGCCAATTTATACCAAAAAGTTGGAGACTATTATTAAATATCTCCACTAATTTTTTTACCAAAAACATTTTTTTTCTTTCATGGTAATTTTTATTTCCTTCTTTTCTTATAAAAATAAAAAATATATTTTTAAATTATAGTTTAAGAAAAATCAAAAAAATTTATGGATTTTGTTTTTTTTTTAAACAAACAAAACTAGATTCATAAATGAATTTTTATGATTTTGCTTTTCGTCAAACCTAGTTAGATGAGTCTCACACTATATTTTGCCTCGTTTCACATTTCACATTTCATTTTGCCATCATCCTACATCTCACACTTTTCCCAACCAAATGAGGTCGGTCTCACACTTCCTTTTGTCTGGTCTCCCGTCTCACACTTCGTTTTATCTTCATATCGCTTCTCGTATCTCGCAGTTAGCCAAAGAAAAAAATCTAACTTTGGTTTCGCACCTAAAGCAAAAAAAAATTGATCTCTTATCTCACATCTTGCCTTTCGCGATCCCTGTACGCATGGTCTCGCACCTGACACTTAGGTAAAAAATAATAATTCAAATTTAACATTAGTCTTTCATCTCACATTTTGCATCTTTGTAAGTCTCGTCTTGCACATCGCAGTTAGGCAAACACAAATCTAAATTTAATCTTGGTCTCTCAACTCGCATCTCGTATTCCTTGTAACTATGGTTTCGCACCTCGCACTTAGGCACAAAAAACTATTTTGGTTTAAATTTAGTTACGGTCTCTCATCTCGCATTCCCTAGAACCCTGGTCTCACACCTCGAACTTAGGCAAAATAAAATTCAAATATAACCATGGTCTCGCACTTAAGGTGAATTGTTTTTTTATATAAGTGCGAGATAAGGGATACGAGACCACATCATGCCTAAGTGCAAGATGCAAGACCAAGCAAAACATAGTGCTAGACGAGCCTAACTGGATCTCGTGAAAAAAATATTTAAAAAATATCATTCATGGATCTAATATTATTTTTCTTGAAAAAAAACAAAACCGATGGTACTTTTGGATTTTTTTACCTATTCATTTAAAAAATATTGACTTTTTTAAAAAAATGTTTTGACTTGTGATGAAGTATGAGTATTTGGGGTATTATGAAAAAATGGGTATTATGGAGAAGATAAGTGTCATATTTGGGTATTAGGTGGATATATTTGATAATTAAAGTTATAAGTAGATATTAAGTTTGGTCTTCTGAATTGTTGGTTACATGATCCTTAAATTAAAACTAAAGTACCAATTATTACCCAACCTAAAAACAAATATATTCTCTATTTACTATCATTTATTATTATTATTATTATTATCAAACACCCAATCAAATTTGGTAATTACTATCCACTCCCAGTTTTTTATACCTCTTTTTCTTCTTCAAACATACAGCTTTTATTGGATAATAATACATGACCCCCAAAATAAGGGCTTAACAAAGGTCCAGCCCAAAGAGTAAATCGTTTTAGGAGTCAAAGAGTTCTGGCTGAAATAAAATAAGCTTCAAGCTTGATACAAGAGAGAAATTATTTCGTCGAAAATTGAAAAAAATTGAGAGGTATACAATTTAGAGAGGCATGCCAAACTAGAGGGAAGTAAGACATCGACGAAGCCCTCCAAAGGAAGATAAATGAAGAGTTGAGATACATCACTATCAACAAAAACATCAGAAAAAGTTTTAGGTTCTTCTGTAAAAAGGAAAATAATTAGGGAAAAGCAATAAAGTGTATATAATTAAAATAAGCATATAAGGAATTGTTTAGGAGTTAAAAGAGAAAGATTAAAAGACGGAATCCATATTCATTAAGAAATTCAAATAAACAAAAACAGTAAAGATAAGGCTAGAAAAAGAAACAGAGACTGAAAGGATCGGTAAGGAACTTGAAGACCAGTCCATGAAGGAGCTTGAGGAGAAAACCAAGAGACTTGAAATCGAGAAACGAGATAGCTGATTGAATAACTCAATAGAAGACTTGGGGTTTGAATAAAAGAAGGAATAAAGCTAGAGAGCATCAAAATGTAATCCACCAAATCAACTCCTTCGACCCCTTAGTTAATAGAGATTATAGTGTTCCAACTCAACAAGATATTTTCATTGAAATCCAGTAATATACCTGAAATAGTATAAGTAAATCTATGCAAATAAAATTTTCAAGAGACCTGCAGCAGCTTGAAACTATTAGTAGAGATTATACAATTATAAAAATTAAATGTAGACTCTTGTGTACCTATGCCTGCACTTTAAATGAGAGTTATAGCATTGAGCTAATAAGGAGCTTGATGTTTGTTAAAAATTAATTTTCATTTTACATTTAAGGGTCCATTTATCTGTTAATCAACAGCATTATTTTGGATCCTGTTAATATTGATGAGGTCGGATTTCTTTGACACTAACTATTGTGTATATCCCACCGAACAGTACAACCAAGTGGATCGTGACTCAGCTGGTTGCTAGTCATTTCCTATTTGGGGCTTATAGGCTTTTAAACTTGACACAAGCCCATGATTCGACCTGGAAGGCCCAAAAGTCATTAAAAAATTATAAATATCCCAACTACTTTCATTAATGAGGGTAATACAAATTTATTTCTAGTACACACCTTCTTGATCTCTCTACATCTCGCTCTAAATATTAAATTCCTAAAACTTTTTCCCAAAATACCTTTCGATCAGAAATTATCCGCACCAAATATAAGAAATAACTATTGATGGGGAAATTAAACCTTTGCAACACTTCAATATATGCTCAAGAGGCTTACGATAGTTACCCGTAGATAGAAAGTTAATAAGAATTTCAGAGCCTGTCTATATATCTACATTGATTAGATGTTTTTGTTTTCAGATGTAAAGACCATTGATGAGGGTTCTTGCTTTAGCCATTAAAGGGGTAAGTTTACCGTAAAGATTACTAAAACCAGTAATAATATCTTATTTACCGTCTCTTAAAATAATCCCACCACTAGTTTCTTTATTTGCTTGAGAGGAGCCATCAGTATTGAGCTTGTCTCTATTAGGGAGAAGAGAAATCCATGATATGTAGATAGGTTGTCTGTTTGAGTTAAGGTGGTTGTAACACCTTAACTCAGTAGCAACATACTTATAAAGGGGCCATTCTTATTTTTGAAGAGGTTCGCTTGATCCATGCCATAAAATATGTACTTAATATAGTTATATAAGAAATAACATCATAGTTATGGCCCTTATTTTTGGTTGTGTTCCTATATTACCGAATCACCCAATAAATAATTTGAGGCAATATAGAGAGAATATGAACAACCTTGCTAGTGGCCTAGAATCAGGTTCTCAGCATGTATGCATTACTCATAAATCTGCCAGTATTGATTTTGAATATAGTAGAGAAGTAACATCATATGCTTAAAAAATGTTGCATTCAATGAATAGGTGGTTAGAAGCCTCAACACTATTACATAATTGGAATTTGGGTACGAGTGTCATGTGTCTCTTCTGCATAGTTGTATCAGTAATGAGCTAATTGTGGATAAATCTCCAAGTCAAATAAGAGAATTTTCTGGGGGGTAATGTTATTCCAGAGTTTACCAAAGTGGCTGGACTTATTATGATAACTTTTGATAAAGTTCCAAGTGTCTTTAGTATTATAAATCCCATCTTTAAAATCCAACCAATGGAGAGAATCATCAATATTTTTCCTTATGGATATTTTGGCAATATTGTTCATATCATTAAGAGATAGAATGTTACTAATTTAAGACTTGTTCTAGTTTTTTTTTATACCGAAAATTGCGGACTTTATCTTGAGTTTACCATATAATATCATTTTGGTTATCAAACTTATGAGAGGAGAGTGTCTAAACCAATTTTCAATCCAAAAATTAATATCTCCTCGACTAACAAGCCACTTAACTTTAGGCTCAGCGGTATTCTTAATATTAGCAAGCCTTCTCAAAACCTTAGCATTATAGTTAGCCCGAAGAGGGTGGATGTTTTTTCAGTATATGATGTGAATATATCTAGCCCATAGAGTCTTGTTTTGCCTAAATCTCACCCAGAGCTTACAGGAAAATGAGTCATGGATATCTTTCAAATTTCTAACATTTAAACCACCTTCAATGATAGGCTTGCAAACTTTAGTCCAGTTGGACCAATGAATTCAAGAAGCTTCCTAAGTCGAGCCCCAGAGAAATTTGTTAAACAATTTCTCAATTCTGCCAATGATGCATTTAGGTAAAGTACTTTGAATCCAGTATGCAGGAGTAATAATCAAAGCAAGATTAATTCGAGTAAGTGTTCTCTCATAGGAAAGCTTCTTACCCTCCCATTCATAAATCTTAATCTTAATGTTGTTGAGCAGAGAGTCAAAATTTCTAGACTTGTTATTAGTGTTAATGTTGATGCCCAAATAGGTAGTTGGAAGGTATCCATTGTTGAATCCAGTAGTAGTCGAAAGAGAAGAGACTCTTGGAAGAAGGGAAAGTGGTATAAGTAATGATTTTAGTCTTTTCTTTATTGATCAATTGACCATAAACATCTTGATATTCCTGTAAGAAGTTACTAAGAATAGAGATAAAAGAGTTTAAACCATTAGTAAAAATTAACAGATTATCTGCAAAGGCAATAGTAGGAATTATAATAGAGCTTCTAGATTTGTAATTCATAGTTTTTCTTATTAGTAAAAAGATTTCTCAAGCCTCTAATAAGAACTTACTCAGAAATTATGAAAGGACTTGAAGACATATGGTCTTCTTGTCTTAAATCACGTTTGGTTTTGAAATAACCAGCAGCTTGATCATTGATGAAGATAGATGCATGAACATTCCTAATAACCTTGTAAATTAGGTTAACAAAACTAGAATTAAAGCCAAATGATAAAAGAACTTTATTTAGAAAGTTTTGGGATATTTTGTCAAAGGATTTGGCCATGTTCACTTTGATCAGAATGTTCTCAGCTTTAGTTTTCATGTTTAGGTTTAAACAATTAACTCATTAGCTAACCGAATATTATCATGGATAGATCTCTCAATAACATAATCTCCTTGTGTCTCTGATATGATTTTGGGAAGAATTATGTCCAACCTACTATAAATTAATTTTGATATTATTCTATTCAAAAGAGAACACAAGATAATTGGCATGTAATTCTTCCATTTTGTAGGATTACAAGACTTGGGAATGAGATGTAAACCTGCTTCCAAGATGCCTTTAGGAAGATGTTGGCCCTTGAAGAATAAGACAATAACATCACACAAATCTTTCTTTATAATCTCCCAAAGGGTAATGTAAAAGTTGTCGTTAAAACCATCCATGCCAGCTACACTGGATGGATTTATGATTTTGGTAACATTAAGGATTTCTTCTTCACTTGGATGATTCATTAAATTGATGTTGTCCTGCTCATTGATCAAATTAAGAATAGAATTAAAGATAGAACTATTTAATATATTTAATTCAGTATCATAATTAGGATAAGGATTTTCATAAAGAATATTCTTGAAGTAGGACTCGGTTGAGTTGCTGATTTGGAGCTCATTAGTAATCCAGGTTGATCCATCTTTTATTCTAAAAATTCTATTTCTTCTTCTCTTCTTCTTGACATAGTTGTGATAGATTTTAGTATTCATGTCGACATCCTTAATCTATTTAGAGTAATTTTTCTAGTCCTCTTTAGCAAGGGCTTGAAGAAGCATTGCATTAAATTTAGATAAGTTGCTAATGTTCTCAACAATGGGGTTTTCCATTAGCTTCTTTTCCATGCTTTTAACCTTATCCTTAGCCTCAAAAAAGTTCTCAAATATGTTCCCAAACAGTTCAATATTCCAGCTCTTTAGTACACCTTTCAGTCTTTTAAGTTTGTTCCAGAATATGTGAAGAGGGTAACCATGCATTTCCTGATTCTAATTAGTTTCAACAATAGATAGGAAATCAACATTTAAATTCTATATATTTGAAAATTTAAAAATAGATTTTGTTTGGTAATTGTCATTGGATATGGAGACACATAAAAGAGTGTGGTCAGAGCAGGTTCTGGCTAAGTGCTTGACATAAATGTTGATACAAAATTCAGTCCAAGCAGTGTTAAATTAGGCACGATCCAGACGTTTCCACTTAGATTAATTGGACCCGGTGAACTTAGTACCGTCATACCCAACATCCTCCAATAAGTAGTAACTAATAGTCTCATTAAAATCATCGGCACTGTTAATGCAGTAGGTAAACCAATCTTCTCATCAGTAGAAGTTATGGTGTTGAAATCTCTAATAACAAGCCAAGCTTTAACAGATAAAGAGATGGTTTTGAGAGTAGACCACAGATTCATCCTATTGAGTCTTTGGCACTTAGCGTAAACAATGGTAAGATCAAATACTTTGTTTAGGTGGATATATGTAACTTCAGAGTGTAGCAGATAAGGGTGGTCAATAGTGATATTAATGCTAAAAGAATTTTTCCATAGAAGCCAAATATTATTAGTGACGTTAGTCTTGAATTTACTGAAACCAAGTTTATTGGCGGTATAGGGCACATGGTCAGCTTCAATAAAAGACTTGAATTGTAATGATGTTGATATTCTCTTTTTATGATAGATTTAAGCCTTCTTAAGGATGCTTTGTTTCCTATACCACAAATATTCCTACTAAGGAATTTTAATCATGATGCTTAGTAGAGTTTGGGGTCTTACTGGTCCCAAAAAGGGACTTATAAACAGTCTCTCATTTTTTCTCTTGTGTTTAGCCTCTTTAAGCCTTTTATTGAGTAATTCTTGAAAGCTTTTGTTCATTTCTTTCTTCTTAATTTTAGGATATGGTGGTAGACTTCCAATATTTTGTTGATTTGGATTATGGTTATTTGTGTCAAGGAATTAATGTTCCTGATCAAAAGTTAAGATATATTTTTCATCCAGATTTATGATGGCTTCAATGATCTCTTCATGCTAACGTGCATTGATTCCAGTTAGGTTAGATTTACTAAGATTGGTTGGTTGATTTGTTGAAGGTATATGGTCTTTTGTTGGTTTGTTGTGGTCTTGTTTTTCAGATATGTGGGTTTAACTATGATGGATTTCATTCTGGGCATTTCTTGATTAATGTTATCTTGTAAAGGGCCTGCCACTATATCATGTTTAGGATCATTCTTACTTTTTTGTTCTTGAAGAGAGAATTTCTTGTAAAGGTCTTTGTCATGTCCTAAATGGTAACAGAGATTACAGTACTTTGGGACGTCCTTGTAGCTGATGTGGAGCCAACAACCATCAGTGGCGCCAAAACCCATCCAAATGTTGTGTTGTAACTTCTGAGTAATACCTAGTTCTATACATGTGTAACAAGCATTAAACATGGATATGTTTTAAGCTCGCACCCAACATTTTAATGGCTGACCAATAGACGCTACTATGGAGTGAATAATACCTTCATCATACATATATTCCACATATTTTCTATTGTAATACAGATTGGAACAACTTGACATTCATACTTAGGGTTAAAAGTATGATACAATTTACTTAGGGGTAAAACTAGGATACCATTTGAAAATACTCATGGATTTCTCACCAACTATCCAAACGTTCTGAGTCCATAACTTGCACATGTCAGTTTTGATAGAATTCAATTAATATTTATCTGAAATACCAGTCAGTAAATATTACACTCTCCTTCAAACTTCTTTGATTCAAAGAACTGATTTAGTATGTTTTCTTTGGTAAACCTTGAGAAAATATTCCCATTAACGTAAATTTATCGGTATCCATAAGCCTATCCTTATCATTTCGTTGGAATTAAAGGGAAATATGATCATTCAATTCTTGAATATTTGTAGGTTTGATGCCTTCTAAAGTTTTATAAGGTTATATAATATCCACAAAATTTATTTGAGGTAAAGAAGTATCCTTCGAAAGAAGTATTTTCATTAAATGCTATATGTTTCTTTTTTTTTCTTTCTCTTCCAAACTCACTCTCTCTCTCACTATATATATATATATATATATATATATATATATATATATATATATATATATATATATATATATATATATATATATATATATATATATATATCAATCTCACGATAAATTAAAATCGATATCTATAACAAATTAAAACCATCAAATTGAAATTGATTATTATCTCTCTTTACGATTCCATATCGATAAGAATTTAATTACATTTTAAATCGAAAAAACTAAAATTGATAAATCTTTCAATCTTGTTGTAAATTGACAAAATGTGATATAATGGATTATTAAAATAATTATAATTGGAATGTGTTTCTAAGGTTTAGGTTTATGGATTCTTTGGAGAAAATAAACAATCATGTGTTTCATGTAAGTTTTACTATACTTTTTATGAAGTAAATAAAGTCTGTGTTTTGTGTCGTGCGTCTCACATATAACATTTTCTAGATGCAAGACTGATGTAGGCACGAAAACCTTTACAAAAATCTATTTAAATGTTTAAGTTTTATTATCTTTTTTTTAAGGATTATTTAAAGTAGAAAATTAAATCTGATTAGATTCAGATTTAATAAGATATTATTTTATGATGTTTATTTTTATTCCCATATTTTGTATTAGGGATTTGAGCGATTCCTATTTAAGGCGCTTAAACCTTATTTTTGTGGCAGACTATTTTGATTAAATAAAAACAAAATTAGGGTTTTATCCCTCTTTTAAGCTTCTGCTACATTTCACTCTCCTTCATTTGGTATCAGACACATGTGGTACGAGCAAGAACCAGCAGTTGCGGTGGCGCTAGAGTGTACCGAGATACAAGTGATGTAGATGATCGTAAAGATGCTGACCTACGCCGTCAGGTAGCCGATCTTACCCGGCAAGTGGCTGTTCTTACCGCCAAGCAACAAAGCACAGAGGTTGAGGGTATGGTTAACCCTTTTGGGGAGGGGATCGACCAAACTACGTATCACCTACGCCGATGGGAGCTTGGTTTCAAGATAGACGTCCCGGACTTTGATGGCAGCCTTAAGGCGGAGGCACTTATCGATTGGTTATCACAGATTGAGGAAGTCCTGGACTTCGAGGAGGTTCCGGAGGAGAGAAGGGTCGCATTAGTCACCATTCACCTACGCGGTAGGGCACAGGCTTGGTGGCAGCAGGTGAAGCAGAACCGCGCGCGTGAAGGCAAGGATAAAGTCCAGAGTTGGGAGAAATTCAAAAGAAAACTCCGCAAGGCTTTCTTTCCCTACAACTTCGAGCGGGAACTCTACCAGCGACTTCAGAATCTTCGTCAGGAACCCAGATCTGTGGATAAATATACCGACGAATTCTATCAGCTGCTGGCTCGCACAGATGTGACCGAGTCGCCGCACCAGTTGGCTCGCCGGACCCAGAAGGTCAACATTCTTGACTTGGATGGTGACATGGAGGAGTCGCCGATACTCAACCATCCACTCTTTGATGAGTATGAGGCTGACAACGAAGGTGAAATTTCTGATGAAACTTGGTCCGAATTAGGAGATCCGATTTATGATGTATACGGTGATGAGGAAGAAGCCGATCCAATTTATGATGTATACGACGATGAGAATGAAGACTTTTGGATAACACCAAAAAACATCTTATGTTCTTTCGATAAGGTAAACAATAATTCTTTCTCTACTCCTACAAACACCAGAAGATCTAGAGCTAAGGATGAAGAAACAAAACCTTTTACACCATTTTTTTTATCGAAAAACAAAGAATTAATTTCGAATTCAAGTTTCTCTTCTTTTCCTACGGATGAATCGGTGGATAAAAGATATGATATCCAGTATACCCTCTCCAACTCAAAACCAAAAATAAAAAATAAAAGAAAATATATCAGTGGAGCCAATAGAGAACAAAGATTCATAAGGTTACGGGTTCGAATAGAGAACAAAGATTCAGAAGGGTACGGGTTCTTACCATTGTTCTTGCCACCAACCAAACCGTCTGGGACCAATAAAGAACAAAGATTCAGAAGGGTACGGGTTCGAAAACAAGGAAAAAGCACACAGGGTAGACGAACACAGACAAAACCAACTGGCGACATTGATGAGGCTCTCACCAAATACTCCAACCAGTACGAAGCTGAAAAAGGTCTTGGAGATGGCAAGTGCACAGAAGATGGCTTTAGCGCATGGAAAAAGTTATTGTGGCCTGAGTTGGGCAAGTTTCTGGCAATGGTTGAAACACGATATACCGCTGCTGTCTTGGAATATCGCGTTGTCTTGTATGATTCTGCTGATGTAAAGATGGAGGACAATCGGAGTAATGCCAATGACCATGCTGTGATTGATGCTCATCATCCATGCAGGGTTAATGTGTCCTACAGAAAGGAGATGCATAGTCCTACATCTGACCGTTCCTGTACTCACTTGGAATTTGATATTACTGGCACCGGACTTGTGTATGAAACAGGTGATCGCGTTGGTATTTATTGTGAGAATTTGCCTGAAATTGTGGACGAAGCGCTGCAATTATTAGGTTTATCACCAGAAACATATTTCTCTATTCATGCGGATACAGATCACGGAACACCAATCAGTGGAGGCTCATTGCCGCCCCCGTTTCCACCTTGCACGCTAAAAGTCGCACTTACTCGATATGCAGATCTTTTGAGCTCTCCTACGAAGTCCGCCTTACTGGCATTGGCAGCTCATTCTGATCCAACTGAGGCAGAAAGTTTAAGTCACCTCGCATCATCTACCGAGAAGGATGAATATGTTGAGCGGATAGTTGCCAATCAACGAAGCCTCCTTGAGGTCATGGCTCAGTTTCCATCATCTAAACCACCACTTGGCATCTTCTTTGCTGCTGTTGCCCCACGGTTGCAGCCCAGATATTATTCAATCTCATCATCCCCCAAAATGACACCATCCAGAATCCATGTTACTTGTGCCCTGGTTTGTGACAGAACTCCAACTGGTCGCATTCACAAAGGACTGTGTTCAACATGGATAAAGAACTCCGTGCCTCTGGAAAGTAGGGCACCAATTTTTATATGGCAATCAGACTTCAAACTTCCTGAAGAAGCTAGCGTACCAATTATCATGATCGGTCCTGGCACTGGGTTGGCTCCCTTCCGCGGTTTCCTGCAGGCAAGGTATGCCTTGAAAGAAGATGGGGTAGTGCTTGGACCCTCGATGCTATTCTTTGGATGCAGGAATTGCGCAATGGATTACATTTATGAAGATGAGCTCACGAAATTTGTCGATAGCGGGACACTCTCCCACCTTGTTGTTGCCTTTTTGCATGAAGAACCTAACAAAGAATCAGGTTCTGTAGATCAAACAGAACCAGAAAAGGAGAGTTTATTGGCATCTCAAAATGATGTACCTACACTTGTGCCTATGGAAGAAATCACTTTGTTAGAACCTGGTCAACAAACAAAGAGAACTCTTCAGGTCCACTTTCATCACCATCTACTACCTCTCAAGCTAGCCATATATCGCGGTGATAAGAAACTCCCTGTCAAGTTGCGACCTGATATCGGATATTTCGATAAACCACTTCCTTTGAGCATTGAGGTCTTCGTAGATGATGAAGCTCGTCTCCCAGGAATGTTCGAGTACATAAGGAGTTGCACATTCACGGACCACATGCAGGACAAGGGCAACACTAGCACCGAGGACAAATTTCTTGTGATTTGTGATAGCATAGCTTTACCAATGCTAAGCAATACAAACATTTCCCTTGTTTCAGTAGACATGCCAGTTTCTAGCAGCCTCAATGATGCATCTGCTCTTACAACAGCTGTTGATAGCCTGCCAAGCACTACCGAACGTATTGAGGAATACTGTAAAGAATGTGCTGAATCTCAGGATTACAGTGTACAAGGGATGCTTGTTTGGTGTACACTTCTTCACCACGGGAGTGGGAGTAATCAAGTCATTTCGAAACTAAAGTATCACCTGGTAATACCTACTGCTAAAGAGTGTTTTCGAAAGTTTTCTTCTCTTACCCTGAGGTGATAATCGGGTTTCCTGGTGTTGGTCTTGCATGCATTTTGCTACAAAGTTTAAAACGGAGGAGTGTGAATTCGAGGACGAATTATTTCCGACTTGGAGAGGATGATGTAGGCAGGAAAACCTTTACAAAAATCTATTTAAATGTTTAAGTTTTATTATCTTATTTTTTTTAAGGATTATTTAAAGTAGAAAATTAAATCTGATTACATTCAGATTTAATAAGATATTATTTTATGATGTTTATTTTTATTCCCATATTTTGTATTAGGGATTTGAGCGATTCCTATTTAAGGTGCTTAAACCTTATTTTTGTGGCAGACTATTTTGATTAAATAAAAACAAAATTAGGGTTTTATCCCTCTTTTAAGCTTCTGCTACGTTTCACTCTCCTTCATTGGAATGTGTTTCTAAGGTTTAGGTTTATGGATTCTTTGGAGAAAATAAACAATCATGTGTTTCATGTAAGTTTTACTATACTTTTTATGAAGTAAATAAAGTCTGTGTTTTGTGTCGTGCGTCTCACATATAACATTTTCTAGATGCAAGACCCCTGTAAAATAGAAATGGTATATGTGAAACATAAAATCAAGATGATATATGTGAGAACTAATCTTTAGATATAGATGTGATACATGTGTAAAATAAAAATTGTAAATGCAAGACACAAAGGCTAGATGATAGATGCGAGCCTTATTTTTCAAACTATAGATGCGAGACTAGTGTTAAATAAAAATCAAATATGTGAGACTTAATTATAGATGATACATGTGAGAATTAATTTTTAGATGATAGACGCGGTACGAGTGTAAATTAGAAATGCTAGATGCAGGACTTAATTTTAAGATGATGAACGGGATACCATTGTAAAATAAAAATGACATATGGGAGACTTAATTTTTATATGATAGATGAGAGATTTAATTTGTAGATGATAGATGCATGATTATTGTAAAATATAAATCTAGATGAAAGACTTAAGTTTTAGATGATAGATACGAGAAAAAAAACTAGATGTGAGACCAAAAAACTAGATACGAGACCATGGTTAGCTGGACTCGTGAAAAACAATAAACAAAAATCGTTTATGGATTTATTTATTTATTTTGTCTTAAAAAAACAAAACCAATAGTACTTTTTGTTTTTTTTTTTCGAGTTACAGTTGAAAAGATACAGACTTTTAAAAAAATACAAAATGAAAGAGAATATACACGTGTTTGATGATTTTGTACATATATATGTTTTAGATAGAAAATATGGTCCAAAAAACTTCTATTTTTTAAATAATATATCATAATTGGTTTCTTAGGTGTGTTTGAAATGATAACCTCATCATAAACAACATAAAAATTAGTTATTGAAAATAAGTTTTGAAGTATGTAATTTGATTATGGGTCGGTGATTATATGGACTAAGGAATTTATTATAAGACTCGGGGAGAACAGGACGTGATGTACGACAAACTGTCACAATATCACGGTAACAGAGCATGGTAGGATTCTGTCACGACGGGTTTTATTTCCGTCCGGTCCCAATAAAAACATTGTCTCTTTCTTTCACGATAACGAGAGAACGCAACGTGATTCAGGTCTCGCCTCGTTACGGTAACATGCAAATTTGATATTTTTTTACTCGTCCAAAACTCATAATAATTTTAATTTTTCACTCATTTAATGTGGTGGATTTTTAAAAGTCAAGTTTGTATCGAGAATTCTATTATTTTTCATTTTTTATTACTTTAATAATACATATAATACAAGTATGGTTATTCTTTGATAAACAAATTGTTATATACTTAATAGTTTGATTATATAGTTTGTATATTATCATTAAAAATTGGTACAAAGTTATTATAGTTTTATGATTATGCTTTGATTGTTATTATGGTTTGATTTAAAGTACTACAAGTGTTGTTATATTTTGATCATTACTACTGATAAAATAATTGTTATAGTTTGATTATAGTATAACTTGTTATAGTTTTTATTGATGAGTTGGGGGTAGCCGAGTTGGTTGAGTATGGCATTCTTATGACCAAAAGGTCACGAGTTCGAGTCCCTCTACATACGCTTTCTCGGCTGAGCCTCTCACCTTGTGTGGTTTACCTTCTGGCGTTGGTTTGCAGGCTATCGCGTCAGACTGAGGGTTTACCCTGTGCGCACTCATTGCACTCTGAGTAGCGGCTGCGGGTTCCCTCCGAAAAAAAAACTTGTTATAGTTTGTTTATTATATTAGTGGTAAAAAATATGATAAGTTGCTACATCATACAATTGAAGGATTAAAAATAAATTTTATTGATTTAAACCTTTCACAAGTTATACTATATTGGGTCATCAGTTGTACAAATGTTCGAACTATCCTACTACAAACTCATCAATAAAAATTTATTATTAATGTTATTCATTCATAAGACCATATATCTTCTGATTCAACCGATTCTTCATCTTTACGTCATGCCACAACTTCATCTATAAGATCTTCTTCAAGATCTGAAAATTCTTTGAATATGTTCCTTTAATTTTGTTCATTTCATAGTCGTGGTCTTGTATCATATTGTTAAACAACAAAGAGAGAAGTAGCCGCAGGAGGCGGCTAGAGTTTTGTGTTTATTAGAAAATGTTCATTTATGTATTGAATTGTTTTTATATTAATAAACCAAAGTAAGGCTCTCAATATATAGAGAACTTAGAGGCCTATACAAGGAAACTTAATACACTGAATATTCTAACAATATCCAAACATGACAAACATTTTTAATACTATGCAGCGTGAATGTGTTACATGCTAGCGCACTAAAAACATGTTATTGCGTGAAAATTCTAACACTCCCCCTCAAGTTGTGTAGTGGGATCACCAATACCCAACTTGGATAAAACTGATTTGAATGTTCTTGCAGCAACCGCTTTTGTCAGGATGTCTGCCAGTTGGTCTTCGGATCTAACAAACGGAAGTTCGACTGTCCCATCTTCAATCTTTTCTTTTATGAAGTGCCTATCTATTTCAACGTGCTTTGTTCTATCATGCAGTACCGGGTTCTCTGAAATCTTAATCGCAGCTTTATTATCGCACATTAACTGAGTTGGACACTTCAGAGGGGATCCGATTTCTTTTATTATCTTCTTTAACCAAAGTATCTCAGTAATCCCCTTAATGATTCCTCTAAATTCTGATTCAGCACTTGACAGTGATACTACTTTCTGTTTCTTACTCCTCCAAGTCACCAAGTTACCTCCAAGAAGAGTAAAGTAGCCAGCAGTTGATCCCTTGTCGTTAGGATTCCCTCCCCAATGAGCATCTGTGAATACTTCAACATCAAGGTGTCCATTTTTCTTAAAAATTATGCCTCTTCCTGGTGTGCCTTTGAGATATCGAATAATCCTCATTACTGCCTCCATATGGTGTTCCTAAGGTTGATACATGAACTGGCTAACTACTCCCACCGCGTATGCAATGTCAGGTCGAGTGTGAGCCAGGTAAATCAATTTTCCCACCAACCTTTGGTACCTTTCTTTACTCGCTGGTCTGGCCCCTTCAATTATCTGTAGTTTGTGATTCACAACCATAGGAGTGTCATTTGGTTTACAATCCACCATGCCAACTTCAGCTAATAAATCCAATATATATTTCCGTTGGGAGATATAAATCCCTCCTCTTGACCTAAGAACCTCGATTCCTAGGAAATACTTCAATCCCTTAAGGTCTTTCATTTCGAACTCCTTGAAGAGTTTTTTCCTAAGAGAGCTAATTTTTTATTCGTCATTCCCCGTTATAATCATATCGTTGACATATATTATAAGACAAGTGACTAATTCTCCTCTCATTTTGTAAAACAAGGTATGATCCCCATTACTCTGTTTGTAGCTATAATGCTTCATTGCCATTGTAAATCTCCCAAACCAAGCACGAGGAGACTGTTTGAGCCCATATAATTCCTTTTTCAGTTTACATACCTCATTTTCTTGAAAACTACCAGAGAACCCTGGTGGGGGTTCCATATATACCTCTTCCTCCAAGTCTCCATGTAAGAAAGTATTCTTTACATCAAATTGATAAAGAGGCCAATCTTTATTCGCGGGTAGAAAGTAAAACTCTGATAGTGTCAATCTTTGCAGCCGGAGAGAACGTTTCAGAGTAGTCTATACCATATGTTTGTGTATATCCTTTGGCAACCAATATTTTCTTGTGTCACTCAATAGTACCATCAGATTTATATTTTATATTAAACACCCATCTACACCCGACTGCTTTCTTCCCTTGTGGTAACACACAATTCTCCCATGTACCATTCATTTTTAGAGCTTCCATTTCGGTATTCATTTCCTCATGCCATTCAATCATCTTCTTAGCTTTTTGAGCTGTTTTAGGGATTTGTTCAGAGAGAATAGTAGCTGAAAACGCCTTTGCAGTCTTCATCATTCCTTTCCTGTCCATTTTTACCGGATATGTAGAAGCACGAGGAACGTGTTCCGGTGAATACCGGTCAAGAGGAACCCCTCTATTTTTTCTTTGGGGAAGAACTAGATTTTGAGTATCAACAAATGAACTTCTTGAAATGTCATGGTCAGTAGCATTTTATGAATTATGACGTTGTAAATTTTTTACCTCTTGATGGACATTTTCTTCGGCTGATTCGCTGGTAGTATCCATGGCATTTATTTCTTGTTGGACATTGTCTTCGGGAGAACTATTGGTGGTAAGAACTGCCTCGTCAGTCTTCTTTATGTTGGAAGAGGCGTGTTCGGTGGCGCCATCTACCGACTCTGTCGGCACATCCTCAAAGTAACTTTCATATAGCAACCAGTCGAGTGATTCACTTACTTTCTCCCCCTGAGCACGAGATTGGTGGTCAAAAAAATAGTCGGATTCTAAGAAGTCACAATTCATGGTAACATGGATTCGACGAGTAACCAGATTGTAACACCGATAACCCATTTGATGGACACCGTACCTAACGAATACACACTTTTCAGCACACAGATTAAGTTTGTTTCGACTAGTTTTAGGGATATGAACAAACACCGAACAACCGAAGACACGAGGTGGTAAGGTCATAACAGATGGAATTGTAACTTGGGTGGCAAGCACTTGTAATTGAGTTTTATTTCCTAGACATCGGGTTGGTAGACGATTTGCAAGATACGTGGCTGTAGCAAGAGCTTCTGGCCAAAGAGAATGAGGAACTCTAGATACAATCATAATAGCATGAGTTTTTTCAAGTAAAGTATGGTTTTTTCGTTCTGAAGTACCGTTTTGTTGAGGTGTGTTTGGACAAGTGGTTTGATGGATAAGACCATTTCTTTTGAAAAAAATTATGCATTGTTTGGTTGACAAACTCTGTTCCACTATCAGAACGAAGAATTTGTATTTTTTTTCCAAATTGAGTTAAATCATTTTGTAAAAACAAACTAATATTTCTGGTACTTCCGATTTATGTTTCATGAAGTATATCCAAGTCATTCTTGAGAAATCATCTACAAATAAAATAAAGTATCTGATTTGATTGTTAGTGGAATTTGGTGTTGGACCCCAAACATCAGAATGGATTAGCGAAAAAGCATAATCAACTCTAGTATTACTTTGATTAAATGAGACCCTATGATGTTTTGCAAGAATGCAGGTTTCACATTTCTCATGAATGGAATTATTAAAAAAAAATACTAGGAAACAAACTTTTAAGATAGCTAAAAGAAGGATGACCAAGTCGTCGGTGCCATAACCAAAGTTTCCTTTCGGTTGTTTCGTTAGCAAACATGACATGTCCCTTATGAACTACCTCATCAACATAATAGAGACCTCCTTGTTCGGTACCACACCCAATGATCTCCTTCGTACGAATGTCCTGTAAAATGCAAAAAAATGGATACATAAGAACCACACAGTTGAGTTGTTTTGTCACTTGACTAACAGATAATAACTTTAAGGATAGTGAAGGAATGTAGAGGCAGTTTTTAATTTCTATTTTTTTCGAAAAAACAATTGAACCTCCCCTTTTGACTTCACAAATTTCTCCACTAGCAGTCTCAATATGGGACTTCTTTGGAGATGACATGTCACCAAAGTCTTTAGGATCATAAGACATGGTGTCCGTAGCCCCGCAATCAAAGATCCAATTCATTGATTTCTCAAACCCTTTACCTCCAAGTTTTTCATAGGAGTTCGCCGTCATTCCTCCAAAACCAGTGCCACTTCCTTGCTCATTTTTAGTCGGATCTTCACCGCCACTTGTAGACAAAGCCCGTTTGACATTAGATCTGAAACGCTGGTTATTTTTCTCCTTATGACCATCCTCCCACCATTTTGGATAGCCAACCAGTTGGAAACATGTCTCTTTAGTGTGTTTCTTCATCCCACAATGAGTGCAATACAACTTGGATTTATCTTCTTTCTCTTTGTATCGGAATTTAAACCTTTGTGCAGAATCTTTAGCAGCCAAACCCATTCCAATTTCAATCGAGTCACTATCAGAAGAACTTGATTTTAGTATATTAAGCCTGGCCACTTTCCTTCGTATTGTAGCATATGCTGTTTCCACGAAAGGAAGAGGATCCTTTTTTAGGATATCTCTCTTGACTGGTTCGAGCTTGTCATTATTCGCCATTAGCAATTGATAGAGTCTTTGTTCTTGAGTATTCTTATTGTAGATCCGAATGTCTTATGGGTCTTTCATAGGGTTCGGATCTCGCCTATCTATAGACATCCAGATGTTCTGCTGTTTGTTCCAAAATTCTTCTAGTGTATCAGACCCTTTCCTTAATGAATTAGCCCTCTTATGAAGGTCAAACACTTGTAACGAATCTGTACCAGAACCGTATGTGGTGGCTAACCCATCCCAGAGGGCTTTTGCAGTGGGACATTACGAGACATTATTCACCAAGCTGATTCAAGATTCTGGATAATCCATATGAAAACATATTGATCATCTTGTTCCCACCTTGTATATGTGTTGTCAGTTTTGGATGGAGGTGTCGGCTCCCCTATAATGTGAGAACCTCTCCCCCTTCCCCCAATTGCTTTCTTCATCAAGTTTGCTCATAGGGCATAGTTGTCACCCTGAGTTTAATCCCTAGGAATAAATTCTCGGGGTTGGTTGTTTGTTGTTGTGTTCCGAGACCATTTCTCAGAATGGCAGCAATCTGCATTGTTAATTCATCAGGGATTTGACTGACCACGACTTCATTGCTAGCCATCTTTGTTGAGGATGTTCAGAGTTCCCAGAATAACACGTAATCTGATACCATGTTAAACAACAAAGAGAGAAGTAGCCGCAGGAGGCGGCTAGGGTTTTGTGTTTATTAGAAAATGTTCCTTTTTGTATTGAACTGTTTTTTATATTAATCAACCCAAGTAAGGCTCTCGATATATAGAGAACTTAGAGGCCTATACAAGGAAACTTAATACACTGAATATTCTAACAATATCCAAACATGACAAACATTTTTGATAGTATGCAGCGTGAATGTGTTACATGCTAGCGCACTAAAAACATGTTATTGCGTGAATATTCTAACACATATGTTCCACTGTAATCAAATCCTTGATTGCAACAAGTACTTCAAGTGTCCTATTAGTCAATCTTAATTTTTTAGTTGTGTATTGTAGCGTGGTCTGACTAAACATGAATTTACTTTCCATTATAGACATAGATATTGAAAAAAATATTTTTGGCTAACCTACAAATAATAGGAAATTGGTCTTCTTTGGAAGTCCACCACCTTAAAATGTCCAGAGGTTTTTTTTATAATCATATTGATCTAATTCTAATTAAGTGTTAAAAATTTTGGTCACTTAATTATCAATTTAATGAACTTTTGTTGCTACTCATCCATTTGGCATTGCATTTCCACATAGTTAGTAAGGTTGAGATTTTTTCCTCTCCCCTACTACTATTACCGTTATATTTAAATATCTAAATTTCTCTCGTATTTTTAATATAGGTATTATACGTTGTATAAAAAAAATTCAATTTCTTTAATATATTCTTAATAGTTATAGGTTACATTACCGATTTTTATAATTTTATAATAATGCTTAACTAAAAAGGTAAAGCGCGCTCGTTTTTTCAAAAGGATTAAAAACACACCCAATAACATAAGCGTGTGAAATGTGATGAAAATACTTTATAAGTTTTGCTTCCATATTGAGAATCATTTTGATATATACACTATGATCCCTATATTTATCTATACGCATGACAAGATTAATAATATTTAAAAAGGCCAAATGAATGTTATGAGTATATTGTGTACAAACTTTTTAAATTACATCTTTAAATAGTTTAAAAAAACATAACATTGAAGAAACATAATTTCAATGTTGACCACCAATAGGATCACTAGACATATGTCTATTATGAAGTTCAGGAATCTCATGTTTATACGTATAAGGACGTCCAAGCAGATTATATATGGAGTTACATCTAGTTTCGATATCTAAAACTAATTTTTATATTTCTTTCCATTAGCCTTAATAATTTATTTCCAATATTTTTTCTAAGACACGAGGTTGGGTATAATGATGAGTATAGTAATATAAAAAAAGGTAAAATGGTATAAGAATATTTCGAACGTCATACGTATATTTAGTGGAAAAAACCCGTAAATTCTAGAAATAAAAGCTGCCAAAAGTAGTAATAGAATAATTATTATTCACCCTTTCATACAAAGGGTACATCACTTTATATAGTAATAATGGTGGGTCTTTGGACTTAC
This sequence comes from Limnanthes douglasii subsp. nivea, assembly GCA_036936605.1. Taxonomy (NCBI): domain Eukaryota; kingdom Viridiplantae; phylum Streptophyta; class Magnoliopsida; order Brassicales; family Limnanthaceae; genus Limnanthes; species Limnanthes douglasii. The sequence goes on from JAUPFV010000001.1 coordinate 118,758,240, forward strand.
ATGATTAGTCCATTTTTTTCTATTCCATCCCATTACCTTACTGAATTAAACTAATTTACTATTTATTACACAAAATACCTTCAATACACATTTGTTGGGCCTATCTTACAAAATAGAAAATGCCCAAAACTAACCCAATATTTCACTTGTTCGATCCATGGTTTGGATAAATCCTGCCCTTCTTAGTAGTCCCTTAGTCTTCGTGAAGAATTCTGAGAGAGGACTAGCTTTGATTTCTTCTCTGATTGTAGCTCAGCCTTTGAGATAATACCTTAAATAAATCAAAATCGCCCATTTTTATACTTCAGATTATGCCTTACCCAGTAAGAATTTTGAAATTATAGCTCAGATAATTTAATCAACAAGTTGAGTAATGTAAGTCATGTGTGACTTAATACCGTATACATTACATAAGAATATTTGGACTAGGTTTCTCAGCCTTGATGATATTTCTTAGGAAATTAACTAAGCGTCTATTTCTCTTTTATTGCTAACATCTATTGGAACGTGAAGAGATAGGTGGGTGTCATTTCCACTTTCCCAAACATAAAACTGTTGAGCCTTCAGGATCTTATCTATATATTTACTTTTATCTCTAAAATATCCACTTATAATTTGTTTAGAGATAAAAAATTAGCTCTTAAATTTTCACTTACGCATAAATAATTTCCCAATCAAATAACCTTTAGAGAATTTTGCTCTGGTGTTATTTTATAGGAAATCCCTCGAATCCCACAGATAACGACCTTATATGTTTTCCAAATTTAGTGCTCAAGATTGGTTTTCAATATCCAAATAAGTGAAAGGAAAAAAAAACTGTAGGAATAGTAGACGATGGTCCAAAATTCATCAAACAAATGTTTACCTACGAAACCTGCGTCTCAAACAAGAAATTACCCAAATTTGTTGTCATGTTCTCTTCTAATCCTCCTACTACTCATTCATCAAAACCATTAATTCTTCACCAAATACTCTTAATTCTTCATTGAAGACTACCTATTCCTCTCGACAATTTTGCTCTAAAATGATGCTCGTAAGTACCCATTTACACCAATGGGTCATTCAGACTCATAAGAGATACCAGCTTCTAAAAATATCTCGCATCAAGAGTAGACAAGGCCAACTCTCCCTGGGTCCGAACATATATAGGTGAAATGTGTTAAATTGAAATCCTCAGGCCACAATAATCCCCTGAGGAGACCGGATGGATTCAAAGAGGAATTACCTATAAAAATTAATGTGATTCCTTCTACTCAACCGGTAAACCTTAAGGGGTGTGCTGGACTCCAAAAGAAAATATTCACCTCTCAAAGGGCGCCAATGCAAGTGGTTGATGAGCCCGACATTGAATCCGAACACCGAGATAAAGCTAGGACAGATATGAGGGATAATACCGAAAAGGTTGGTGATATCAATAGGAAGGAAAATGAGATGGTAGTAAAAATAAACAGAGCAAAAGAGACCAAAACTGATATTATGCTTCCCCTAGAGATATCCAAGGTGCTCGAAAAAAATCTTTGCGATATTGATGCTTAGTATCTTATTCGCTTATACAATGACAAATATAATTATTAATCTAAGGTGGATGCTCTGAAGCTGAGAACCCCTCCCAAAATCCATTGAACTACATCTCTCTAAAGTTTGAGAAACAATGCTCTTAATTAAAAAGTATGAATTATCCATATGTCCTCAGTTGGGGGGGGGGCTTCGGTTCCTCTTAGATTCGTCTATAGCTCAATATTTCGAACTAGTGAGACATTGTCTTGTATAACTCTGGAATTCAGTTACCCATGAAAGTGATTGTCACAATCACTTCTTTGTCGAGAAAATCTTATCTTCCTTTATAATTTATCACCTTAGGAAACGAATTCAAAATGGTGAATGACCTTCTCGAGGCAGAGAAGAGGTTGAAAAACAATTATTCTTCATTATTGGAGACTGAGAGAACGGCAAGACAATTTCAAATAAGAAGAATCCGAGGCGGGTCCCGAATATGTGGAAGTGTACAGGTAAACATATTCCTTCCTCCATTTGTTACTTGGTACTTTTTACCTCATGTATCTTAATTCTAACTTGGATATCTTTAGCACTGATCTCCGAATCCCAACAATAATACTTTAGGGAGTAACACTTAAAGGTGACGGAGTATATGTTCTCCGAGCTGAGCAAAATGGAAAGGTAAAATTGGTTGAATGAGTTCCAAATGTGTTTCACTCTACTGAACCTAGCTAGGAGAAACTTATGGTGATATGCCGAAAAATTTATGTATGCAGACCAGTTGACCCTTCGGTCCGTTTGACATAATGAAATGCCTAGGATAACCTAATGCTCAAGTTTCTCTCCCCAGAAGGATAAATACTCCCAGTCCCAGAGTCATGAAGGAAACTTATGATGGTCCGACTATGAAGAAACCTAAAAAAAATGTTTCAAAAGTGAAAGGAGCCACAAAGTCTGGTCTGAGGGTCGTAGTGAAGACGGTTGAGGCTGCTCACTTGAAAAATAAAAAGGTAGTACATGCGTTGAAAGATGTAAAATGGAAAGAACAGAGTCATGGAAATAGAATACATTTGGTCCAAAAGATAGTTATTGTTGGAAAAGATATCATCTTTGCCGCGAACCAAGCTAATATCCCTTCTTTGTTCAAACAGTATGGTGCTTAGGGAGCCCCCAAGAGGGTAGCCGAGTTGGTTGAGTATGGCATTCTTATGACCAAAAGGTCATGAGTTCGAATCCTTCTACATACGCTTTCTCGGCTGAGCCTGTCACCTTGTGTGGTTTACCTTCTGGCGTTGGTTTGCAGGCTATCGCGTCAGACTGAGGGTTTACCCTGTGCGCACTCATTGCACTCTGAGTAGCGGCTGCGGGTTCCCTCCAAAAAAAAAAGTATGGTGCTTAGGGCCATGAAGAATAGGTGTCAGACCTCTTAGAGTGAATCAACCAGAGTTTGATAACGAGCTCATTGGGAATGAACTATCGAGTTATTCGGGTGATAAGCAACTGGATTTCAATGTCTAAAGTCCTCTTGACGAAATGCGATTGGATTTAGATGTCCAAAGTCCTCTTGTAAAAAATATACTACCAGTGTCCTCGTACGTCCATGGTATATTATACTAAAATATTTTATATATATGCCAGTCTTTTTTCTGATTAAGGGTAATAAGTCCTCAATAAGAACAAAACTCTGAGGAACTTTATATAGTAACACACTGAACGGTCATTATCGATTAACTACCGTTGGAAGCTTTAACAATAATTAACCCGATCATAAATTCCAAGACTCAAGAAAAACAAACACATAAAGCCTAACATGAGTTAGTACTTTCAAAAACAAGTAATTCGGTCAGAAATTCTAGGACTAAGATAGTGTAAATAGTAATAAAAACTCTGAACAAAAATTTCAAAACTCGGAGATTTTATATAAAAGGAAAAAGTTTTATTTATTTAGCTAGTTATGTATGTACCTCGTGAGAACCTTCTTGTGCCACCAGGCATGAAACATATACCACCAGATAGTACACTAATTGAAAGAGTATATAATTTTTATATAACTCTATAAATTCACTATATAAAATTTCAAATACTCAATATGCCAAGGGTGCCGAAGTGGTTTTCCATCCAATCGGTAAGTTTTTGCCTTTACCCTCTTACTTATTAGGTAAGTTTCATACCAATTTGGCTCCAACTTTTCGAGTCTCTTATCTTTTGTATGTAGGAAAACCTTTCTAAGGACCTTATCCTCCATTTTAAATTCCTTTCGTCAAACTTTGGAATCATATATACTACGCATTAACGTTCGATAATGAAGAGATCTCAAGGGTGCTTGTCCCATTTTCTCTTCGATTAGATCAAGTTCAAAATTTCTCCCTTCATCGTTTTTTTTTCATAATAATTTTCCACACTGAAAGATGGGAGCATAGTTTTAGTAAGGATAACTGCACCCATTCCATAAATTCGACCAAATAACGATTCTTGGGCTGAGGTTCAACGCGTCGTTCGGTAAGCCCTTTATATTTGTTAAAGATAATTATTTTGTTTTCCAACAACCCCTTCATTTTGTTTTATAAACCTTCAATTATATTTTTATTTGACACTTTTACATTCACATTAGCTTGAGGGTGGAAGGGCACCGAAAAACACTCGTGGATTCCTCTGGAGGAGAAAAATGCTTTCATGTCTTTGTTGTCAAATATAGGACCATTATCTGTAGTGATCGTCCTTGATATTCAAAACATATAACTGATAAGGATATATAATATTAGAGGCTTAAATGTAATGAGTTAAAGTCTTATATTACCAATTGTATAGTTGTAGGATAGGTTTTGGAGTGTTTGTAAAGATGGGGGACTAAAGTGCAATTAATCCATCTGTGTAACTAATTTTGTTACACTAAGTTTGAACGCCTATATATAATGGTTGAAGCTGTGAATAAAGGGGACGATTCATTTTTACTTTCTCTCTCTAAAATTAAACTCTCTCTATTTCACTCTCAAGAATTAGATTCACACATATCAAACTGGCGACCACAGTGGGAGATTTCTATTGATCGGTACCTTGATTTCGTAATCTAAAACCAAAGAAATTCAAATTTCTGATTAACTACAGTTGTTCTTGATTGATGATGGAGCATGGGAAAGAAGATAATCATTTGATTCGAAAAGCGATCAAGACTTTGAGGTTAGATCTACAAAGAGAATGAAGTAAAGGAAATGATAATGATCAAATTCCAATTCAGCAGACTCATTCAGATATCGAAGCTCGAATAATCAGTTGATGGATACAATCACAACATTAAATGATAAGTATATTCAAATAGAGCAAAATATTCACTCAGTTAGATTGAAATATGATGTACGATAAGTTTAAGAGAAGTACGATATGGAAAATAAATCTGATCTATCTTATACAGCTCATCAGATTCGAAGTGGCAGGAAGAAAACTCATTTTGATCCTGAAAATGAGCATCGTACTTTGAGAAAATAAAAGAAAGAAAAATATAGGTATATCACATCAAGTGATGATGCATTTGATATCTCGAACTCTAAGGAAGGGTCATCTAAGAAAAAGAAATATTGAAATTCTTCAAAATGAGAAGAAAGAAGTCGGCTCGAAAATCACGTAAGAAAAATAGGTCAAAAAGAGATAATATACCTCATTGTTTAAGGGAAACAAAGTGGTGTAAAAGGAATACATCTAACCAATGCAAAGGTTTAGATGATCAGAATTCGTATGCTATCATGGAAACATGAGGAGTTGATCAGTATGTTCAAGGAGTTGACTGGAGAAATTCTCTTTTAACAACTGAGATAAGGTCTATTACTCTTCTGAAGCGGTTCGATATTTCTAAGGTCGAAAATTTCGATGGGATGCAAGATCCAGATGATCACATCGAACAAATTAAAAACTATATGATGAATTTTGAAGCCGATGATAAGCTGGTATGCAGAGCTCTTTCTCAGACAATCAAGGGTACAAAATTGAAGTGGTATAACAGAATTCTGAGGGGTTCTATTTCCAACTTTAGATATTTTTATACAGCTTTTCAATGGTAGTTTGTGGAAAGTAAGGAAATGCGAGCTAATGGTGACACGATAATACAATACAAATAGGTTGTGAAAGAGAAATTGAAGGATTATCAAAAAAATTGTGTTGACAAATGAAGGATTAGATAATTGTGAAGAGTTGGTTGTTATGACTACATTTCGGTAAGGTTTATTGTCAGGTGATTTAGCAAATAAAACAACGAAAAGTAGAGCCCTGACTCTCGAACAATTGATGGCTCAAGTCGATAATCAAATTAAAGGGGAGGAATCAACTAGGTTCAAGGAGCGGTTGGGCCTAGTCAAAAGAATTCAGGACAAGTGTCGAATAATTAAGGACACTCTCTGAATTATCAGCCACCTCGTCCAAGGAACAACAATAACTTTCTTTCTCGAACTGGAGGGTATCCAGCTCAAGCTACAAGTTATTAGTTTCACAGACCAAGGCCAAATCAATGGATAAGGCCAGAGTATTATGCTGATTTGACTGAGAATTTTGCAGCTATTTATAGAAAGTCCAAATGTTATGTGAGCTTTAAAAATCCAGCTCTAATAAACCAATAGAAGACCGTAACAACAGATTTTGCAAATAGCTTCGAGAAGAACTTACCTTTGTGCATAATTCTTTGGTTGTTGCTTCGAGGTTGACAAAATGTTGTAGAGAAAATAAGTCCTCTTCGCATGGCTCTTGGATAGGGATGAAACTTTCATTGTTGTAAGACATGAGAGAAGATGATCAAGCTAGGGGAGCATCTGGAGAATGCAGGAGTTCATACAAAAAAGGAGCTATGACTTGATGGCCAATTTGTCGAATTTGTTCATGGATTTGTTGAATATTTGGATCTATAACATCTTTATAGAGAGCTTGAAGCTCTTCTTCACTAGCAGACTCATCAGGAAAGAAAAGGTCATCTCCTTAGTAATTTTCTGTTTTCGTTTCTCCTTGATTATCTTCTTATGCAAATCCTCCTCGAAGATTGTCTGTTGCAGTTCCTTCAGCTAGGGTAAGAGGAATATTTAAGATAGTTACTTCAGGAGTCTTTTCTACTCCATTAGATGATGAAGGTTTTACAGCTTTCTTTTTCCTTTGGGTAGAAGTCTTCTTTCTATTCGAAGAAGGTTCAGCCTTGATTGCCTCTTTGATAGAAGGCCAACTTCAGATGCTTTCTTTTTTGTTTTGGTTTCTTTTTTATTTTGCAGTTTCGGTTTAGTGGAAATGCTAGTACCAGATGTACTAACTGTTTTTTTCTTGTTCCCTTTCTTTTTCAAAGGCAACTGACTGTCAGATCTATTGCGCACAGATAATATAACTTTGTTCTCATGGGCAAACAATATCTTCACAACAAGTTGGGTTTGATTGCTCTATTATATTATTGGGGAGGTCGGCACCAAGGAAATCCTCCACAGATGGCTGTTAATGACATTTATGGGTTGAAAAGCTTAGTGAAACCCATTATCCCATTCATTTTCTGTACAGGTGGCCAATTGAGCAAATACATCTTTCTCATCATTTATTTTTACTTTTGTACATCTTCGAAATTCCTAAGATCAATAACAATATATGTGGGAAAGCTTATTTCAACTATAAAGGATAAAAAGAGATAAAAGTGAAAAGACTTATTGTTGCTTCTCCAAACCACATTAAGTTTGGAAGGGTTATCCTCATATATTTATTTACCATTATCCCAAGCTCCTCATATAAAGACAAGTTTTTTGTTTCCAAAATTTTTCAGCTTCAAGTAGATCGTCGATAACTTTTAAATCATCCACTAGTGTTAGGTAGTAATGGTAGTACTGGTCCCTTCGAAATACCAGTCATAGCAAGGAAATATTTAATGGAGAGGGGGTTTTGGCTTAGTCTCAAAGCTATAATCACTGACAGGAATGTAAACCACAAATCCGGTGTCACTTGTGTAAGGAAGAGGTTCAAAATTTCTAAGTACTTTACTATCATTGGATCTAGTGGGAATCGAAGACCCCAATTGATGATCTCAGGGTAGACCACCAAATCATTTGCTCCACAATCTAGTGGAGTCTCCTCTTTCTTTGGAAGTCATTGTTATCTGCCATCCCTCATTGTTTCTTCAAAGAATCAACATGAGCTTCGTTATAGTAAATATATGATACATTTTTAATCCCATGATGTATTCGGGGATGAGTGGTTTTAAGTTTACACTGATTGAGGGAGAAACATCCTCAGAAATCTTAACTAGAGCTTTATTTTTCTTTCTTCTTCTCTCTGCTACTCCTTGTTTTAATGCATCATCTTCCGTGTCAGATGCAACATCACTATCCTTGGCCTCGACGTTTGATTGTGTTTTTTCTGAATCAGCTTCTTCCTCGAATGTTTTGTCTACTAATTGAGGAGGATTAGGATATGAGGTTGGTCATTCTTCTTGCGTATGCGAGGGAGTTTCTTAAAATTCTGTGTTGGTCTCAGAAATCTCCCTTGGGAGAGGATATGATGGTGTAGAGCTATTTGTATTGTTTTGAGCTTCTGGTTTAATCTGCGGAGTTACCTTTCGTAATGTTCGAAGAGGATTAGAATTGGTAAGTGGTATAACTTCTTCTGGATTTCTTTGAGTAGATAAGCCTGTAGTTACCTTGCGTGATGTTCGAGGAGGAACATACGAAGATGCTAGAGAAGATTTCGACGTGTTGGTTGTTGAGATTTTGAAATTGATAAACTTGAAAGCGCGTGAGAGCTTCGATTTGGGTCAACATTACCATAATACATTATTTGAGTAGATAATCGAGGAGAATTGTTTATCAATCAAGAGGTTATGTACTCTTTAGCCGTTTTGCTGATACAAAAACAGGTGTATGCACCGAAAACTGGTTTCTTGGTTTGGGGGAAGTTTATTTTTTGGTTTTTGGGCGTTTTTTTCATATACTAGATTGAATATTTACTGGAAAGTATGAATTCACCGGTGATGGTAGCCAAGAAGTCGATTACTCAGGGAAGGGTAGCTAAGGAGTTTCTCAAGGGAAGAAGTTTTTCTCTCTCTAGGAATTTTGTGTGAGGTAAATGAAGTAAATGAAGAACTACTTATAGAAGGGATATGGGAGAGAGAATGGTGTCAGAGAAGTTGAAGAGGTGGTGGTATCAATTGGTTGGAAAAAAGAAGAAGGCCAAGCGGTTGCTTGTAGAATAGGTAGTGTGATATTTATCTTATGTCAGGCCTAGTGGCAGGCGTAGTGGGCTTTTGAATGCATGCTAAGAAGAGAAAATGTTTCTAACCGTTATGATAAAGATGGCAAAAGGCTTGGACTGTGGATATTCAAAGCGAGAGGCAAAAGGTTGTATGTGAAATGGTTGGGTCAAATTCGAAGATAAACAAAACATAATTTATTTGGGGATGACAAATATGAAGTCTATTAATTTTGAATTGATAAACGAGTGATACACATTCGAATATGAATTCCTTCGAAGACTGCATACGTTGTTAGATACCATTTAAACAAGGATATGGGAAGATTTAATTCAAAGCATATTGAAGTTTGGCAAGGAACAACTTTTGTTCGAAGCTTACAAGCTCCGATGATTACTAGTTCTTATTCACTATCTTTCATAAAAACTATGGAGGCTACTAATAAGGATATAGAATGTTTAGGGCTTAAATTTAATGAGTGAAAGTCTTATATGACCAATTGTATAGTTGTAAGATAGGTTTTGGACTCTTTGTAAAGATAAGGGACTAGAGTGCAATTAACCCATTTGTATAACCAATTCTATTACACTAAGTCTAAATACCTATAAATAATGGCTAAGGCTGTGAATAAAGGGGATGATACTTTCATAAGCTGAATCTTGTTTTTCATTTTTACTTTCTCCCTCTAAAATCAAACTCTCTCTCTTTCACTCTCAAGAACTAGATTCACACACATCAATAATGTATATTGAATAAGATGAACTTTATGACATCTTTTGCTCTAGTTTCGGACGATGGTTTGGCTTCCACTCACTTTAAAAAGTAATCAACTACCACTATGATAGTCTTTATCCTCCCCGAAGCCATTGGTAAAGGTCCAACCAAGTCTATCCCCCATCATTCAAATGGTAACGCTTTATAAATATATTTTAAGGGTATTGTTGGTACATGTATGACGTTGGCGAATCACTGGAAAGTATCGTATATATTGACTAATTATTTTGCGTCAACAATAATAGTAGGCCAATAATACCCAACTAATAAGACTCGTCTCCTCAAAATTTTAAAACCGCAATAGACTGAACCTTCTTCATTGTGTAATTCGGACAATACTATTTGTGATTCATCTGTTCCCAAACATTATACTCCCCTTATTCTTTTAGTAAGTACCTTGTCCACCGGTATACTCCCCTTAATCATAAAATCTTTTAGATCGTATCTCAAATCGTTACGATGCCCGTCGAGATGTGTAATTCCTCATAAACATTCAAAATTTATTTGGAACCCATTGTTAACGAATGACTAATCTATTCAATTATATATAGATACCCCTCAGAAAATGTATGGTGGCCAGGGAAATCAGCAACTGAATATTTGGCCTTGTGAACATGCTTATATTGAATACTTTCGAACAAATTGGCGAATTCTTTCAATGCCTTTAGTTATTTTACCAAATGATCTTTACGCATTTCGGAGTGCCACAATAAATGATTGGTCAAGACTTGGCAATCACTTACCAGGTTAACGGTTTTAGCACTACAAATTTGCACAACTCGGAACCCTGCCAAGATAACCTCATATTCTGATGAGTTATTAGATGCTTGGAAGCCGAAACATATCGCTTGATACATTGCTTCTCGGTTAGAGATATCAACTGAACCCCTCCTCCACACACGAAAACACTTGAACCCCCATAAGTCTGAATGAACCATTTATTTTTAATTTATTCCAAATTTTCTTTGGGATCTAGTTGTTCGGAATGAAATTCTACAAGAAAATATACCAAATTTAAGCTTTATCATTGCTCGTGGCTCGAAATCAATGCCATAATCTCCTGAATCTACTGACTATTTGGTTATCTGTTTGGAACTGTGAGGCCTCTGAATAACATTTTATAATGGGAAAGAAGTTTGAACCACAATTGAGTGTGCTTTGAAATATGTTCTCATATTCTTGGCCCCTATAACCAAGTCTAAAGCTATATTTTCTAGCTTTAATTGTTTTTTGCATTCTAATAAGATTTTACTCATATTGTATATGAGGTGAGGATACATTTTGTGTTCTCTGACTAGTACCACAATTACCGCATAATCCCACACTGTGATATAGATAAACAACTTTCCTCGCACACTTGGCTTAGTCAAAATCTTCTGAGAGGAAATATGTTCTTATATATCTACGAAGGGTTCATCATATATTGGATGTCCAATCGAAACGACTTGCTTTTCTTAGGACTTGGAAAATTAGAGCATATTTGTCCAATGACCTCAAAAAAAAAGTTGTTCAGAGCAACCAATCTTCTAGTCAGGATATTTACCTCATTTATAGATCTTGGTGGATCCATTGCTATTAGAGCTTTTAATTTTGCTAGGTAAGCTTCAATCCCTTTTTTTGCTCACTATATAACCCAAGAATTTTCTGGAAAATACCCTAAATGTGCATTTTTCTAGGTTAAGCTTCTTATTTATGGCCTTCAAGTCTCAAAACGTTTATTCTAAATTCGAGAGGTGATTCTCATCCTCGGTGCTCTTTACTAGCATATTATCAAGATAAACTTTGAAATTTGTTCCGATTTGGCTAGTAAAAGCTTTATTCACTAATCGATGATGAGTCGCCCCAACATTCTTAACCCAAGTGACATTACCTTATAACTATATAGCGTTTTGCCAGTTATGAACGTAGTACTATGATAAAATTTTGTTACTCAAAGTCGAGTATAGTAGTTAATCAATTATGGAGACTAGAAAATGATCCTTCAGAGAAACCCTATTAGATCTGTGAACTCAACACACATCCTCTATTTTTCACTCTTCTTTTTTACGAGTACCGGATTTGTTGTCCATAATGGGTATTGAGATTCTCATATCTGGCCTATTTTTGTCATCCGACCCACTTCAGCTATAATTACATCAGATTTCTCAGCATAAAATTATATTATTTTTTGAATTACCAGGTGCATGCTTAGTCGTACTACTAGTTTGTGACTAATGATATTCGCAGACACGCTTGTTACGTCCTCGTAACACTAAAAGAACATATATAGGTACAAAACTCTTATAACTTTTTCTTTCACCAGTGGATGTAACAAAGTGAAAATCTCCAGACTCTTGCCATTTGGTAACTGATAAAAATTTTACATTCTTATCAGGTACCAATGAGTTTAGGGGTCTCCCTGGTGTTGTCGACAATATCTAACTCTGAGGTGGACCCCTATAACTGCTATTCTGGTTTTGTTCTAATGTTCTTGACCTTTTTTGGAGCCAATGAAATTGTGTAGCACTCTCGTGCCAGTTTCTGACTGCTCCAGACCACACCCACTTGACTTCCAACCATGTAATTTAAATATTAATGGGTTGTAAAAGCAATCGTCTACATTCGTGATAACCATGGTTTTCATAAAATAGCGTTATATGATGTTAGAGTGTCAACCATTATGAATAGTACATTAACCATTTTTTCTTGAACGACTCTCAGCCTAGCAACATATTACTTTTGAAATCTCCAACAACATTACCGATAACTCTAGTAAAGCTCACAGTCGTTCTATCGGATCAGAGAATAACAAGATGGTCTAATATATTTTATACGTTTACATAAACAATATGTTGGCAAAACTGCATGTATCAGTTAGAACCCTCAGAGTCTCAATTATTTTAATATCTACCCCAATCACAATTTTATATTCGTGAGGCTGAACTATCTCTCTCAAATCATCATCATCAAAAAACTTTAAGGGTAGTGGATCCCTATATAGATAGGTCAATATTACATTGAATAATTGCGTCACCAAACTCACGATGTGCCTTTTTAAAGAATAATTTATGGTTTCTAAAATAGTATCTGCTCTAAAATGGTCAATGATTCAAACTACTCACACAAACTCTTTACTTTATCCCGTTCTTTAAGTTCATGAATCATCATAATAATTATTCAGTTGGGGTTCAGATCCAGATACTCAGCAGATACATCCAACTCATTAAACGCTTATGTGATGACAATGGTATTTTATTTCTTTGAACCAATATCAACTACTTCCCTCTATGTCGGTGTTCGTTTTCCTTTCGAAGCCTCATGTTGAGCCCCTATATTCCTTTATTTTATTAATTTTCTATTATCGTTTAATGTTTAGATTTTTTGTTTCAGTTCTTTGCAATCACTCATATTGTGACAGATGTCATTATATTACTTGTAAAACTTATTGATTCTCTATTCTCTAAGCGTCAAGATGGTAGATATTTGCTGAACTGGATATAATTCTTAGCTATGTCAAAGACAGTTACCATATTTTCTATCAACTCAGCACAATAGTCGGGTCAGACCTATTGATTTACCCTCGATTTATGGTGAGTTCTTACAACGACTAAACCACTGTTGGCCTCTATGGAATTTGAATAAGACCCTTTAGTCAAATAAAAACTTGTGGCTGTTAGGAAACTTGAACCTGTTGGTGAATGATAGCTTGGGTGAGTTGCTGACTTAGGCTGGGAGGGGAATAAGTTTCAAATTTTTGGACTCTTTGAATTTGATTTTCTCCTCAAATAGCTAAAAGTGCACCAAAAGTCATAGTTTTTTTCCTCATAACTTCGTCAGCCAAAGTTCCAGGAAGAAACCCTTATTTAAATGCGGCATCTATAACATGCTCGTAACATTCCTCCAAATTCACCGTTGTATGGACAAAATACTTTGTGTGATCTTTTAACATCTTTTCAACTAGTTATCTGTATTGGATGATAGTATCACCATTTTTTCGAATTTATTTTCTCACTACGAATTATTGTGTGAAGGAACCCCAAAACATATGAATTTTTTTTATAGAACCTTACGAGAGTCGGTTATACAATTTTAAATCCATGTCTATAAAGGTCTGAGAGAAACATGATATAACACATTTTCATCATCATCATCATCATAATTCATAATAAAACGTTTAAAATATTCAATATGTTCATCCAGATCCCAGTTCCCACCGAGCTTTTCAAGTTTTGAGATATCAAAATGCTTCGAAAGATGTTCTGCTAGGATTTCCCTTGATAAAGAAGATTGTATCCAGTTACGTGCTTCTCTATATTGATGCCCTCATGCTATAAAGAACTTGATCGATGGGATTTGTAAATCGACTGTTGTAATTATAATCAAAATTCTGGTTTCCCAAACCCCATACTAGTATTGTTGCTGGTTAAATACGGGGGCTATAAGCATTGGTGCAAAGCTTTGTTTAATCTAAAATGTTGTTTACTATGGTCTCATTCTACATTCAATTACCACCAATCTTTTTTTAAACTCTGATGCATACTCTTTCTTAGCGGAAAAGTCATGCAATGTTCTAGATCATTTCTCTATGCAATGTTCTAGAGCATTTCTCTATGCAATGTTCTAGAGCATTTCTCTATGCAATGTTCTAGAGCATTTCTCTTTTCTAGATTTTTTTATACTTATGAGAATGTCTCCTTGAATAATATTTACCTTTGGAATGGCCCATTTTTAAATTATAGCTTCACTCAAGAGATAAAGATGAATCTTCCAAATCGGTTGTATTATAGTCAATTGATTTTGAAGGTTTGTATCAATGTCTTATTGTACGTTTATTTCTCTGAGATTAGTAGTCTCGGTAATTTTCTTCAGCTCAAAATAAATAAGAATTGGCATCACCGCCCTCATCGAATCCTTTTTATTACTATCCTTCAGGATTTTTGATCGGACCTTCTTTGAATGAACTAAAATTTCTTGGTGTTGCTCGTCATATTGTTTTTGTTCTTCAATCAATATATATGTTGTTGCTACTATAAACTTTGCATGCGTTTTAGTACTCATCTATTAATATTCAAAATTTAACTTAGTAATTTTTTGGTTTTGGATGGCATATCCGAGTACAAGTCTAACCATCTACTGTGGTCGCCACTGATGACTCCAAAAATATCAGAATGATGGTTTAAAAATGTCATAAATATTTTTAAAGAGATATATTTAGAGAAAGAAACATGTGAGTTTTAGAGAGATAATCTGCTAAAATTAGTAACAAAATAATAATTATTTACCATTTTTTATGACGAGTATATTATTTTATATAGTAATAGTGGTAGATCTTTGAGCTACATGGTTAGTATACTTTTGGATATTCTACTCTATTATCTTACTAAATTAAATATATTCACTACTTATTACACAAAATACCCTCAATATTACATATTTGTTTGGCCTATTTTACAAAACAGACTATGGCCCAAAACCAACCTAATATTTTATTGGTTTGATCCATGGTTCAAATAAATCCTACCCTTATAACATAGTAGGACCCCTATTATAATAAGATCTATATAATCAACATATATCATACTTATTCCATCTTTTAAAACCAATTGAATTATATGGCATAAACATCTAACGTGAAATATTTGAGGAAAATCAGGTCTACAATCATTTCTAACAAACTCAATACCTAAACTGTTCGTAAATGCATTATCCAACGAAATTGACATAATTTTGTCTTTAATTTTAAAATTATTCATACAATCTAACAAAACATCTCTAATTACAGCAACAATGTGCTTTCCAATATACAAAGATATATAATTCTTCTTTGGAGTATCTATTCAGGATCCATCCAATATAAAGCAACACACACACAATATCAAAATCATAAAATATTGTTATATGAGTAGTCCGAGAATATTTCCATAGAAAGTTATATTGTATCATGAATGATTTGTTTTTATTTTTATAAGATATTTAAAAGATATCATAAACATAGAGGTACATGAGATGTGCTTGGCTCTTGGGTTGACCCTTTCACACATACAAGAAATATATCTCCAAGAGTCGCCAACACCAAATGGTTGTGAAATACAAATAGCATATTTCATGGTTTCTTCCTTATATGAATTTACTTAAAAACAAATACATTATCGGTTTAAGGATTTATGGTTATATTCCATTATTAGAAAAAAAAATCGAAGGATAAAAAGGGTTGTGCCTAGTTAAGTGTCCCGTCATACCACTAATGTCAATATTTTTTCCACCATTGTAGTTATATGAGTTTTCACAAACATTACACATAGTTTTATTATCTTCACATTTTCAAGATATTTTCTTCCTAGACTTCGAACCACTGCCACTACTGGTAGCAAAACAGCTAGCATGGGAAGAATGTATTATGAAGATTAGGTTTTCTAGATCATTATCTATATGATCATGCATATTAGGATTATAATCAAAATAGTTTAGGTTTGAATTGGCCCTAGGATAAATTGGGACATTAAATCGCTTTGGTTTCATTTAAATAATAAAATTAAAAGTATAAAAAAACAAGTAAATAAATTTATAAAAAATAATGTAAATAAAGTAAAAGAAAATAGTATATAAGTACATAAGTCACCAATGATCCTCCACCATCGAGCAAACTTGATTGAGTAGATCAGTTAAGAATTTTGATAAAAAAACTACAAAAATAAGATTATAAAAGAAGATATTGGTTTAAGATATTATAGTAGGGATTGTAATAATTAGGTTCGAAAGCTTTTGGAAGAATAATATTGTTTGAGAGATGTTTTGAAATATTAACTCAAAGATGAATGATAAATGGAGTTTTTTCTCTATTTATAAGAAACTCCAAAAAAAATTGTCTTTGCGAGAAAACTAATATTTGTTTTGATCAATGATTGTTTCTTTTAAATTATCAAAAGTGATATCCGTTTCGGAAAACAAATACCTATTTTGGTTTTTTTCTATAAAAAATAGTTGTTGAGGAAACAAATATTCGTTTCCCGAACGTCTAGAAGTCCAAAATAGATATAAATATAATGTTTTCTCATATAATCATTCTACAACTATTAAACAACTATAGTTCAAAATTATTTTTTCAATTCGTATTTTGAATGACTTATAAAAAAGTAAAAAAATAGCACCTAAAAGTATACCATAGAATGATCCAAATCTAGAAGAAGATGAGTCAAAATGGATTCACCGCTACCATAATGTGTATCCGATAATATTCAAGAAGACGAAAAAAACGACGTTCACCGAGCGAAATCACTATAAACTCTAGTATAATTTTAGACAATGATGAACTTAACGATAGTAAGCGTATGAAATTATTTTTTAATCATCTTACTGACATGATGGTTGGTTTTATTTGGTCAAATTCATATGCACGTTGTATATATAAACAATACAACAACTTTATTCAACTGGATGTATGATTTTACATGATAAATCTAGTTTGAGGATGAGCTTTATGATTAATAATTTGCCTTATAGTTTTTTTAACCTAAACTAACACAAAAATTTCTGTTTCCAAGATATGTGAGTCTTTAAGTTATCCTCATAAGGTTTGGCCTGCTTATTTACGCAGTAGAAATCAACCAATGGTTCACTATAAACTTAAATCTAGTAGATCTAATCTTGTTGGAATTCAGAAATTAGCTTTGAAATTAAATAATACTTGTTTTGCTCCTAATAATAATTCAAAATTGTTGAATCTTCAAGCATTTGTGAGTGCTGCTATAACGTAAATATATGAGATGATAATAAGCATGTTGTTTATAAAGAACGGGGTAGATGTTACCGGGTGTATTGAACATCCGATTCTATAGGGTTCTAGTATATGAAATATATTTTTAAGAAATTAGTATATATATATTCTTGGAATGAACAACTCTAGTCAAAATTACAGATCTTTATTCTTTTTACATATATATTAGAATAAATATGGCAGTTGAATGGGTGTACCACACCACTTAATCCAAAAATAAGGCCAATCAGGCACACTTGATGCAAAAGCCGAGTCAGCCGAGCACTTCCAATGTCCGTAGTTCTTCTCATCAACATGAAGGATATTGTCCAACCAAAAATATATAGAATAGATGCAAAACATGAACAATTAGAATATAATCGAAACTCAAAACGCAAACAATTAGAATGTAATCTAGATTTACCGTGATCAATTTTGCAGGTGGACGCGGTTCATTTTCCTCTTTCATATCCTCCACCAATACGATGTTTTGGCGATGAAGAAGGATATCTTCAAACATGGATTAGTTTTTTATTTGATTGTATTAAATATTTTTTGTTATGTTTTTTCATATTTAAAATATTAAATATCGTTATTATTTTGTCCAAATAATTTATTGACCAATTTGTTTTATATGATATCAAACTTTTTTTGTTAGCTAAATATCTTTTCTATTTTATTTTTTTTTATTTGCGATTATACAAATAGTATATGTATGTATATATATAGACAATTCTAAATTTCCAACAATTTTAAATTATTGTATAAGTATATAACATTCAAACGACTTTAAGCATGTAGTTGAAAGATCTAACAAATTATTTAATCTAATAAACTATTAGTTGAAAGATCTAATAAAGTATTTAAAATATCTAAAAATATGCTCAACCTAATAAACTATTAATTGAAAGTTCTAATAAATATTTAAAATTTTAAATATACTTGAAAAATCTAATAAACTATTATTTGAGACGTCATAAATTATTTTACATATTTAACAAACTATGATATACATATTTTAATATATTTCATTTAACTAAATTAATATATGAAAAGTAATTTTTAATAAATATAATAATTTTCAAATATATTGTTAAAAAAATAGGACGGGACAAAAAACGGATGTACTGTATAATTTTTCAAGGCGGAACGTCAACAACGACCGATCTCGGCACACGTTAAGTTTACAAGTATATCAAGAGAATGCTTAAATCAGGAAATAGTCCATCGACTATCACGTTTTCTTTCATTTTGTACCTCGACTAAAAAATCACCGGTGAGGGTCCCTCGACTATCCCATTTTCTTTCATTTAGTCTTTCGACTTTAAAATCACCGGCGAGGGTCCCTAGACATTGCAAAAATCTATAAATTTAGTCCCTGATTTGGGGTTTTTCATGGACTAAATTAATAGATTTTTCAAAGTTCAGAGACCCTCATCGGTGATTTTAAAGTCGAAAGACTAAATGAAAGAATATGGGATAGTCGAAAGACCCTCACTGGTGATTTTTTAATCGAGGGACTATATGACAGAAAACGTGATAGTCGAAGGACTAGACAGCGATTTAAACCTCAAGAGAATGATAAAATGGACACGTGGTCCTATGTTAACTATATTTAGCGTAAGGATATGCCTCCTATATTAAATGCGAAAATGATTAATGTAGTCTCAAGTTTTGGTCTTATACTAAATATCTTGTTAGTATATGAATATCTATTAATATTAAATGACCATAATGCGATTCAAAATTATATTATTATTTTTATTTAAATAAATATTATTTATTAGGAAAAAAGTAATATAAGTTATAATTTATATTAATTCATAAGATTTTATTATCCTATCAGACATATTAGCTCATCAATAAATCTAAATACCTAAAGATTAAGAGACATAATCAAAGATACTAAGTAACTCCTAAATCGTAGTTAAGTTTATTTAAACAATTATCCCTTAATATTTGGAAGGCATTTATTGTAACATAAGGTCTATAAATAAAAGTGTAACCATTATTAATAATATAACATACCTTTTACTCTCAATTATTTTACTTATCACGATCATTTATATTTTAAAACATTTTCATTACATTTTAAGTCCAATTTTCGCTTCGGCTAAGTCTAGCGATTCGAAAATATCGACATCATTTGATACCATTTGTGGGAAACGATAATTTTCTTCTTACTGGAATCGTAATAATTCAAAAAGTTCAACTACATTATGTCGAATTCCAATGACATGAAAAATATTTTTATGGACGAGGAGTTGGATGTGGAATACCAATTCAGACCTTGTTGTACCTCCCATTCAGATCAAGCATTTGACTCAGCAATTAAGAGATGAATAGGTTAAAAAAAATTATTATTAGAGGAATAATAATTATTACATGTCCATAAAATAAAGCATGTCATCCAGATAGTGGACGACGATGAAGAAGATGATGCAACTTTGGGATGCTGGAACCTTACAAAGAGAGTCGCAAATGAGGCACATAAAACTTAGACCGAGAATCCTTCAATAGAGACAAGAAATAATGGAAACATCGTAGGAAAAAATGAGGAAAAGATTACCTACCTCCAAGCATGACCCAGTAGAGGAAATGAGTAAAATGTTTCAGGTGGAAGGAGAAAAGAAATCGGTGTTTCAACCAACTATGAAAACTGAAGTACTACAAAATGGGGGGACAATACCGAGATATCATTTGGCTTGAAAAAGCTACATATATCCACCAAGCTATCGTCAATACTTTGAATACCATCTAGCCTATCATCGTAACCAATGTGCTCTACCAGGTATGCCTCAAAACACATAAGGAGTGTCATCGGGTTATCCATTAAACCCTACACAAGGGCTGCAGAAACAAAATGTGATACTTGGATGGACTCAAAGTGTTATGTACTATCAACATTGCTACGTACATCCAAATTGCAATGACCAGGTGCACAGATCAAGATACACTACTAAACGATGGCAGAAAAGTGGAATTGTTAAAGCTCTAGCAGACTTACTAGTTAATAGATTGTCTAAGTGAATATTACGAGGATGGGGATGCTCATCCACACAATGATTTCCACATGATCTCTCTCAAGGCATTATTGAATTATCACAAAAGGCGTATAGTGAAAGTGTGTTACAATGTTACGATCTTTCAAACTCAAAACATTTGAGTACCCCTATAACAAAGGGTGACAGACTAACTCTAGATCAATCTCCAATCACAGCACTTGAGATTGAGGAAATGAAAACGATCAATTATACTTTAGAAGTTAGGATTTTAATGTATGCTCAAGTTTGTACTGGGCCATACATTTTCTTTGTTGTGAATATGGTGGGGAGGTATGTATATAACTTAGGTATGAACCACTAAAAGGCTATAAAAAGGCACATGTTGACATATATCAAGTCAGAAAGGCTGGAGATCATTAGGTGTTCCGACTTAGTTTTTGGTGGATGTATAGACATGTTGAAAAGCACTTTTGGCAACATATTCTTAATATTTGGGGATGCAATATCATGGAAAAGTGTAAATCAAACACTTATTGCATTGTCCAATGTGACAGTAAAATTTTATGTGTGCTTTGAGGCATCAGACCAGTCATTATGGCTACGAACTTTTGTCACTAGATTGCATATAGTACAAGAGATGAAAGGTCATATGAGGTTTTGTTGCGAATATAATTTCATAGTACAATACTCTAACAGTAATAGGATCTCATCCAAGTCCAAACGCGTAGACATAAAAATATTATTTGTTAAAGAGAGTTTAGATAGATCAAATAAATATAGAGCACATCGGTATAAACTCTATGATAGAGGATCATCTTACAAAAATGGTATTTCTTAAGGTTTTTCTGGAATACACCATTAATATAAGTGTAATTGATTTAGAGGAATATTAGTTATACATATAGTTTTTTCATATGATCCGATGATATTTGCGGTATTGTATACATAATTGTTTATTGCAACACGTGCGTGGTTATATTTATTGAGATCTGTTATTTTATTAGATCTCCAAAGATATGACTATTTAAGATTAGATATATACGATTACGAGCCATAATATTCCTAAATTGCACACCATAATTGACCTAGGTGATTTTAATTGATGACAATAATGTGAGTATTATTGCATCATATTATTCACATTACGAGAAATAAATAGTTAGTCCTTTATTTTTTATTGATCATGTATGGGGTTGTACCGTTCATCTACTGACAATAGATTGAGGGAACCCATTAAAGTTGAATATATTATTGAGTAGCATATGAAGGTCTAAGTATGAGATTATTGGAATATATATGAATTGATATGCTAAATATATATATTCGGTCATTGTCTTAAGGTAGTCCAATAATATAAGTAATCAGATTAATTGTATTATATATAAGTAATTGGATACTTGGCATATAAGTGAAAATGTGTTATAGACTAATAAGTGTGGTAACCCGGTTGAATTTGGGCATTGTGAAGGAGATGATCCAAATATCAACGCTTAAGCCTAAAGTAATAATTGAGGGACTAAATTGATAAAATTAATTTAGTGAGTCGTGGTCATTGATCACAAAACGGTATAAGTTATGGGCTTTATACAACTAGGGTTTTAGTGTATTTTTATATAAAATTAATGACTAAGATTCAAACATTCTTTTAACCTAAATCCAAAAATACCACTCGTTTGGTTTTAGTGAGAGGAAAACTAATTTGTCTTTGGAGGAACATAGTCCTAATTATGGATAATAACAACATGCAAAACAGTAAGCCTTTTAAGTTTATTCTATATTAGAAAATCATATAGAGGGTTTAATAATTTTCTACATATTTGATAGTCTACTTTTATGCAACTCAATTAGTTATATTACAATCACTAAGTTATATATTAATTTATTTATTTTACAAGATATTCAATTTTCTCCTTCCAACATAGGAAAATTGTTATTCGAATTTAAAGACTCGATCGAAATACCTTGGAAAAGCTAATTATTATATTCGAAACTATGGTGATACATACTATTTAATATACTATTTATGTCCCATAATATATGTTATTTTCGAAAATATTTTTTGTCCTATTTTACGTGTTGTTTTAGCATATCAATGCAAAATTTAGTATTATTAATTGTTATACTAATCAGATTTGTTCCTTATAATTTTTTATAAAAAATAGGAACGGTTAACATCCTTTAGTATTTATGTATAACTTTTAAACGACATGTATTGTGAAACAGAAAAAGTAATTATTACAATCGAATCTTTAGAAATTATACATAAAAATTGCTAGGTAACCGTGGAAATAACATTGATTTCTATGTTCCAAATACCAACAACATATTGGTTCTACCTTGGAAAAAGTAATAGTATATTCGAATATATGAACCGAAACTCGTGGCTATTTGTAGAGATGCAATTGTAACATCACGTCACATTTAAAATAACCACAACATTACAATGTCATAGTACTACAGATTTACACTGTTACGGTCTCAGACCATTTCTTTTTCTTACATTAATAAAATAATTTACCATATTTTTTTAGTATGTTTATTAAAAACTAATTTTTATGTATTAATTTAGTGGTTTAAAATAAATTATAAGTATTTTAAATAGTTTAATAGATCTTCCAATTAATAGTTTAATAGATATTTAAAATAATTTATTAGATATTTCAACTATTAGATATTTTAAATAGTTTATTAGATTTTTAAAATATATTTTTAAAGCTATTAGAATTTTTAGATATTCATATCTTTCAAATATTAGATATTTTAAATAATTTCTTATATATTTTAACTAATAGTTTATTAGATCTTTCAATTCTATATGTTTAGATGTTTTAAATAGTTTAATCGTTCTTCAATAATCTCAAATACATCTTTATGTGGTGATGAATCTTTCTCGGATCTTCTTCAACTTGTTGAGGATGTTATGTTTTCAGAGACATTAGAAACATGGATTGAGAAAACAAGATTTAAAGTATAGTGATTATGTGAGAAGTATGAAAATAGTTGTGAGAATAATGAACAAGAAGTATCTTATTTATATAAAATTGTTTTCATTGCAAATCAGATATTCTCTTTGGTAAATGAGATATCTGATTTGATCAATTGTTTTTTGATTTGATTCTCTATATATAAAGAAGAAGCTCATCTATTTATCATTCATCTCTCAATGTATCTCTCAAGTCATCTCTCAAACAATATTATTTTTCCAAAATCTCTCAAAACCAATTACTAAAATTACTATTACAATCTCTCAAACCAAGATCTTCTTTTATATTTTTCCTCTACAATCTTTGATTAAAATTCATAGTTGATTTACTCAATCAAGTTTTCTTGATGGTGGAGGATCATTGGTGATTTAAGTGTTTGGTTTACTATTTTCTTTCTTTTATTTGTATGATTGTTTGATATTTGTTTCATTTACTAGTTTTTACGTACTATAATCTCTCAAATGAAGGAAAATAAACTATGAGGCCTAATGAATAAAGTTTACGCTTATGACCACCAAATTGAAAGTGACATTCTTGTAAACAGAACTATGTTGTATTTCGGATAAGTCATGATATTTACTTTGATTATATATATCTTACAATGTGTATTATAGATAATATCATAGAGTTTTTTGAAATACAACGTAGTTTGTTAACAAGAATTTTTATTTTTACTTGATAGTCATTAGTGTAAACTTTATCCATTAGGCATCATATTATCGTTTTTTAGTTTGAGAGTATAATACTTGTTTTGAAAGGTTTTAAAAAATAATATTTATCTATTGTGATGTATAGTTCTTTTCTTTTATGATATTAAAGAAGATTTTTTTGAATAAAGTTGCTGAGGGATGTTAAGATGAAGAACCAATTTAATTAGAAGACAAATTGTTTTATGATAAAACATATTTCTAATAGAACGTTTTAGCGAGTTTGTAATAGGATAGTTTAATTTGAGAATATTTGTATAATTCGTAGCCTATAGGAGTATAAATTATAAAAGGCTTAAATCAATAAATTTTATTTTTTATCCTTCAATCTCATAATATAACAACTTATAAAAAATATTACCACTTATAAAATAAACAAACTATAATATGTTATACTATAATCAAATTGTTACAAGTATTTTATCACTAATCAAAATATAACAACACTTGTAGTAATTATAATTAGACTATAATAAATATTATAATAATAAGAATATAATAATCTTAACAATTTGTCTATCAAACAATAACAACATTTGCATTACATGTGTTACAAAAATAATATAAAATTAATGAACGTGACTTATGTCAGGGTTGTGACGGTCGTGATGATGTTTTTACCACGACCGCGACGGCCGTGAAATGACTCTCGTCATATTCTATTGTCGTGCAAACCGTAATAGCTATGTAGTGACCCCTTTGTACTCCATGCCATGACCTGTCGTGTTTATCATCTCTAACTATTTGATTAAATAATGATAAATGATGGCTATCTAAATTATAATTATTGATTTAGACTTTGATTAAGATTTGGATTTGGATTCCTATTATAAACAATGCAAGAAACGATGAATTCCTAAAGTCCACCAATACCCAACTTAATCAGAATAAATGTTAGTAATATAGTGATATTTTCTGTGTTGGGCCCCAAGACCCACATAGGTTTTCTTTTGGTTCACTATCAAAAGGCCTCATACAAGTTGAGATATGTTCTTACTTATATACCACCGATCTTTCCCGTGTTTAACCGATATGGGATGTTGAACTTTGGTCGCACTTAACAAATCCTCCTTTAAAAAAAGTACCATTTAGCCTCCTCTCGACTGACTTCCATCAACCCACTTTAATTAGGTTATTTTCCCACCTGATCAATAAATCTTTACAACAGATCTATTTGTTCATTTCTATCACCATACTGACTTATTTCTTAGCGCCACTCCAATCAATTCACGCTGTCTTGATCCAAGAAGTCACATGCACTCCGAACTAGGCTGTATAGAGGAGATCATTCACCTTGAGTTCTTTATGGCACTGGAGCTCTGATACCATTTGCAAGAATATGTGTATTGCAGATTCCATTTCCATATATAAGTATGAGATCAGTTGTTCTTACTTATATATGAAGGCGGAATATACAATACCCATATTCTCTACAAATGGTATTAGAGCTCCAGACTGAGACAGTACGAGATGTGGATAAATTCTCGACGCATGTCGAACATGATGAACCAGCAGCCATGCTCAAGGTGAATGATCTGCTTTATACAAACTAGTACGAAATGCATATGGCACTAAGGAACAGACGGTGTGATCAATGGTAAACCTGGTTCGCAGTGCCTATGTAGTAGCACTAAGAAATATGTAGGATGGTCGAGTGAGCAAATGGATCCGTTGTAAAGCTCTACGGGTCAGGTAGTCTGCAACCTGATTATAGTGTGCAGATGAAAGTTAGTTGAGAGGAGGCTAAAAATGGTACTTTGTTTAAGCAGAGATTTGTTAGGGTGACGACCAAAGTTCCACATCATACATTGGTTCAACATTGGAAGGATCAATGTTATATAAGTAACAACATATCTCAACTAGTTTGAGGCCTTTTGTAAGTGGACCAAAAGTAAATTTGTCTGAGCCTTCGGGTCCAAAGCGGACAATATCATAGTAGTGTGGAGATTAGATTATTCTTACTTATATACAGACGCGGAATATGTGGTACCCATATTCCTAACAATAACTTTGTCATGTTTACATCCTCATACCACTCATGTATGACATGGTCTTCAACTTCAGGTATTGATTCATCCTTGTAGATTTTTAATTATGTGGATCTTATTACATATCACCTCACGTGTCACAGTTTGTTTCATTTTGTCCTATTTTACCAATATCAGTTTTATCGGTTAATTGTACAACAATACGACATAATATGTTGGCTTACTATGTTCTCAATCTTGCTTTGAATCTTGTTTTGGTTAGTCAATTGTGTAAGTCTAGTCATTAAATATTTTTTCTTATTATGTGTGTATTATACAAGAGCAAAATAAACAAAGAGTAATTTAAACATGTCGTAAAATGCGAGAACTTTATGTTTTGGAAAAACTCGAAATGACTGATGTTGATCTTCATGTTGTTGACAGTGAAAAGATATACATGACTATTATTGTTGCTTTTGACATTGATTTGTCTTTGTTTTGTTTGATTCATTTGGCGTCTGAATTCTATTCTATTATATTCTAAACAATAAAATTATAGTTCTCTCTTATTCATGTTGTATATAGTATCAGAGTTTGGATGTCTACAGTTATTGTTGTTTGTTGTTTGACCCAACCATAAAAACTGCCTAATAAATCTACCCTATAAGATTGACAGTGGATATTGAAAGATTATCCTATATTAGTTAGGTATTCTTATTTCATAATATACATAAAAATAAAAAATCACATCCTCTCAAAATATCTTCTAAAAATTATTAAATCAAAATTATGTGACAAACATAAAACTTATAAAAGTATGGAATAACCATTTGGATTTGTATAAACGTTATAAATAAACATCATCAAGTTTTAAGATATAGGTCTATTTATCAATATAGTTAGCTAACTACTCCCTCCGTTTCATAATATTAGTTGTTTAAGGTTTTTTCATCAATATTAAGGAAAGTAATGATGACTTTCAAATAATAAAAGAAAATCAATTTGATTGGTGAAGTTAATAACTTGTGTAAAATATTAACTATTTTATTGGTTGAAAGTTGAATATATGTCATCATTTTTCAATGTATATATTTTACGATATTACAGAGGTAAAACAGTAAAAGGGGTGTCCCGGTCTATATTTATTAATTTAAAGCTATTTACACTTCACACAATTAAAGAATAGTTATTCTTCTGACATAACAATTAAGCAACGGGTTGTGAGTAGAGGTGTCAAACGGTTCAAACCGCGAACCGTTTAACAGAGAACCGCGGTTTGCGGTTCTGGCGGTTCACTGCTTATGCGGTCCTAACGGTTTGCAGTTCTTGCAGTTTGCAGTTTTAACGGGCGAGTTTCGCAGTTTACCCAGCAGTTTACCTACAAGAAAATCCATTTAAACACCGTTTATCAAAGTATTTTATAATATTATTTAAAATTAATTTGTAAGTGTTAATTGAATCTAATTTAAATAATTGAGATATGTACAATATAAACGAGTTAATTATGCTATTTAATATATTTTAATTTAAATACTATATCATCTTAATCGAAATTCTATAATCAAGAAATTAGATTCTAAAAATAATAATTGTAATATGATATTGATATGTTTTATTATATTTATATATTTAAGATATTTTATTTAATATTAGATAGATATTAAATAAAATATATAAATCTAATTGTATTTTGATTACAACTTTTAATATTATTAAAAATATTTTTAAGATGATAAAATTAATAATTTGATTGTCTTAAACAAGATATCGTAAAGAATATAATTGTAAAATGATTTGTATATTGTTTGAACATACTAGATAATTAAGATATTTTATTTAATATTAGGTACATATTAAATAATATATACCTATTAGACATAAAATTGTATTTTGATTTTAAATTATTAGGTGATTCTTTAGATCCTTCAGGCTTAAAGTGTTTATGTTTAGATGATTTAAATAGTTTATTGTATTTTCGAACTATTCAATATTTGAAGTTTAAATTTAAATTTTTTAGAATTGTATAATTATATGCATAAACTTAAATTACTTGTAAATAACAAAATAAAAATTGAAATTGAAAGTGATTTAAATAACATTTAATAAAAAATAGAAGCAAAACAAACAATTCATTAAAAATAAAAACCAAACAAGTAACATATTTGTTCAATCAAATAAAAAAGAAAAACATTACAACAAAAATGCTTAAGACAATCAAATGTAAAAAACTAAGGAGCTTCATTGTTGTTGTTGTTAGGCGGTGGACCTTGCAAATGCATGTTCTCCATCATCTGTCGCATATACTCCGACTGTTCGGCTTGAGATTTTGCAAATCGCTCATTCCATTGATCTTGTCTATCATGCCACTGCTCGTATTGACCATGCCACTGGTTGTATTCATCATGCCACTGCTGCAGGTGACCAAGTTGATCATTCACCCCTAACTGCCACTGTTGTATCTGGCTAAGCTGGTCATTTACCCTGCCAATTCGTAAATTGATCATGCCAGTCCGATTTTTGAGTATGCGCCCAGTGGATATAATCCATCTGCTACTCATGCGAATACTCAGCAAATTCGCGGTCGGTTCGTCTTTCTTGTCGCGGTAGTCCAGAAGAATTACCAATAATATTTGGATCGAAAGGCGGCTGAATTTGCTGCTCAGAAGGTGGATTTGGTGGTTTTGTAAGACCGTTCGCAGCCCATATATCATTCAACTCGGGCCTATGGTTACGTCATGTCTCCCATTTTGATATCAACTCTCCATCCCAAGAGTATATCTCCTGCAATTTCAAAGAGTTTTTACTTATAGCACTAGTTGGCTTAACCTTCATCGGAGTGTACATACTCACATCAACTCCTTTCAAAACAAGCAAATGACTCATTATCATCCCATAAGCTAGTTTATCTGTACCACACCTCGTAGCCATATTTCGAATCATCAAGCTAGGTAAATTAATTTTCCCTCATTTCGTACGATAAAAGCACTTTAAAATGTTTGAATATATGAAAGCTGCGAATCATTGTTATTAGGGGGAAGAAATATACTATTTACCAATTTCAAAGCTAATTTCCCATTAGCATCCAAATTACTTCTCATGGCTCGAAATTTGCCGCTAATTTTTGGAGCCTCCAAACCACAACAAGTAAGAAGCTCTACTGATTCGTCGTAGGACATAGGCCAATCAGCAGCCCAACCCGAACGAAGATAAGTGATGGAAGGTAATTTATGACCGGTATATATATCACGGGTTGGAACAAAAAAAAGTTCTTCGAAATCAGTTTCAAAAAAACTATAGGCATCACCATCAATAAAAAAAACTCATTCCTAAACCTCTACCATCTGGATCATTCTCAATCAAACGTGCGGTGACATAAAACTTGCGTATTAATTCGATATACCATACACAATTGAATCTAGCCATTGTCATCCAACTTAGGCCATTATTAGGTTCAAGAAGTCTGAATTTTTTTTGCATACCATCTACTTCGACCAGTTCATCATAATCCAAATACATACCTGCCCAAAATTTGGTTACACTTCGTGATTCTAGCGGATTACGGATGCGAACCTCCCCTTGGCCGTGATGTTCATAAGTCGCGTTCTCCGATTCCTCCACCTCTTCATACCCCGAATCTCTTTCGACATTCGTTCTTCGTCTCGAGGATGATGAATCATCTCCTCCACTCTTCCGGGCTTGCTTTGATCTTCTCGAAGACTTTCTCTGTAACCTGTATTAAAAAATTGTGTTTGAAAATTATAAAAAAAATATAGAGATTGGTAGTGGTGTGAAAAATTGTAGGAGGAATGGGTAGTATTTATAGGGTTTTTTTTTTTAAGTAACCGTTAGATGACGTCATCCATGACGTCACCCGTGCGGACCATCCGGACAGACGTCCGGATGGTCCGCATGGTCCAAAGCAAACAAAGGCTAGTTATTTAACTAGTCATTGTTTTTATCCGGGGCATCCGGAGAAATCTCTGGATGGCCCGAATTTACAGTCCGGGCGTCCGAAAATTACGTCCGGATGGTCCGAACAATTTGGTTTTTCCGAACTCACAAACTCACAAACTCCTCTCCACATCTCTAAATCTCTCTACTTGTTCTAAATATTCTAGAAAACTCAAATTTCTTATTTTACATATTGTAGTTCTACTTTCGGAATTGTTTGATTTTTTTTCCCACAAATTGTTTTTATTTGATAAAAACACTTAAATAACGTTGGGATAACATTATAATAGCTCAATTAAGAGCTTCGTATAATTTATCAAGTTATTTACTTGTTGTAGTTATTTAAATTAGTTCTTTTAATTCTAATTTTATTAGTTGTTATTAGTTGTTATTAGTTGTTATTAGTCTAAATTTAGTTTTTATTATTTGCAATATTAATTAGTTTCGATTAGTATTTTATAGCATATTTTTAAAAAATGTTGTGTTAAGTTTTAAAATGTCTCTAAAAGGTAGAAATACTAATGCTCACCCATCCGCTAATGTGGATCTCAATACCGTAGATGATTTTCCTACAGACTCCCCTCACGTTGACACACTCTCCTCCCACGAAAGTGGTGGTGGAAGTAATAGTGGTGGATCGAGATCTCGTAAGAAAATATCTTGGATTTGGAAACAATATATTGTATCAGATGATGGTTTTTCTAGTATTTGTAAAGAGTGCAATAAAAGTTATCTTCATGTAAGTGGAAATAGAAATATGGGCACTAGCACTATGGTAAAACATTTACAAAAACATGAAATATATGATCCTACAAAACCTAACTCAAATAATGTTTTCATAAACCCTCAAACGGGTCTTCTTTTTTAGTTTAACCACGATACGTATAGGGAAGAAACAATGATTTATGCAGTCGGTAGTTTGCAACCATTCAGTTTTAAGGATTCTTGGAGATATGAAAATTGGATGCAAGATGGGGTCAACCCACAGGTAAAACGTATTCCACGTACCTCTTTGCGATCTCTAGTCTTTAAATATTTTTTAAAAGGAAAAAAAACATTATTCAAACTATGCTAACTTTGCCATGGAATGTTTTGATTACTAGTGACATAGCTACTTTTACTGATTTTGATATGGTATGTGTTACCCTTCATTGGATGGATCCCGAATGGGTACTCCAAAGGAGAATTATATGGTTTGAATCTATTGGTTTACATAACGCACAATTAATTAGGGAGAGTATGGTTGAATGCATGAATATTTATGACATTAGAAATAAGATTACGTCTATTTCGTTCGATAATGCAGCTTCTAATTTGAGTGCTATAAAATTGCTTACACAACATTGCACTCCCATTTTTCCTAAATTGTTTCACATGAGATGTTTATGCCACGTACTTCAATTAATTGCGAAAGAAAGAATAAATAATGTTATGGTTGATTATATTTCCCCTATTAAAAATGAGATCCTATTTTGCACGACCTCCACTACTAAAAAAGAGCTTTTAAAACACTAGTTATTGCAAATGGGATACAATATAATAAATTTATATTAGATGTTTAAACTAGATGGAATTCTACTCATGCAATGCTTGCACGTGCGCATGTTTTTAAAGAAGAGATTATAAGGCTTTATAATGCACCTTATCCTGAAATAGTTATTGAAAAAGATCATTGGAAATATTGTACACACATGTTAAGATTTTTAAAACTTTTTAAAGATAACACTCAAACATTTTCTTCACAAAATCAACCTAATGCTCATTTGGCCCTTTTCATAATTACTAATCTTGCCATTCATATGGATGAATTTAGATCAAATTTTGTATGCGTAGACATGGTGCCCCAAATGGAATTCAAGTTCACAAAGTATTTTCATCCAATCCCTATGACTTATTCAATTGCTTGCATTTTGGATCATTTTTCACGAAAATATCAATTTGAATGGCTAGTTAGATGTTTTTATCGATCCGTACAGTTTTCTGTAACTAGTCCACCGAAGGATCCAATTGACCCTGAAGGGTATATTGTCAGCGTATATGAATGTATGCATAATATGTATGATAAGTATGCTGAAATATATAGATTAAATAAAACTACAAATGTAAGGAGTAGTAACAATAGGGGTAGAGGGATACTTTCTACTAACTATGTTCAAATGGAAATATTACGAAGCAATGAATTTACAGAAACCCCTCAATCTGATAATGGGCTGTCTAGATATTTGAGCACTAGGTTTGATTTTACGAATTTTCCCGACCGTGGTATTGAAGATATCATAAGATGGTGGGGTACCAAAACTGAAGAGTATCCTATTCTTTGCAGGTTTGTTAAAGAGATTTATGCAATACCCATGTCTACAGTTGCAAGTGAGTGTGCTTTTAGCCAAGCGAGGTTGCAATACACGACTAATAGAACAAGATTGACGGGCAAAGCACTTGGAGTGCTTGTAGCAGTCAAGGATTGGACAGCGGCGGATAAAAGGATGCAAGACAGAGAGTTTAGAGACGGAGTGAATGTAGACGGCATCTTAGAAGATTATCCGAATTATTATGAAGATACACTTGAACAAGAAATTATGGAAGAAAACGAAGCTGAAGGTGAATCAAGTGAGGACGAAGACAAAGATTTTACTTACGAAGAAGACGAAGCTGAAGCTGAAGATGAATGATGTTTGTAATAGTTTTTTACTATTTTGTATTTTAATTTGAAAACATTTGTACAACTCCTCGACCGCAAAAGTATAAACTGTGAACGGCTAAAGTAACCAAAAAAAAACTATTTACCTTTTATTAATAACAACAATTGTATTATGAAATACTTATAAGATCTGATTTTGGTTTAAAAAATAATAACAAGCATTTGTAATATTTATAATCAAATCACAATAGTAATCAAAATGTAATATTAAAATTATAACCATAAAATTTGTAATATTTTAACATGATAAGATATAGTTTTGGTTTGTAACATAATATCAACACTACTAATATTGGATCCTAAAACATAATAATAATATTCAAAATGTAATGATAACATAAGTAATATTTAGAATTTTGGATTATATAATAATTACAACACTTAAAATATTAATAACCAAAACAAATTAATATTAACCAAAATATGTAATTATAATTTTATAATCATATACAATATCACAATATTTTTTTAAATATAACTTAAGATATGATTTTGGTTATAAAATAATTAAAACACTTATAATATTTACAAATAAACTGCGGTTTGCGGTTCTAACGGTTTGCGGTTCTAACGGTTTGGTTTACTCTTTATGTGGTTATGGTGGTTTGCGGTTCTAACGGTTTGCAGTTCAAACTGTTTCCAGCTCCCGCGGTTTACAGTTTTAATGGGCAAGTTCCTAACGGTTTGCGGTTCGAACGGTTTGCAGTTCTGGCGGTTTACAGTTCTAATGGGCCAATTTTGCAGTTTACCCGCCGGTTTACAAACAGTTCTCCAGCTTTTACCTGCGGTTCCAGAACCATTAGACACCTCTAGTTGTGAGGATGAATGCTACTTTCGGGCTTAAATCGTTGCTTCGTCCCTCGACTATCACGTTTTGTGTCATTTAGTCTTTCGACAAAAAAATCACGGGTGAAGGTCTTTCAACTATAAAAAAATCTATAATTTCAGTCCCGCGCGTGGTTTTTGCTATAATGCTGGCATGTGTCGCTATAGTTAAATGGGTTTTGTTTCATAGATAGTCCTTCGACTTTTAATTCCATTTTTACCTTTCGAATTTAATATTTTTTTATTTTTATCTTTTTAGTTTTTTTTTTCTCACAACCCTTTAGTTTTATAAATATGTTTAATATCTAAGTACGTTTTTAAAAGAGCCACAGGAGGAAACATGTCGACGACAAGATGGAATGCATGAATCAAATTGACAGCATCTATTTGTTTTCCGTTACTTATTAATGAACTAACAATATCTGCAAAGGAGAACCGTAGAAAAAAACAGCCCAAATGTTGGAACCGTCAAAGAAAACATAAATTATATTTATATAGAGACACAGACAAGAGAGAGCAATGTCCTAAATCTAGTAGAAAGAATGGTCTAGTCTCAAGAGACATGAGCAGGTCAACCAATTAAATATACACACCAACCTGACATTTTGTGTGTTAACCCAAGAGAACGGCGGAGCTCACGTGTCTGCCGCAGGTGAGTAATTACAGGAATAAGCTTAAAATCTCTTCCTCGTCAAATTCTGAAGCAATCCTAAAAGTAGCGAGGAGCTGTAAGAATGCCTCTGCTTCCAATGAATTTCCATTGGCATTAAACAATTTAGGCTTCTTCCACTCATCGGCAATGGCATCTATCCTATCAAACTTTGGCTGCATTTTCGAACAAGTTATATCTTAAAGTGATCTGGATGTATTGACTGTATGGAAGCATGTATATGATTTAGGTTCAATCATCTCAGAAGATGTGGATTGTACATGGTTTGAAGTATCTACCTTTAACTCAGGTTTGTGGCTTTATAGGGAGTACCAACTTCTGTAACTGAGGTCATATTCATACGCTTGTTTAACATACTAGTGGCTGATAGTGATCTCATTGTGTCAGATTGGTACTTTCGGTTTCTTCCATATATTCTTCCATCGAGAAAACATGCAATAGCAGATGTTTTATTATTGATTTATATGTTGTTTTTACACTATCGGTCATTATTTTTGGTTAGGGTTATGTTACTACCAAGTATGACATTAGTTTTTAACTGTGATACTCTTTAGTTACTTTTTTTAGTCATGAAGCCGGGACAATGAGCACCGTCCCCAGCTAGTGGAATGCTGCTTTCGAATAATATAGACAGAACTGATAATTGTATCAAGTTTCTACAAAGCTTAATAATGTAGATAGCTTGTGTTCAGCCATTTATTACCTTTTAATTATAAGCTTTCGTCCTTTTTACTTATCATAGATAGATAACTTTTGCTTTCTGATCCTTCGGACATCAATTTTTTATAAGGTTTTTTACCTTTCAAATTTCAAAATTTAATTCAATTTCTTCAAATTCATATTTCATATACTGATTTGTTCTTTCTCTCTCTGTCCTACGCTATATTTTTAGTTTTCCACTGTCTGAATCAAAATCGGAGGGCCTTAAGGAAGAAAAAAGGTTTTGTATACCATACGAAGCTTATTTTCTATCACATTAAAGTACGATCTTACCCATGCTAAACGGAGGTCAAGTAATCCATCTCTCCTCACATTTGATTCATAGTTTTCTTGCCAGTCTCCCTTCTTCATTTGCAAAGCAATATCACATTTGTATATTAAACATATTTATAAAATTAAAGGGTTGTGAGAGGAAAACAAAAAAAAAAAGAAAAACAAAGTATCCCCAAATTTGCTATACTCTATTTTGAAAAAAAATAAAATAATTAAAAATGAAATTAAAAATCGAAGGATAAAAATGAAATTAAAAATCGAAGGATGGTTTATACAAAAAAACCATTTAACTATAGCGACACGTGGCAGCATTATAGCAAAAACCACACACGAAGACTGAAATTATAGATTTTTGATACTCGAAGGAGCTTCATCCGTAATTTTTTTTCGAAGAACTAAATGACACAAAACGTGATAGTTCGAGGGCCGAAATAACAATTGAAACCCTACCTTTGGGACAATTGAGCTTTGTATTTATTTTATTTATTTTACTGAAGTCTACCCATATAAGACCAAAACTTGAAACTGGTCACTGTCCGACAGTTTTTATCCACCAAATTAAAAACGACAAAAGTACTAAAACTCCTCAATTTGTGGTTTGAGTTTATTTTTATAATGATTTATCTAAAACGCAATAAATAAAACAGTAAATTAATTAAAAGTATGGTTTATATATAAACGAAATACATTTTGGATCCGTAATCCACCAAAAATGTTATGTGAGAGTCACTGTTAAATCCAAATAATTTGGATCAAAATACAATAAAAAAATAGATTCATATATAGGAAAGTGAAAAAAAACAATAGCAAAGTCGACGACGATCGGACGGTCAAATAAAGAAACGCAAAAAATACACATAAACTATGCGTATCAAAACGTCAAACCAACCTGCTACTGCGACTTCCACAAATGAATGAAAGAAATAAAGCAAACTGTATGACGAGGATGAGAGGAGAGCCGAAAAAGAATGATCCAATTGAATCCTATAAGTGGAGACCAGCACAAGAAAAAGTCAACATAAACATTCACAAAAGTAGAGAGGACCTCAAACTAACAAAAACATAAAGTAACTGAGCACACGTATTACATCGGTCAGACCACTTTGGATCCAATGAATAAACCGAAGATCAGAAAGTACACGGTGCAACACGGCAGAGGTGAGGACGAGGGATGAGTCAAAAAATATAAAGTTCATCTCCCACCAAACTTGATAATTGAGTGCACCAAAATAGGTACACCAAAGATGGTAATTGCAGGAGGAGGCCAAATCGAAGCCTTCCTATACTCGGATGACCAATCCCCATCATTAATGATGAATTCATGTTTGAAACCGACAACAGTCCAACTAACATGATTGTAAACCCACTTAAAAATGATATGGTTGATGGATTCATCGCAGGAATTGCGCAACATATTGATAACAACAAAAGTTCTTTTGGTTATGAAAATTAGTGTAAATCTTGAGATCATATTCAAGTTTAAGGGTGTAGTGTGGTAAGCCGAAAATTAGATATTTGGATGTTATGATTTGAATCAAGTAAGATGCTTTGTATGGACTTTGCTAGTCTATATTTATATCGGGAATTGCTAAAAAAACGGCCAAAACTACTCCGTGAAGTCGCTTGTTTCTATTTTTCAATATTTACAAATTTGCCACTAGGCAAAAAACCCAAAAAAGCCTTTGAAGTCTAATTAATTACAACCCACGCCATTGAGAACTTCTAACTACTCCATGAAGTTGCAAACACACTTTCAAACATCCACCATAATCATCTTCTCCAAACTACCTAAAACCTCCAAAATCAACAACCTATTAACCCATTTTTTTAAAAACCTCCAAACCCTCAAAACATGGCCGGAGGAGAGTCGGAACCACTTCCCATCCGGAGCACTATGGACGCCGAGGAGTTACATTGCTTAATCCCCTCTTATTTCTGCGAAAATTAGATATTTTGGAGAAAACCCGTTTTTTCTGTTCGTCGCCACGCATTGGCGTGGTTGGTGGGTCGTACGCCATGCGTGTGGCACCCTTTATTTCGCCACACATGTGGCGAACTCACGTTGTCCGACGCCACACTAATGGCGAAATCCAGTTAACTATTCCGGAATGACGGTTCAATTGATTTAACTAATTCTTATGTGTTGCAGGATGTTACACAATGTGTAATTTCACTTGTTTCGGACTACGCTAATCATTTCATCATTTCACCACTTAAAATTTGTAATGAATGTAAGTTTTGGATGTTTCTGGTTTGGATGTTTATCTTAAAAACAATAACACTTAAACTTCTTAATATGTCGATTGCATTAAAACATTACACTCTAATCAAAGCATTACATAATTAGAAATACATAAGAAAATAACTTAAAACAAATGATGATAAGCTAACCCTGAGTTAACATTTCACACTTAATTTTATGGAGTCGGGTAGTTCATTCCAAAAACGCCTTCATCAGTACTTCCTTCGGGAGTTGAATACATTTCAACGGCGCTGGCAATTACGTCGGCCATTTCTTGCTCCCTTTGCTGCGTCGCATGTGACACCATCTCCTGCGTAATTGTACCTTGGGATCCCATGTTGAATACTTTTTGGACATGTAAACGGGTCTCGTAAGCCAGTGACTCAATCTGTATAGTCATTGGCTTAAGATCAGCTAGCCTCTCGAACACTTCTTCGTGTCCGCGTGGTTGGGACATTAAGCATCCTGGACACGATGCCTCCCTACTGTGGTTGAAGAACATTCTGCACAATACTGCATCGATGAAACCAGGAATCTCCTCTTGCATCGTACCTTTGACGAAGTCAAATGCGCTTAGGAGGCTTGCATCTTCGTGCACGTTCCAGCCTGAATCACCCATTGTTATAACTTAAATGTTTAGTTTCATAGTCAGATTCTAGTATTTATAGACTCGAAGTCTGTGGTTCAATTCTAAAATAATTAGCGGAAAATGGTGTTTTTGTTCCCGCCTAAAACTTTTTGAGGCGGGAAACCATCACTCCATATGTTTTGAGGCGGGAAATACTTTTTTTATAATATCAAACAAAAAGGAAAAAGTATCATAAATGGACCGAAACATCAACGAGAGCACCAAAATATATAAAACAGTATCATACAATCCGAAACCCAAAATGATACGTTTGATACAAAATATAAATAAAACGATCTCACAGCAAGGTGAGATTAACAACATTACATAGTGAAAATATAATTTTTTACTCGAAACCGTACATGCTGTTCTCTGGAATATGTCCGAAGTTCGCAATGTCATCGTCTATCTCATCAACCTTACTTTTGATAAAATCCAACATATGTCTGGTAACGTAATCTGTCCTAAACAGGTTCCAATCAACAAGTGCTACTTGTTGAACTTTGTAAGACAAGTTGGACAAAAGCTGAAGTGGTTCAGCTTTCGCATGATTGTACCTGCTTTTGACTTCTTCACGACTACGTAACGGCAGATTTGGATACTCCAAGCGTCCATAATCATAAAACATCCTACAAACCACTCGATCGAAAAAAGCATCGGTCGTATCATCGGACATTGTTTTCTTAATAAACTTCACAGCCTGAAGCAACCGATGGTCTCCGTCCACACGAAAGTCCATACCTAACTCCATAACTTGTAAATAGAAACGCAAATGTGAAGGCGTGCTTGAAAATACTAAACCTCACTCGGATATCTGTTTTGTAATAAAAATAGCCTAAACACATATGATCGACACCAACAAACAATATGAAACCGGTCCCGGGCCATTCCGGCGACCGTAGCATCACAGCGCCATCACTGTGGCGCAGAACCTGATACAAACGCCACACTGATGGCGTGTGACAGGGTCCCTACGCCATCGCATATGGCGTAGGGTTGGTTCCATACACCAGATCGAAGGCGTGGGATCCTGGCTATACGCCATCGAGAGGTGTACAGTCAGGTACCCACGCCATCGAGCTGCCGTATGGAACCAACCATATGCTACTCGATGGCGTATGGATCCTGTTCTTCGCCCCCGTATGGCGAAGAACAGTTTCGCCATGGCAGAAGCTTTAAGCTTCTGCATTGGCGTACGAACAGCCCAAAAAACCATATTTTCTACAGATCTAGCCTAACTAAACCTAACTAAACCTAACTAACCTATCTAACAACAACGAAATAAACTTACAATAATTTTTCGATTCCGAATCGGAGATTTTGGTCGCCGGTTCCTTCCTGTTACTCCGACTAGACTCTCCAGTGACGATTTCGGTTTAGATGGGTGTCGGTGGGTGTGGAAGAGTGACCGGTTTAGGGGTAGGTTTCAGATATGGGAGAGGTGCTGGGTAGAGAGAGAATCTGCTAGGTGAATTTTCTTTTACTCTTGTTTTCTTTTACTTTAGTTTTGTTTTACTTTTAGTTAGGTTAGGTTAAGTCAGTTTAGGTTAATTTAATTTAAGTTAGATTTAAATTTTAGTTTTAGGTCTTTTTTAATTTAATTTAGTTTAAGTTAGTTTTAATTTTTAGTTATAATTATAGTTATAATTTTTAGTTATAATTTTTTAGAGAGAAGGTAGAGCAAAGTTAGAGAATTTGATTTTTTTTTTGAAATTATGATAACTTCGCGGAGTAAATTTGACTATTTATAAGATTTCGTAAGGGTAAAACCGTCAAACAAAATAACTTCACGAAGTAGTTTTTAAAAAAATTATAAGCGACTTCGCGGAGTAATTTTGGCCGTTTTTTAGCAATTTCCATTTATTTATCCTCTTAAAATGTGAATATTGTCGGTATTATATAAATTTTTTGAGTTATAAATGTTGAAATTTTTATATTATAATATATTATCATATGTTTATTGATACATTAGTTATTATCGATCATTGCCCGATAAATAAATAATCAAATAAATAAATATAGACTAACATAAAAAAAAGTAATTATGGAGATAACTGTATCAATTCT
Organism: Limnanthes douglasii subsp. nivea; assembly: GCA_036936605.1. Taxonomy (NCBI): domain Eukaryota; kingdom Viridiplantae; phylum Streptophyta; class Magnoliopsida; order Brassicales; family Limnanthaceae; genus Limnanthes; species Limnanthes douglasii. Next base: position 118,798,172 of record JAUPFV010000001.1, read on the forward strand.
AGGTCAAATTCAGATATGTGAATGATTGAATCCAAAAATCAAAACTGAAGTCTAAGTTATAAAGTTTAGGGATAATTTTTAAATAAACAAATAGTCTAAGTCAAGATCCACGATCACAACACCTTAACTAAGGGATGTTATTGTAGCTAAAGTTAAATTAAAACCTTAATTTCAATCATATATAAAATGACAATGTGTTGTATCTCACTAAATTATTATTGAAGCTAAGATCCAGATCGTTACTATGATAAAATACAAATTTATTAAGTCGAAAAAAACTATCGTCATAGTTATTTCATGTTAGATTTAGGGAAGATCTCCACAAGGGATTTATTTAAGTTTAAGTATGATTCGGATGAATTGAATCCTAACAACTGGTATCGGAGATACCCGTTTAACCTTGATTTTTAAATTTGTTTGTTCTTAAATCAAATGTGATAAGCATGTGATTTTATTTTCTGCATATGATTCACACCTTGGATTTTTTTTTATACGGTAGAGATGTGTGAATCCAGGGTTTTGAATCGCATGTTACATGATTTATTAAAGAATAAAGCATGTTATGTGTTTAATCAATTAAGTGTGGATTTCAGATGAAGTTTAAAGTTTTTTTTGGTCAATTTAGGATCGCGTTGATGTGGCACTTTGAATCCCTGTTTTTGTTGTCATTGTCACGACACTTTTTAATGGTTGTCATATCAACAAAACAAAACACTAACTGCCTTTATGGCTTCCGCGATGGCGATGTTATCAATACAACAAAAACCACTTTGTAGTTTTGCGTGGTATTCCCACCTATATAGGTTATTCTTAGAGACCCAGACTACATGTTGGCTTGGGATTTTATTATATTTGTATGGTTACTTGATATTTACGTATTATATGGATTGCATAATTATGGGCATCTTAACTTGGGTAAGTAGGCCATGAAGCCAACATACCACATGGTAGTGATCTATGTTGGTGAACTGATTAACTCAGGGTTTTGATAAGTTCTTGATTAATGTTATAACAAACATTACCAAACCAAACGAGTTAATGTTTGACATAATTAATTGTGAACATATGATTGTGAATTGTATCTATAAATATATGATCAAAATAGGGAAGCCTAGCCCAATATATCACACTATAATGATCCTTACTGGATGGTTCTTTCGAACTAAGTTAATTGAAAACGATGAACAATGGTTTTTTCTCAAACCCATACACGTACTTGTTAATATGTTTTTTCAAAGCAAGGTATCTTATTTGATATGTAAGGTTATGTTTTACATGTTGAATATATATATATATATATATATATATATATATATATATATATATATATTTAAACATTTTTATAAGTTTTATATGTCAATAAATATGTTTTTATATGTCGTTTTTTATATGTGTTGTTAATCCAACAAAAGTAAATACCTTTCACCAATTAGAAAATAGACCTCCAACTTTAGATGGGTCAATTTTTCCAATTAAAAAAAGACATGGAATATTTAAACTATCATGATTTTGACTTAATATTAAGAACTAAACATACCACACCTCTCATTTAAGATAATTCTTATGAGAGTAAGATTTTTTTTGAAGCGTATGATAAGTCAAATAAGTTTTTATTACTAATAATTAAATAGTGAATAACTTTGGCATTCCGTGAGGCTACCCTGTTTAAGTTCACCCATGCAACTGAGTTTCTCAAAGTAGTTGAGAAATATTTTGCCAATATTAATAAAGTGGTGATTAAGATATTGTTGATGCAGCTATCCACCATGAAGTTTCATGACTAAATTAAAATAAGGAAACATATTTTCGGTATGTCAATGATAGCATCGTAGTTAAAATTACTAAGATTGACACTCCTAAGGAAGTTATGGTTGGATTTGTGTTTCAGTTTTTTCCTCATTGTGAGAAGTGGAAAGTTAGCAGTACCACAAATAAAATGTTCCAACTCAATCACTCTATTGGTAAAGACTTGTGTATCACGAATGAGGCAACAATATGTAAATATATAAATTAGTCGAATCTTAGTTATTAAAAATTAATCTTAGTAAATATTTTAGACTTAATAAATTCAAGAGTAAAAAAAAACACATCTTCCGAAAATATAATGAATGATATGTCAAATTGAGGTTTTTTTATATAAAAAAATAAGCTAATAAAATTAAGGTAATATATAAAAATTTTCATTTAAATTCATATTTATTATTATTCTACTTTATTATTCTTTTCTATTTTTATTGCTTTGATTTGTTAACATAATATGTTTATGCCAACTAGAATAATTTAAAAACTATATCGCATAAATAAATTTTATAATTGATTTATTAAAAAGTATTGAATATAATGCAATTAATAAGTTGATTTTATTAAATGTTTGTTTTTATTAAATCTCGCGTTGTTGGATGTCAAACCTTTTTGTTTGATCTAAAAAACCTCTGAGCATATCCATCTCCCAAAATATTCATTTTACAAATTCGAATTCACATTAATATTATTGTATGTCATACAATGCTACTAGTATATTGTTTCTTGATTTTGTTTTTTAAATTTATAGTTATTTAAGTTTGAAATCCTGACTTTAACTAATTCTATTTTCTTATAGCTTTAGTTTATTTGTTGATTTGTTGATTGATTATTATTTGGGAGTGATGTAGCTAGGTTTAGGATACATTCTTGTATAAAATGATTAAGTTTTGAGGGAGTTAAGGTTTTAAGGTAAATATTTTGGTTTCTGATGTTCGTCGTGAATGTCGCACGATATACCTAGAGTTTTTCGGGTAAGTCATACAAAAATGATGATGTTATTTGTGATACAGTATGCAAACACGATGGTATATTTTGCTCGCTCTATGCAAAATCGTAGCCAATTTTCATATAGTTCATGCGATTTATGGTAGTGTATTCGTTTGCTATTGTATATGTTTTTTTGACTCGTAATCTATTATATCTTGTGACACTAATACGTTGTATATATAGTTTAACATATACAGTTTACATAAAAATTGATAAATTTATGTTATGTCTCTTTTATCCATTCATAAACTGATTGTTTTTGTAGATATGGTTAAGACAAAGTCAACGACAAGGAAGGTAAGGGATCACTCAACGTCCCCCATATCATCGCCACCACGACCATCAAGGAATATTGTTAGGGCTTATCGGACTTCACCTAGCGAGCTACATAATCATCGTGACACATATGTAAAGTCGTCCACTATAGAGAGTACTCATCAGAAATAAGGCTCTAGTTCCCATGTACCATCATCATTATAACACACCCCAGAGGAGGTGTCCGTGCTCACTAATTCCCATGTACCGACCTTGTATCCTGAATATAAGAAACAAAAGGCTTACAACTTCTTCCACAAGGATGTAAGTTTATTTAAAATTTTAATATTGCACTATGTATTCTATATTTTTATGTTTGGCTATTAATATTCCATATTATTTTTATTAATTTATTTCAATTCATTTTGTTGTCTCCAGTGAACCTACACTTATACTCTATGTACGATAGTGTTCGGAGATGGGACTTGGTGATCTTTCAGAGTAGGTTACGTGAGTGGGTTATACATACTCCAACCAGGTCTCTTATCCATGATTTCTCTCCTTGGCATACCAACATCCACATGATCGAGGTGTTTTTCGAGTGTTGGCATGAAGACATATCATTTTTATATTTCTTGATCGATGATATGACTGTGACGTTTAACGCCATCCACGTTATTATGAGTATTTCGGTAGTAGGTATGCTTTTAATTTTGTTACATATGTTAGTGATGAGGAGATGTATAAGGTGTGTACATATATACTTGGTATTACATCTGATCAGCTAGGTACCGGAACTAGTAGCGGTGTAAATTATGTTACTCAATCTTGGTTGAGATATACCTTTTCTTATAACATTATTAGGATGGTAATGTGACCGATTAGCTTTTCGATCATGCTACCCGTGCTTATATATTATATGTGTTTGTTAGTATGATATTTGTCGACAAGACTGAGAGTATGGTTTCGCATGATTACTTACAACTCATTCACCATTACCATATGATGGGTAAGATAACTAGGGTCAGATGGGTTTGGCCCAGTTATACCATGCCTTTCGATAGAGTTCTCTCCACGATATTAGAGGTCTATCTGGATTTATTAGGATCTTTGACGCTTGAATTTATGATCACTTTCCTTGATTGACGGCCCCGTGGTACAACGAGTATGATATCTATCACCTAATATGTGTCACTATAAACCACTGTATGTTAGCTTCTCTCAGACTATTCAAGCTGATATTCGACACATCCTAGACATATATCGCGCGATTGATATAAGTTTCATTCTTAATTTTATTTTGTTTCATTTATTTATGCTAACTTTTATTTATTTATACTAACTTTAATATATAATAATTCTTGTATGATGTTGTAGGTCTATATTCTTGCATATGTTTATCTAAGACATGTGCAACGTTTTGTGAAGTAAGCTGGATCGATCATACATTGATGTCGTGAGATATAGTAGAGGTGTATTATCCGAAGCGTGTTGCATGTTAGATGGGGCACATTCAGATGATACTAGGCCCTTTACGTGCAGTGTTGTCCAAGTCAAGTAGATGCACTAGTTTTAGATTTCAATGGGATAATAGGACTTGGTATAGTTGGCATCGTCATGTCATCGCAGATAGAGGTGATGCATACGAGGGTGGTACGATTGGTACATCCCCGATATATCCTATTTGGGTTAGGACTAACCTTTGGTACATAGTGTCCCACCCGGATTTGGTAGGGCCTGATACATATGTGAAGTCAAACCCTCCCATAGGCACATGTGGTACCACGAAGGATGCATTAGATCAAATACTGGATTTTCGGGAACATAGTAATACGATAACGTTTTAGAATAATACGGATGCATTTGAGGAGTGTCTTCGTATCACCAAGCCTTATCGAGGTCATTCATAAGCTGTAGTTCACATTTCTTATTTCATGTACCCCATACTTTACTCTTCATTCATGCTTTTTTTATGATATGTGTTTATGAATTGTTTATGACTGTTATGATGCTTTATGACTAATATGATATTCGTTTATGACTTTTTTTACTTAGTATGATATTTCGTTATACTTGTTTATAATTGTTATGTTTATTTGGTACGGACCATATGAAAGCCTCACTCTAAAAGCAATAAAAATGAACATAAACGATTTAACATAAACTGAATAACATATAAACATACATGGAACATAAAGAATAAGTACATTGAACATGAATTAAAAGATACATCATAAAGTAAATATCGTCAAAATAAAATACATATAATAAAAACAACAAATACATATAACATAAATTAAAAAACATTATAAAGTGAAATGCGGGAACCAACTTATTCCAGACGGTATTCCCGAAAGTGATTGTTCTGAGTCTTATTGTTACAGATGTTGTTCGAGAATGTGATCGTTCAAATAGTCAACGAAATATCATATTTATCGCTTGCTTGGCAACCTTCAACAATTCAGAAATCTGAATAGTTGGAACCAAATTCAGATAATTGTGCTTTGTGTCTACTTCTTCAGGACTGCATGAAGGCTGACAGGGAGCTTCGTGACACCCATACTTGTACTATATTGTACAAATAATTTCATTAGTTACCCATATGTGCTATGTTTCTACAGTTTTTTAACAGATTTGATGGCGCTTTCAGCAACTGGTGGTACTCTAAAATACTTTATTCCTTATCTTACAACTTAAAAGTTTGAGTATATATGATATTGAGTAGAATATAAAATATGTTAAGTTTGTTAACTTATTTATATGGGAAAATGAAGTGGGCGGAAACTTTATTCGGTAAGAAATTGATTTTCTAAGGAGAATGAAGTGGACAAAACATAAAATACATTGTTTGATTCAAACCTTGGAATGGAAAACATTGAATATTATATCGTGCAGGTTTTGCAACATTTGGTCAATCTATCTGATATGTGCGACACAAGGCAAATAAAATTAGTATTGAAAAGCTCCATAAAACAGTACATCGCGCAATCTTCGTGATAGTTGGAGCAAATATCAAAACCGCGTGATATAATGTTATGTTTAGCTTTTCATAGCTATCTAACCATTGACGAGGAATCTTACTTGACGGAAAATCTTATTAAGCAGGAAATTATATTTAGCGAGAATTTAAGCACTGGCGGATAATTGATGTCAATATAATACAAACATAATGAGTAATTAAGTTCTAATATAACATGTGAAATCAAAGATTAAATAATTAAATTCGAGAGTGTACTAACATTATATAGCGATGCAAAACAAAGTGTGATAATGTAATGTAACATAATCAAATGTCATCCTTGGTCATATCAGTAATTATTGGCTCTTTGCATTTCTCAAGGTTTTGACCGACATGATTTGAATAAATTTGTTGAATATATCGTAATACAAAATCGAATAAAGAGTCATTTCACCGGTATGATACCGACTCCATGTATAGTATAAATTCGAAAATGGTCCATCTACAGGATTAGTAATCTATACAATTAAATTTAATAATTAGAGAAAAATACAAACTAAAAAATAATAATCTACACAATATCGTTAAGATACTTACATGTACAAAGTGGCCTCTATGTACAAAATCAATTCCAATCTCTATAATAGTTCTGGAACATATAGGTGGATAACCACGTAATGGTAGATTCATTAAACAAACTTGTAGAGATGTATTGTATACAAAAAATTGATATCGAGTGGATATCATTAATCCGAGGTCAGAAAATATCATTTAATAACGGCTTTCCGGATGACTTTTGAACCAATCTATCCTATGTAGTATTTCATCTAAACATTGGTTTGACCACAAACTTCCAACAATAAATTATGATTAGTATCTATTCCGAGATCAAATCGCGCATAACTAATTCTAAATTGTCCTTTTTACCGTATATTGATCTCGATACGGTCCGATAACTACACTGTCCGTTTAGAATAACGTCTACCAAGCTAGTAATATAAAGATGTATAAATGTAGGGATGCAGTCCGCGTACATATTTAATTTTCTGTTGTTAGTAGTTTTTTTTGTTGACCTAGTTTTCTTTTGGTGGTAGGAGGTTTATATACTAGAAATAAAATCCCTTTTGAGGCAGTCGTGCTACCTAACACATTTGTGAGTGTCCTAGCACTTGCAGTTTGATCAATGACATATACCCAATGACTAGTGCCCCGTTTAGTCGATCGGTACATACCCGATTATTTTCTACCTCTAGTAATAACAAGCTCTTTAGGCTCTACAACGCGACTACTTTTGAGTTTTAGGATCTATATAACCCTCATACGGATAATATGATCTTAATGTTCAGGCTCGTAACCACGTATAAAACTATATATGATGGATATTTTTTTAATATACCATCTTCATCCGTAGTTGCATCTGTATAAAATGATATCTAATATTTTTCAGAATATATCCAAATCGTCCTTATGAATGGATTTACCTTCTCTTTTTATTGCAGCTATTTCACATGCGCAAGGTAACCCTTGTGTTTTCCTAAGGACACATCCGCATGCTACTCATTCAACGTATATTTATCTAGAATATTCAATAACATGAGACATTATTTCTAAGCCTGCATGGGATACATAACCACATACTTGTAAGTTTAATATATTTCTATTATTTGGTACAATACGAAACTCAATTTTCTTAAAAGATTCAAGAGTCGCGGGATGTTTCCTACGTAGAAACTTGTGAACTTTGTCAAAATAGCATTAGTTAGTACCAAGGTAATGATTTAGGGTCGTGTGCGCACTCTCATACCTATAAACATAAATTATTTTTATAATATTGAAATTCTCTATGATAACAAAGGTAGCATTGATAACAAACTTCGGGCTTACCGATTGGTTGTTCTATTTAAAACATGCTCAAAATGCTAATTATGTATGCAAGACCATATCTGGTACAAATTATAGAATACGGTATACTTTTATATGGTATCTCTTGCATACAATTCTTACATTTGAAGTTGATAAGTCTTATAATATTTAGGGTGGATTATCGGATAGTGTGTATGGTGGAGGGGTGTCAGGTGAGTAAGTATAAAGTTTAGAGAGAAAAAGTAGTCAAAATAAAGTACCAATGATTAGAAGTCCTTTTAATTCGAATGGATATTTGTATTTTTTATTGTACATTTTCTTTTCTTTAAAATTTCCAGTTTAGCTTTTGATACATAACTATCGCACCTCTTACATTCCTAGTTTATCCGAGGAGTTTTCTTTCATTTATCGGAGTATTATAAGTAAGTAATGATGATGAATCCTATCCTTTTACCTTCAGAATAAACCCATGCATCCAATTTTGGTTTAGTAAAATACTTATCGATTGTAAAAATGTGTGTGTAATCAGCCATAAAGAATAGTGGTTGCTTAGGTTCCTACAACATATAATTATATGCTAAGTAAGGAGATCATAAATCGTAAATATATGCGCGATATAACTTTCGGAAATTGCCCATAACGTGCAAAACATTTACAATATGCCGCGTGAAGGTTTGCGATGAGCCTGACGAAAAATCGCATGTTGGTGGGAATTTCGATTGTTTATCAAAAATATCGTGCGATTCATTGCTCAACAACTATAAAATTTTGAAAGTTACCTACATTGCAGTGGTTTCGTCTTCATAAAAAAATCGTATACGGAGTCCTTATATCTTCGGTATCCATGTATTTTTATCTTTTTCGAGTGATTGTGAAGTTTATCCAAACTAGATTAAGTTAGATAATTTTAAGATTTTAGAGAGTTTTTCGTTTTTTTGAAGTGAATGACATTATTGTAATTGACTATAATAGTCGGACTATTTTAGATTTTTCAAATTTGAGTGAAAAAAAAAAAAGAATTAGGGTAAGATCTAACAGAAATCGGCAAACATCTAATCTAATCGTGTACTTGGATGAAAGAAGAAGTGTTAAAGTAGACTCTGAAGTTTCTATGATTTGGAATTGGTTTGAGAAGTCATATACATAGAAGATTGACACTTCTATTTTCAAACTGATCTAAAATACATATATAGATATTATTGAAGTAATTCATTACACAGACAGAGGACAATCAGTGCGGTTCTGAAGCTTCCTCTTTTATTACTTCATTTCAGACTGAACAAACTCAATAAATTTCTTCGGTCCAATCTTTCGAGCAACTTTTCAGCACCAGGAATATCCATATCGGATAGCTTCTTCAGATACCCGATAGCCCCGTACGAAACCATCAGCTTCTTACATTTCTTACTCGAAGAAAGAACCAAAAGACAAGAAATAGCATACTTCTTTGCAGTATTTGACGGACTAGGATCCAGCAATTGAACAAGATTAGGCACACTCGTATCATCCCTTTTGATTTTAGCACAATTAAGTGGAAGACTAATCAGACTTGAGATTGCTTGTGCCGCAAGTTCTCTTGTGCTGTTTGATTTAGCCTGCAGTAGTTTAACAAGCAAAAGAATGCAATCCGATTCACCTATTAGTTTCTTCATTTCGACTGAGCTGGATATTCGGCATATAGCAGCCATAGCGGCTACTTGTGCCCCCCCTGATTTAAGGACGCGGACTAACCGTGGTAGGACATTAAGAATAATCAAACTTTCCACAGAAACTGAACAAACTAAATTTTTTAATGCCACTACGGCTGACTCTTGAGGTAATGGACTGTCAAGATAAGCTAAAAGGCTAACGATTCCATTTTCAGATATGACAAGCTTACGTAAGTTTTCATTACTGGCTGTAAGATTCTGTAAGCAGTCTGCAGCGTATTGTTTAGATCCTAATAGAATACCGGAATCGAGTAAATTAATCATTACCCTTACAATCCCTTCGTCGGCGAGGGTTTGTCGTAATTCAGGGCAAGCTGATAAGTTCTTTAAGGTACAAGCAGCTGCAGCCTGTGTGATCGAATCACCATTTTGACATATCTCAATTAACGGTCTTACTCCATTATGACCGACGATGGCTCGGGCCGTTTCTAGTGACACCGACAATCTCTGAAGAGAAATAGTTGCATTTTCTTTACTTGTTGAGCTACCTGACTCGATTAGTCTGATGAGCGGAGGCAAGACGCCTTGTGAAACAAGGTAACTCTCGAAGCAGCCGGATTCCGCCACCGAGCAGATGACTGTTACAGCTTTTTCTTGTATCCGGGGCGAGGTTGCTGTTAATAATTGGATTAAAGCAGAAAAATCGTTTCTTTTCATCAAACTTAAAACACCCTTTTCATCCTCTCTCATGAACTCCATTACATCATCAAGTGCTTTATGTTTCGACTCCAAATGACCAATCTGAAGCCGGGCAAGCAATTCTCGAATATCAGTGGTTGTTCCAGGCTCAGATTGAGGCAAAGTAGAATCACCAAGAACTCCTGTCTTGACTAAAAGACCACAATCTTTCAAATTCAAATTGAATTTTCCATATAAGGAGTCGAGATCACTTTGCATTCGAAGCTTCCCGTCATATTCTTCTTTGACGCATGATTCAGCCAGTTCTATTGATTCTTTCAGTGTCTTCGAAACTGCCTGCAATTGCTCCTTACAAAGAAAACTCTTTGAGAAGCAAGGATGGCTTGACAAATCAGATAAACACGACGGGATCTGTTCGAGTTTCGAAATAATCCTCTTCCATCTGGTAAGAAACACCTTAACTTCTTTTGCCTTCTCAACAGCCAACGGAACAAGGTCTTGCGCCTGAACTAACCAATCACGGTTTGATGCTTCATTTTGCTTCTCTTCCACCATGATCTCAATCTAGGTTCACAATCCACCACTATGACTTGAAAAAAACTGAAATTTAGAGAAAAAATCGAAACTTTAGTGACACCCAGATGTCAGAAGTAGTTGTATATTGCAATTGAATATTAAAAAGCAGCTGAAGCAGTTGAAACAGTGTCCTAATATGAATTATAGATCGAGAGAGACAGTGTCAAACAGGACAACTATGAAAAACAATAGAATAAGACAATACTAACCAAACTGGTTTAAGCAAAGCACAAAATCGGGTTCTGTTTCAAAAACCAATTATGAATCGAGTTTAATTTGTGTTGGGTTGGGTTTTTCTAATCTAGAAAAACACTGTTTGGTCTCAAGATGTTCTCATTTGTTTTTTTTTTCTTTAGGTACAAAAAAATTCTCAACTTTACTTTTAAGACAAGAAGATAGTGAGAGCAACATTTTGCTAACTTGATCTTGACCGATACGGTTTCTCATGTAATCTAGAGAGAGAGAGACAGAAAGTTTGGTCTTAAATTGTAGCTGTCTATTTTTAAAAAAGAAACAAAACGACTTTTCTATGAAGTGAATATAGAAGTCTCTATCCATAAATTTTAAATAATTCTTATATTTATATATAATCCATTACATAAATGCAAAACACATATTAGAAATTGAAGTAATTACCTTAGTCCTCCATTAAAGTTCCTCTGAGAACAGATTCTGTTGAACATTAAGAGAAAACAACAGATTAGTTAAGAAAAAGAGCAAACTTTAAAGGGAAGAACATTTTTGTCTTTCAAGAACCAATCTTTAAGTCTAAAGAAACAGGGGAAGAAAGTTACCTTTTCTTTGTTCTTCCTTAAAAAAACAAACAACTTTAGCCTAATTTTCAACTTTCCTCTCCTCTTATCTCACTCTTTTCAGAATAACAACAATTAAAACTTCCAAAAGCAGAAATTACCAAAAGCTTGATTTGAACCCAGAATTCAAAAAAAAGAAGAAGACTACTTGAGAATTACCCAGAAGGTAAAGTGTGTTCAAATACAGAGAGAAAGACGATACGATTCAAATTCGAGGAGAAAACCAGAGATCATAAGCTATTTGAAAGCAAGAGTGTGACTGAGAGTGGTACAAATACAAACGTTGACAAGGTACTATAAATCGAAAAAGAAAAAATCAAATCTTTTTTCAAATCTCTATCTCTCTGTGTCCTCGCACTAAAAGTTGAGTTTGTCAGCTAAGTAAAAAATTGGACCTTTATCTGTAAAAGGTGGTGTTTTTTTTTTTGAAGAGAGATTAATCATGAGATGTGAATCAGGACCAGTGTGTGATTTGAATGTTGACTATGGTTGGAGAACGAACGGCTGCGATTTAAACCGTTTAGACAGAAATTTCGACCCGTTGGGATCGGGTGAAATTTGAATGTTGCTTATATTTTTTTATTTATTTATTCAATTTTTAGTTATTGTTCGCTTACGTGGCATAGGTGAGCCACATGGTGCGGTCAGATGCCGATGCGGATACATACCTAAACATTTTGAATGATATTAGCCTTTTAAAATAGTATTTTTTCTTTTCCTTTAAACAACAATAATAATAATAATAATAATAATAATAATAATAATAATAATAATAATAATAATAATAATAATAATAATAATATTACTTCTTTTCTTTTTAAAAATAAATTTTATATTTGAAAAGGTTAAAGATGTAACTAAAATGATTACGAGGTTTGAAATGATAAGATTAAAGCCAAAGCTATTTCCTCCATGGAAATTATTATTTCCTCCATAATTTGAAAAAGACCCCATGTTGTTATTTCCTCCATAAAGAAAAATACATATTTGCCCTTTTACCCATTTATTCTACTTTCACCTATTATTCTACTTACTTTCACCCATTATCCCTACCAATTCACCAATTAAAAGAAAAAAAAACCCTAACTAAACTTTTCTACCCATTTTTCAGCAGCACGTTACATTCAAGAGAGAGAAGCCATTGGAAAAAAAACCCTAACTAAACTATTCTACCCATTATCCCTTCTTTCTACCCACTTTTTTTCCAGCACCTACTTACAAAGCAACATCCAAGAGAGAAGCCATTGGACAAGGTAAATTTTCTCTACTTTATTCTTTTTCTTCATTTTTTGGTAAGATAGTGGTATTGTTGTTAAAATCGATTTATGATTTCGTTTTTGTTAGGTTTCTGCCCGGAGCAGCTGATTCCGAGAGGGTCACTCAAAATCAACTGCTGTTTTTTTAAACCGAGCAGCTGATTCCGAGTGACCCTCTCGGAATCAGCTGCTCCGGGCAGAAAAAAATTTCATGTGGCCCTCACAAAGTAAAAATATCACCAACAAAACATTAAAACAAATACATAGGACAAAATGCATGCAGCAGACCCTCATGACGTTACCGAGGATCCAATTCGGTGATTGACACTTCATTTATCGAGAAGTCACCAGTTTTACCTTTGTTTTTATCCGAGTTTCGCACCAGCGATGAAGATGAGTGAACATCCTCATATGACTTCTTCCTCCAGAAAATGATGTAGACAACTGCAGCAAGTGCCATGGAAATCATAACGATGGAAATCATAACTGTAGGAACAACAATGGTTACAATTGTCCTAGAAGAAAGACTTCCCTTTCCTGCAAGAATCATGAATAATTATAACTAAATAAGTGAGACGGGTGGATTCATCTATTTTCCATACGAAATTGAAAGAACAAGAATTTACTATCTCGGAAATCTTCTCTCTTTTATTCGCCAAAATACAATCTAGTTTTTGTGTATGTTTAGATACATTTCTTCAGGTAGGTAAGGGATCAACGTACCTTTTGCGGCTGACTTCTGCTCATCGCAATGAGGATTTGTATATGGAATAGCAACCAAATCATGGAACAAGGTCCTAGAATTGATTGTCTAGTTTCGATGTCCAATTTATCAAAATCACGAGTTAAAAATGACAAAGACTACAATGTTCATGGTGTTTGACACTTCATTTATCGAGAAGTCACCAGTTTTACCAACAAAATATCACAAATACATTAAAACACCGAGTGGCCCTCTCGGGACAGAGAGTTTGCAACTGATTCCGAGTGGCCCTCTCGGAATCAGTTGCACTTTTTTTTTAAACTTGCAACTGATTCCGGGAGGGCCACTCGGAATCAGTTGCCAATTTTTTTTAAAACATTGCAGCTGATTCCGAGTGGCCCTCTCGGAATCAGTTGCGTTTTCATAAAACAACTGATTCCGAGATATTGACTCGGAATCAGTTGCAAAATGCCCAGATATCATTAAAACGGGAATGCAGAAATCGGGAAGTGTTCAAATGACTATTCTAAAACATAAAAAACGATATTAAAATACCTTATCTAGTTCTTCACTACTGTTCTCCTGCATGGAATGAGATTCTTGATTTTCCATGGTCGAACGGCGTTCAATCTTCAATAAAACGGATATTTTTTGGTTTTAGGGTTAATTTTAGGGTTCAATCTTCCATATGTAGGATTAAAAATAGTTTAATCTTATGTTTTTACAGAGTAGGGTATTCTATTTCATTAATGGCACTAACATTAAATTTGAATACAAAACAAGGGTAAAATGGTAAAATCATGTTTCACTAGTTTTAGAAATTTCAAAATATGGAGGAAATAATAATTTCCATGGAGGAAATAGCTTTGGCCTAAGATTAAATCTCATCAATAACATCAATAACTCTTACATCGAGAATGAAGTTGTAAATTTGGTTACAATGCAAAAGTATTACTTTTGGTCTTGTTGTGCTCTTGTAATTCTCGAGTCCATTCTTCATCTTTAGCAATTAGTGTAGACATTTTAAACTGTTATCTTTTTCCACATGTTCGTGCAAAATTAAAAGACAAAGCTTTGGTTAGGTTTTTAGGCCTATCTAAAAGGTTAGTAGCATCATTAGTATTCCCTCTCTTCTTCAATAACTGTGGTTTTTTTTAAAAAATTTATTCCAATGTAAATATCGTTTTAAATTTTCAATGTACAATCGTTGAAATAACTATGTTGAATATGTCAGACTTCATTAGTTCAGCCAAATTATATATTTTTTTAATTTCTCACAAAAGTAATTATTACCATTTTTGTTTACTTTTTATGAGAAAAACAACAATTCTGACTTTTTAAAATATCTGTGCAAATAGTCAAAACGTCCATTACTTAGGAATGGAAGGAGTATTAAGTTTGAAATATCAAGTATTCTATGTTGATGCTCCTCATAGAAATATGACGAGAAGTAGAAGTTTTGTTTCCGTAAAAACAAAAATTTGATTTGTTTTGATTTGTTTTTTATAGTATATTTCGCAATTCAATCCGCAACAGCATTCTGCTCATGATATGCATGCCTTAAAATAATTTGAGAGCATATTAAGTTACGAAAACATGTTATAACTTGTTATAAATATCATGAGACTTTACCATTTCCAAGTATTTTGAAAAGTGTTAATGAATCTACCTCTATGTCTACTAGTTTATAATTATGAAAGTTGCAGTATAGTAGACTATTTAAAAGAGCTCGAGTTTCAGCAATAATTGGTGATACTTTTCCAATAAAGATACATATAGAAATTAGTAAGTCACCATGTTCATTCTTTATTAAAAAACCACTGCTTGACTCACCATTCATAAGGGATGATCTGTCAAAGTTAAATTTTAGCCTATTAGAAGTAGGATGGTGCCATTTATATAAAGACAGGGCTTGGAGGTTGATAAGTGATTATAACAATGCATTTCTCTAGAAAATTTTAACTCACCAGACTAGCATTTTCTTTTAATGACGTTTGTCATGTCTAAAGATGAAACTAAATAAATAATGTTATCTATGACATTTTTTAGAGATAATTTAATGTTGCCGTGTTTGGATCTATTCCTTGCCATCCATAAATTCGAGACAATAATGGATGGGAGGATAGTTCTCATGTGCATGGTTTTTGGGGTTGAAAGGAGCCAAATATTAATATTCATATGGCTTCCTAATACAATTCCAAATAAGTCTGAAAAATACTGCCAAACACTCCAAGAAACATGACAGGAAACAAACAAGTGGTTCAAATTTTCATAGCTTTGGCAGTGTTGACACTTAAAGGCTAAGCTAAAACCCTTCATTTGTAGAACAGAATATACAGAAATTAATTAATTTAATATCCTCAAAATAATGAAGGAACACTTCTCTGGAGATATATTATTCCATATTTTCTTAAGGATTTGAGATTTAAGGTCTTTTCCCCTCATTATATTCCATGTATCTTTAAGATAAAATTTTCTAGCTGAAGATACTTTCCAAAGAATAGTATCTTTAGAGGAGAGGTTAAGGGAGACTTTTTGAATTCTGTGTATGTCAGATGCTAAAACATGGTCTCTTAACTTAGGTACATTGATATGATTATTTGACCAAAATTCAAACACCTTAGTTTATCTATACTAGTAGTTGTTTCCATTTGGGGGTAATTTAATGAAATGATGGGTGTGGTTCCATTTATCTAGCCAAAAGTCTATTTGGCCATTACAAGGGATCCAGAATATGTATTTTTCACCTAATTCTTTAATTCTGGACATTCTTTTCGAGACTTTATAATCCTTTTATTTAATTGATGTTTACAAAGGATGAACATTTGGACAATAAATTGACTGCATATATTTATCCCAAAGTTCTTTATTTTCTTTAAATGTTAACCATAACTTGCAAGAGAATGATGTTTGAATGACATTCACGTTCCTAATGTTAGGACCATTTTCTTCAATGGTTTGTACAATTTGGACCAATCTGACCATAGAATTGTTTTATTGTTTTCATTGCATCCCTAAGAAACCTATTTAATAACTTATTGATCTTATTTATTATATTGTTTGATAGCATAATACTTTGCATGTAATATATTGGGAAATCCATGAGAACTTATTTGATCAAAATCAGTCTCCCACCAAAAGACAATGTTTTACAATTCCAATCTGCAATTTTGGATATGATTTTCACAATTAGTTCATCATAGTGACAAGATTTGTTGTTAAGGTGAATTAAGATTCCTAAATATTTGAATGGTAAATAGCCGTGTTTGAATCTTAATGTATTTTCAAGATATGATATCTTGTTGTTGTTCATATTACAAGGAGAGATGTATGTAGTTTTTAGTTTATTAACTTGTTGTCCAGATAACTTTAGATAAGAGTCAAGAAAACAACAGATTTTCTTAGCATGATTTATAAAACCATTTTTAAATATTATAACATCGTATGCAAATGAAAGACATCTAATGGTTAAATGACCTCTTGAGATGTATCTCAATGAATGATGTTGGGCAGACAAATTGGTAATTCCCCTTAATAGAAGCTCTTCAGAAATGATAAACACAGTTGGCGATAAAGGGTCCCCCTGTCTGATACCATTGCTAGAAGAGATGAACCCAAATGATGAACCATTGAATATAAAAGAGTATATAATATTTTCTATGCCTTTTCTTTAATAAAGCCAATGAATTTTAAGTAGAAATCGAATGACATAATTATGTTATATAAGAATTTTAATTTTATATTGTCAAAGGCTTTTGACATGTCCAGATTTATTATTATATTTCCTCCCCTAGATTTTTTGTTTAGATCATGGACTAGTTCATGAGTAATAAGTATGCTTTCTTGAATGTTTCTGTTTTTAACATATGCTCCTTGTTCTCTCGATATGATTGTAGGGAGGATTCTAGCTATTTTGTTATTTATTAGTTTGGACAGTATTCTATTGAATATTGTACACAAACTAATAGGTCTGAAGTCTTTCTATTTCTTTGGATTATTCACTTTAGGTATCAGGCATAATAAAGCTGTAAATATGTCGTTAGTGTATGATGAATTATTAATATACAATGAGATATCATTGTAGATGTCATCTTTTATAATTAATCAGCATGATTGGTAGAATCTGAAGTTGAATCCATCAACTCCAGAGACACTGTTAATGTTGAGGTTTTGTATAACATCGTATATTTCTTCTATAGAAGGGGTTTGCAGTAAAGATGAATTATCTTGGTCTGTTAAATGTTTTGGAATTAGATCAGGTATGGTATTCAGGTCAGGTTGAGGGGTTTGGACAACTAAGGCATCCATTGAGGTTTGATCTTCTAACCATATGTTGTTATCTAATATTCCATTAATTATGTTCCTTGTCCTTACTTTTTGACAAAATCGTGAAAAGTTTTGGTTTTTTTGTCACCATATTTAAGCTAAAGACATGAACTTTTTTGTTGCCATAAAGTTGCTTCTATGTCATGCAAATCTAAGTGAATGGCTTTGAGCTTAGAGAATTATGTTTTATTTTTAGGGTTGTTTGTTTCTTCTAAGATCATTTTAACAATTTAAAAATCCTCTTAAACTTTTGCAACGCAGTCGAAAATATTACAAAACACTTCTTTATTCTAGGTTTTATGAGTATGTTTAAGCCTTCTTAGTTTGGACCAGAATACATGAATGCGATTACCATATTTGGGATCATTTTTATTTGCTGATACTGTTTTCATGAAATCTTGATGTTTAAGCCACATGTTTTGGAACCTGAAAGGTGGTTTGGGGACATTATTGGTTGATGATATGGATATCACAAGGGTAAATTATCTGAGCCAGTTCTTGCCAAATTTTTCACCCTAGTGATATCAAAAGAGTCTCTCCATTAGGAATTGTGTAAGGCCTGGTCAAGTCTCTTCAATTTATGGTTATTAGACCATGTGAAATTTCAAACTGAAAAACCAGGATTTTCCAGGGTGGAATCTATTATCATATAATTGAAGTCATCCATTTCTCTAATGCATAGCGTTAAGTAGGCTAATTGTTCATTTGCTTTGAAGATTGTATTAAAATCTCTAACGACAAGCCAATGTAGTGATGTGATATATATCTTCCTTAAATGACCCCTAAGAGGTAATATTTGAGATCTGATACATTTTACATACACAATGGTAACCAGAACTGTAGTGTTTGAAGCCGGATGGGGCACCATTGTGTGGATAAATTGTTCATTGTTAATTAGAATTTGAACTTTGAATTTTTTTCTCCATAAAATCCATATTTTATTGTTTGTGTTAGCAAAATATGTTTTGAAACCAATTTTTTGTTATTTTTTCAATTTTTTCTATAGATGTTATTGGCTCTTGAAGAGCAATAAAATCTATATGACCAGTTTTAACAATGTTTTTTATTCTTCTTATTGTACCTTGGTTACACACACACCAGTTTAGTAGGGATATGGTCATTTATGGGTAGGTTTTGAGGATCTGGAAGATCTTTTAAAGTTCAGTGGCTTGTTAATTAAATTTCCTTTAAGGTTTTTGAGCTTTCGTTTGGTTGATTTTTAGCTACGTAAATGAGAGATGATTTCCTAACAGATGGTTTAGTTGTTATAGGTGATTGAGAAAGACTTAAATTAGGTCTAGTTCATATGCTTTAGATTCTTAGATATCTTCATCATTAAAGATATTAAAATAATGACTTAAATTGATGGATTGAATTGCTTCAATCACTTCACTTTCAGACACTTCAGGAGCAATAATTGATTGATTCAATATTAATTTTTGGTCACTTTTAGTATTGTTCTGAAAATTGATAATTTAAATGTGAGAGATTGTCTTAATCTTATAAGTCTGATTAGAGATAGGTTCATTTTGATTAATAAGTTTCTTAGATTGTTGAGTATTTACTATACATGTTGGGGATTGATTCTCAGAATTGAAACTGTTAGTGGTATTGTTATCATTGTATTTTTTTATCTGAATCTACTATTATATATTTTAGTTTTGGAACCCATACTTCGTTTGATTGAAGTGTGAGTTGTTGAGTATGTTGGGTGGTATCAAATGTTATGATATTTCTTGAATCTCTATTGTTCCTTTCATTCTTTTTGCAGAATTTATCATTATGACCTAGATGCTTACAAAGTTTGCAATAAACAGTTTTGTCACCATAAGAGACATCTTGCTAGTAACCTTTTCGTTCCACAAAGCTTATCCAGATTCTTTGGAGAAGAGGTTTGGAAACATAAAAAATAAACCAAGATTTACACATGTTAAAGCTTGCTCTGTTGATCTAGGGAACCTAGACTGCTAAAGACAAACCAATTTCATTGGTAATGTGGGTGACAGAGTCTAGATTATATAAAATTTCCGGTATTTTAGGTAAGGAAATCCAAACTGGAGTCTGGGAAGACTCCAGTTTGAGATCAAAGTCAAGGAACAATTTAAAATTCTATAACAGAGTTGTCATGTAAATCTTACAGTTCTTTTCCGAAAGGTTTAACATCCTCTAATAGGTCAAATTCTATAAAGAAGTGACAGTAGTCTCATTTAGTATAACTAAATACACCTACGAATATATATATATATATATGATAATAAATGCAATATGAATTCATCAACAGTAGGACTCTAAAAGAAATATTTGCAATTTAATGTGATTTTTGAGATGGATAATAAAGAGAGCTTATTTGATTCCTAGAATTGAGTTGCTTTATAGTCTTCTATGTCCTCGTGGATGACCATCTGATGGATGAAATCCTTCATTGAGCTTCATAATGATTCAACATACGATTTGATGGTAGGCTCTCTGAGTTGAGATGTTGGAGTCGATTCGTAGGTGGGGATATTCACTAAGAATGTTGCAGATTCATTATTATTTCCTTTGAGAGATGATTTTTACAATAGAGGAAATTCCTCATGATTTTTCTTTACGGTTAGATATTTTTTAGTTGGGGATTTGTCTTCAAATTATCTTGAGGTATTCTTCCGAGTTACTCGTGGGTGCTCGATTTGATGTTGGAAATTTTGTGGTCTGTTGTTGAGAGATTTGGGGGTAGTCTTGAGAAGCAGCTTGAGATACCTCGAGAAAATGTGTTGTATCCATTTCTTGACTAATTTTACCCTTCGATTTGGATCAGAAATTCTTTCATTTCTTGATAGAGAGAACCCTATGCTTAAATTGTCGATTGTTGGTAGCTGACAATCTCATCTCTGGAATTGAATTAGGGAGGTGCTCTGAGAGATAGAGAGTGGAAACCTAATTTTTGGGGAAAATATTCAAGAAAAAGAAAAAGGTTTCTTAGAGAGACTGCCCCATCTAGAGAATCAGATTTTATTCTTTTTAAATATTTCCTGTATTTATTATTATTATTATTACTTTTGTTTTTATTTGGAATAAATTATCAATATTTAGGTAGAAAATTAAATTACCGATAATTATTTGAGTTTTGAAGTTTTTGGTAAACTATAATTAACATACATTTTTTAAACAATATTTTTAAAATACGAAAATAGGCACATACTTAACAATAAATTATTTTGAACCTTCAAAACTCTATATCTTTCAAGGCTTAACTCAAAAAATAATAACCCAAAACACATATATTTCTATTTTTTAAAGATGAACAAACGATATCTATGAGCGATATTTTTAGAGATTTTTTTCTTATATTGATTCCATGATAAAAAAAAGTAATTTCTTTTTTTACAAATGTTTACGCCCCAAAACCTTGACTGGCCAACATATGAGAAAAAGGTAGACCAATAAATTGCTCTGTACAAAAATCTGAAAATTGACAAAGTAGGGACAAACTTACATAAAAGAATGAGGGATCGTGAAATCTAGAAAATTGAAATGCCCGCCCAACCCGTAAGATAAAGCAAACTGGTGGGACATATCCAAGGAATAGTTCAAATTGAAAGGTCCGTCCAGACATGGTTTAATCTCAAAGTTGAAGCTCGTGAGAGCCTCAAGCTTATTATCATGAACCAGATCAGGATACTTCTTTATGATTACTTGAATGACCATGATACGACTGCAATGCTCGAACATATCATTATAAGGGATAAATATCGTCTCTTGGGATTTAATAACAAGTATAACCTCATGTTTTCTCTGGACTGCGGCTTCTCAGCCAAGATTTTCCATCAACTCATTGAAATGCACAAGGGAAGCCTCTCTAGTCTCGCCACTGGACGTGTGATGGCATTCTCAATAATTAATACCTTCCTCAACCTCTTATATATATCGTGCAAGATATTTTTGGTTTTGTTCTCCCTCTCTAAGTCCTCCTTAACCAAATATCTTTAGAAACCTCAAAACAAGAAGAAATTTATCCAACAAGAGTGACATCCCGATGAAAAGAAAATTACTCTTTTATTATAGCCATGTTCAATAACACCCCTCTTGATCCCACCCGAAAGTACCTCAGACCTCGCGATGAGTTTCAGGGTGCTCTAAGTGGCTTCCGGAACCAAATGTAAGAGCGAGATGAAGATGAGAAAGCTTGTCGAAACCAACACCTTGATAAGTCTCTCTGTTCTTAGGTACCTCCTCGATATGCTTACGTTTAGGTTAAAGGGACTTGGAAGATGAGGCACCTTAGGGAAGGCAAGCGACGGTAACTCGACCAAATATGTGGGCGAGTTGATAGGCATTCCACTTTAAATTTCCTTCAAAAGTCAAAATAAGAGGGAGTTTCGTCCAAACTTTAGAGCTGATGAAATTATCGGACTAGAAGATGTCAACAAAGTGATGTCACGACTCATCGATATCGAAGTTACGATTGTCAAGCGTACGAAGATGGTTGAGAGCATATCACAAGTGCGATGTCAACTCTCATTCAAGATTGACACGTTTAAATCCAAATTAGAAGAAATGGTATTACAGGAGAAACAAGAAAAATAAGAGTGAGCTTTAAGGCCTTTATCAAATAATAACATGCTGACATGGTCACGCGAAAACCATGACTTACTCATAAGAATACTTGGGTGGATTTTTGAATTGATACAATCCCTTCACCAATAGAGGATTTTGGTCCATATAATAGAACAAAGATCTAGTGGTATGCTTAAGAAAAAAAATCACGGTGAGTAAGAGGATGCTCAAAGGGATGTATCTAAGTCCGCATAATACTCTCAAGGAAATAAAAATATGCCACTCATTGGAAGAAAGTTGGCTTGGTGTAATTTTAGCCCACACTATATATTTTGAGGTAAATGGATGCAGTGGAATCTAAAGACCAAAATAAAAAAGTTGGCGATAATAGAGGGTATCATTGGGCCCGAGACCACAAATCTTGATTCTGGTAGGGTTGTCGTTCTAAATATAAATCTTGTCCCTTTTGTCGAGGTTGAACAAAGTAATATGATAAACCTTACCATCCTAACCTTCATTAAGAGCCCAGAGACCAGAGATCCAAATTCCTTTACTATTGGGAACGAGGCGTTGAGATCCTCAGGAGGATCATGTTTATCGTTAAGGGGAGTCGTTCCAGACTCAAAGCTAAGAGTATCTAGTTCTCCCGCAAAACCCTAGCTAGTGCCACCAATATAATGAGGACCATATTTCTTTGATCTTCTCCATAATAAAAAAATTAAATTAAAGATTAAAAGATGGAACCCTTACTATAGAAGGACGGAGCGCTCGAACAACTTCACCAAGAAAGAAACTCTTCGCACATAAAAAATCTAGAAAGAGAAAGTAAATTTTTAATGAGATAAACTTTGAGTAAAAGTAAAAGTGAAATTATAAAATGAGGAGTAATATATAAAAAGTTAAGGAAAATTAATGAGTCAATCTCTAATTTATACGTGGTAGAAAAACGTGAAAAGTTCGAAACCTGAGGAGTAAAAAAATAAAATAAAAATAATCAAGTAGGGAAAATGAAAAGTAGAATTTAGTTTGCATAAAAATTAAATCAGAATAAAGATAACCAATGCGAGGAATATGGAACAATCTATTAGCTCACGTTAGAGCAACGAAGTGTGGTGAGTTATTCATACAATATGAATAAAATCTATCAGCAAATTAAACAACAAAGAACTTTTAACAAAGTATCGTTCTCCAACAATGATGTCTTACTTGGCCAAAATTTCAAGATCACTTTTATTAAACGTCATGCTCCTTCATGTGATTCTTGATTTTGTTAAATAACCAAGTCTTATTTAATATAGGAGTCCCACAAATGAGCTCAACCCTTGACTTGGCTAAATGACCAAGTATTATTTAATACGATGTCGCGGAAATAAGCACGATCCTCGATTTGGCCAAAAGCCCAAATCTCATTTCATACGGGGTCTTGTTACCCCATACCAATCTTAACTTGGTCAAATGATTAAGTCCAATTTAATATGGGGTCCTGCTGTCACGCTACGCGTTGGACCCCTGGCTTGGCCAAACAACCAAATATATTTAATATGGGTTTGCATTAACACATTAAATCATTAACTTGACCAAATGGACAAGTTAGGGGTCACACATGGGAACGTGACCCCATGTTCAGTTAAATTTTGTATTTTGGTGAAGTTAAGGGTCGCATGGGAGAGGACTACCCCGTTGTAACTTAAATTTAGGCCATATGACCAAGTCAAAGATCGTGCGCGGGAGTGAAATCCCATTATAACTTGGATTTGGTTGTTTGTACATGTCAAGGGTCGTGCATGGTTTGGCGACGCATGTTGAGTTGGACTTGGACGTTTGGTTAAGTCAAGGGTTGCGTATGCGAGCACGATCCCATGTTAAGCTAGACTTGACCATATAGCCAAGTCAAGAGTCGCGCACGAGGGCGCGAAGTGCTGGGCACGGGCTGGTAAGGTAGTGATAGTAGAACCCTCGTGGAGGTGTTTTTCACAACCGACAAGAATATTTCATTAAAATCAGCACCCTCCTTTTGTATGAAGCCCTTAGTCACTAGCCTATCCTTGTATCTAGATAACTCAGCCTCATGAATTATTTTATTGTTTTTGAATATCCATTTACTTTCAAAAAGATTCTAACCTTTCGGTTTCTTCCAAAGAAACTAGGTGTTCATCTTCTTAAGAGACCTTAATTCTTTCCTTATGGTCGTAAGCTACTTCTCATTATCATTACTCTTATAATATCTTGATAGATTTTAGGCTCAATAATATATCCATGTATTTCAATTAGACAGAGCATAACCAATTACATAAACAAAAATGTACGTTTATGGTATTTTTCTTGGTCTTTGTCCTCTAACTTCCCTCGTGGTTGTAAGCCACTTCTCGTTATCATTACTTTTGTAGCATCGTGATAGCTTCCGGGTTCAATAATATCCATGCATTTTAATCAGACAAATCATAACTAATTACATCAACAAAATGCACCTCTATGGTATTTTGCTTTGTCTTCGTGCTCTAGCTCTCCTTAGTGCATACTTGTCAAGATTATGTTTCTATTTAGTATCATAATTTAAAAGGCCCTGAAATAACTGACCCTCGACCCTAAGTGGTTAAACTTCCTTTAGACGAGCCAATCTGGACTAGGTCCTAAATTATCTTCGACATAAACATCTCCAACATCACTCTCTAATTGAGACTTTTCGTCAACATCACATATATTATCGGATATATTAGGTTGGTTCTCAGTCGTCTTACTCAATGACATATCATCTTTATTGAAACCATATCTCTTCTTATAACAGCCTTTTAACATTCAGGTTGAAGTTACCCCAACCTACACTTGTTTGCTCAATCTGGATAACCAGGGAAAAATATTTAAATTCTCTCAGTCAAAGTTTGTCTTGCTTCACATCTGCGTAGGCAGCACATCCGGACACTCTCAAATATTCTAGCTTAGGTTTCTCTTTAGTCCATGTTTTTTAAGGAAAAAGAAATTTATGCACCAAAGATAGACTCATGTTGATTATATATAAATCTGTATTAATAATGTGTCCCTAGAACCTTGAGTCCATTCCAGTTATTTGAATCATACACCTAACATTTTTCAACAAGTTGGGTTTATTATTTTAGCAAGCTTATTTTATTAGGGAGTGTCTCACTCACGGTTTGGTATATAGAAATGTCAACATTTGAAATATAACTAGTAAATTCATTGTGCATATATTCCAATCCATTATACATTCGAAGCTTCTTCAAGACTTTCCTAGTTTAATTATCTACCAAAATCTTCCAGTTTACAAAAAAAACAAATGTTTTATCTTTTATCTTCAAAAATGTTTCCCGTATTTTATATGAAATAGTCGTTTATCAAGGATATGAACTACCTTGGACCACCTATACTAGGTTCCCTCGCCGGTCCTTAAGTATCCGAATGAACATAGTCAACTCCATTGGATGTATGGTTGCTAGGTAAAAACGTTACCTTCTTGCTCTTACCCAACACACAGTTTTCATAAAATCTCAGTTTCTCAACCGTCAATTTCTAAACCGTACTACTATCCAACAAACTTTGTTTACTAATTCACTAACTTATTTTTCACTCACATGACCTACGATACAACTTGGTTGAATCCTTTTCTACATTAGACACCTTTCATACCATTACAATTCTCTAAAAAACTAACACATCATTAGTCATATAAGCTTTCATAACAACAAATGAGCCTTGCAAGATCTTAAGTCTGCCATCTTCATTCTTATACGTAAACTCTTCTCGTCTAACATCCCAATAGAAATAAGATTATATTTTACTTTAGGTACATATCTTATGTTTTTAATCACTCTCTCAGGTCATGTAGAATAGTTTAGCCGAACAATTCCTACTTCTTTGATATTAAATGATGCATTATTCCTTATGATGACCCTTCTATCTTCAAACAATCTGAGGTCTTAAAACCAATGTTTATTGGAAGTTATGTGGAATAATGTGTCCAAATCCAACACTCACTTATCTCTATACTTGGAATAAGAATAAGTCATTAAACCGTCAACGTACTCATAGTTCTCTGAATCATTAGAACATCTTTGGAGAATTATTGCCCTTTCTTTTCTACGAGTATTTTCTACTCATATGACCTTCTTTCTTGCACAACCAATATGTCATTCTAGACTTCTTCGCAGACCCTTTGGACTTTGACCAATATTTTGATATTTTATTTATTGAACCTTTTTGTCATGGTCGGCCTCTCACACACAGTTTGAAACCTTTGGAGTCGTCATTCATAACTGTCTTCCTTTGAATATATTTTAAGTTCAATGCACTATTGACTTTTAACATCGTGAAAGAATTCTTTCCATAGACTATTGTGTCCAGAAAGTGTTCATACACCAGATAATTTAAAAGGATTATCGTCTGGTTATCATCCTTTACCTTCACACAGACTATATTCAAGTCACTATGTGATTGAAATTATCTAGGTGTTTTTTAATCTCTTTGCTTCCATCCATTGAGCGTGTAAATTTATTTATTGAGATACAATATATTCATGAAGGACTTCTTCATATAAATGAACTACACCCAATTCCAAATCCCCGGTTTCATAGGCTCATCAGACACCTCATTAAGCACTTTATCCTCCATGCTCAGTATTAGGGTACTATAAGCGTTGGACAACACTTCACCATCAATCTAATCCATATATTTCTCATAAATGGTAGTCACCAATGCCTTTTGTAATAGGAGAGCTTTAGCTTGAACTCTATAGAGGTTAAAAACATTATCTGCATTGAATTTGTTTTGGTTAAAATTTATGAAAGTCATCTTGGTGGTCTTCTTTGGTTTTTTGGTGAGGATTTTCTCTCTAACGTCAATATATGAAACGATATTTGCCCTTTCTTCTTTGTATTAACACTCTAAACAGTGTTGCTTCAGATTATCCACATTCACTGGACCACTTATTAGATGAACTCCAACAGACATTGAGAATTTATATATAGGATTTTACAAGAGGATTCTACAAAAACTAAACACTCAACCATTTTGTGTGTGTTACAAATCTCACTTAGCTTACAAAGAAATTATGGATCTTAAGTGTTAAACCTATATTTTAACTATAGCCAAAAGCTCATAGCTTTCTCGTTCAAATCTTATAATTATTTGTCTCACTTTGTAATCTAACAACAACTTCAAAATCAATTACTCACTGTTTATAGAGGATCAATGGTGTGTAAAAACCTCCATAACTCATTTTTGCGCCTCAAAACTGATTGCCTCATTTGACCAAACTAAACAACACATTAGACAAGTGTTGGCACTGAAAGGTGTGCCTATGATTTTTAACATAATAACTTAATGGGCTAGTGAACCAGATGACTAACACGTTATAAGGATAATACCTTACTTCAAACTCGCAATGCAAAAGTAATAAACATTGAGAGTTTGTCACACAAAAAACAAAATTGATATGCCAAATGGGACTTCGTGAAAAGATCAACAACTTGCATAACTAATGAAATAAACACGTGGATGCGATATGTTGTCCATATGAAGATAATGATGAGGAAAGTGATACTAAATTTTAATGTACTTTTTCCGCTCACAAACATAATTTTTTGTAATATGTATGACACTTCTTTTATTGTAAAGTAAAAAAATACAATGCGTAATTATTATATCTGCAAAAAAAACATAACCAAACACTCTCACATATAATTAATGCAATATCACGACACTCAACTTTAATAGAACATCTAGATTCGAAGTCAAATATTTTTCTTTTTACTCATATTATTGAATTTTAAAAGTAAACCCATACACTAGTGGTGGATTTTAAATTTTCAAAATATATTTATCTTAATTAATATCGATAGAAACTAGTAACTTGAATAAAATATCGAATTAAACAAAAATAATCTATCTTCTGTCACAATTTTATCCTAACCGTTTCCAACAAAATTTGATTTATTTTACTGATAATTATTGGATACCGCGAGTTGTTTTCAAGTTGCATTTTCATATATTATGCATATAGATTTTTTAAATATTAAAATATGTCATATATTAAGACGAGGATCACAGACCGATAACAGAGTTGGTGCTTTCATTCATTACGTCAGAATTAACTCAAACATTATAAATTGACTATATCTCTATTTTTACTACATTAAGTTACGTTTCTAACTTTATTTTCTATTTGATATAGAATATGATCATAAAAATAAAAGTTATATAATTATCAGTTCTTACAAATCAAGTAAGGGATTGTAGCAAACCAGAGAGTTCAGCTTTTTGAAACTCAAACTGGTTTCTCAGCTGACATTCGGCCAACCAATTACCTTGGTGTTAGCCTCTAAAATAACAACAAGTCTAATAACTTCAATGTCATTCTTGACAAAGTCAACTCTAAAATCAATGATTGGAATGCCAACTTCCTCTCTTTTGGTGGAAGGCTAACGTTTGTTTCTTCAGTCTTAATGTCCATCCCTTGTTTTTGGATGCAAACAATAGTATTCCTTCTTGCACCATTAAAAGGCTAGAGGAATTTTTTAATTGATTTCTTTGGAGAAGTAACTACAATGAGCAAAAAATTCACTGGACTTCCTCTTCTAGCATTTGTTATCATTTTGAGAAAGGTGGGCTTAACATCAGAAAATTGTCTGATATGCAACCCATCTTTTCTCAAAAGTTATGGTATAAATTCAGAGAAACTGATAGCCTTTGGGCTAACGTAATGAACAACATTTAATGGAATCATACTCATCTATTATACTCTAATAGCAAAAAAGAAATCTTCATTGGTTTGGAAAAGACTTATAGGCACAAAGGATGATGCTAAGAGATATATCAGATGAATTTTAGGAAAGGGAGATGTGGACTTCTGGAGAGATGATTGGCATACCAACATCCAATTTTGAATCAAAGCAACATTTTTGATAACAACTGGTACTTGAAAGCTAAAGTAAATACATTTTGGAAGGATAATTGCTGGAACACGGATTTAATGAACAACGTTTTGCCTGAAGATGAAATCAATCAGATTAAGAAGCTTACCATTAACAGCAATATAAAAGATCAGTTGATTTGGAAGCTCTCTCAGGACAACAATTTTAACACTAAGCAAACGTGGAACAACATATGCATCATACCTTTCGTTCTGGTTTGTACAAGAAGATATGGAATGTCCTGACACCCAAGAAGTACTTTTTTTTCCTTTGGAGGATTTTTAAAAACATTATCTCTTTTGATTCGGTTATGCAGAGTAGGCATGTTAGTATGGCATCTAAGTACCAGTTTTGCTCAAATTTATAAAATATAAATCACTTTTTTGTTAATAGTAATTTCGCTTGGAAAATCTGGAAACACTTTAGTGATTTTATAACATCAAAATCGAAAGATATATGGTCATATCTCACGTAGTTAGAACCCGGTTTTGGTTTTCTAATGCTAAAGTTCATATAACTCATTCTATTCATTCTCTTATTTGCTCGATGATTTGGAAGAGTAGAAACAACTAAAAATTCAATGGTATTACTGAATGTGTCAACAAAATCATTTACAAAATTAACAAGATCATTACTGGTCTTGATATTTTAAAAATGTTAAACAGAAAGAATTGGTCTAATGCCTTGAATGCAGGTATTAGATTGGGTTGTTCCACTGCTATTAAAAAAACTATCAGAATTGATTACTTGAAGTGGATTGCACCTGAGAAGGAGAGGCTGAAGATGAATATAAACGCTGCTTGCATCAGGGACGACGAGTCGAGTGGGGGAATTGTTATAAGGAATAACAATGGTGAAATTATTCACTGCTTAGGAAATACATATGGGAAGCTCTCCCCCTTACTTGCAGAAGCACGAGTTTTAATAGAGGGTCTTATTACCTCCAAAAAGAACAATTGGAACTGTTTAGATATTGAATCAGACGATTTGCTTCTTGTCAATATTATTGCTAAAGGAAACACGCCTTGGTTTCTTTTCCCTCTTGTCAAGATTTGCAGGAATTTAATTACATCAACGATGAACATAAGGTACATCTCGAGAAATCATAATCAGACAGCGTAATTCTTAGCAAAATGGTCTTTGAAATTCAAAAATAAGATAAGTTTCCCTAACTTAAAGGCTCCAAGTCAGTTTTAGCGATTACTCTCTTGGAAAGTATCGGTTTAGGATATATTGTTTCAAGTTCAGAGTAAATAAATGAAACCTGAAATTTGTTAATTTTAAAAATCTTTAGCAACCTGTCAATTTTAGATTAGAAACAATTTTTTAAAGATGAAGTTGATGCTATATGAGAAAATGAAGGTTGAGGACTCTGATGACGAATTAGAGAGGATGCTTTCGATTCGGTATTAAGAAGTTTGTGAAAATCAGCCATTAATTGGTGTTTATGAATTTTTAGAAGCTTATGAATTCTTTGAAGCTTTGAGGCTCGGTAGATTTTGATTCAAAATAGATGGGTAGTGAATTGTTAAAATTCAAAAGTAGTGCTTACTTTATTATCATGAATTATCCTATTATATTGTTAAACTAGTGATGTAAGGTCTGTGGTGGACCCTTTATACACAACATATTAATAAGGGAAATGTCACACTAAATACCTTCTCACCAAACTTATTATTATCTAGTACCCTAACTATTTTCTATGGCTACTAAATACCCATCTCACCAAACTAATTCCTTTTTAATACCCAGCTAATATTTTCCTTCATGAAATACCCTCGGTGTGTGTACTGTATACACAACAACTTCTCTTGTTTGAGACTTTCCCTACATTAACATAAAAATCAGCTAACTTTTTACATTTCATCTCCAAGGTAAAGAAGTCCTCAATAAAAATCTTAGTTTATCCAATACAGTATTCAAATATCAGCATAAACAAAGAATCAAAGAAGTAGTTGAATACAAATTGTAACTTCATACTTAGGATTAGAACCGAAAACGAGTTTTGAAAGATGAAAACGAAATTATATACACAGTACATAAAAAAGAAGTGGTATTCATGATAATCGTGTTTCATTACTATATATGTTAAGAGAGAAAGAAAGACTGTCGAAGTGGGGATGGAAATGGCCTAGGATTCTTGTTTTTTGGAAATGGATATTGGTTACTCTCTACTAAAAAAATAGAGTTTGAAGTTTAGAAGATAGAAAATGGCCTAGGATTCTTGTTCTTTGGTGGGTATTTACAGAATCAGAACGGATGTGAGTGAAGTAGAGAAACCCGATCTGTAATGGTGTTTTGTTCTTACATGCCCGGTGGTTGAAGACGATACCTGTACTACGACGCTAGATGTTCCTTGACTATGACGCTAGATGTTCATTGACTATGACGCTAGATGTTCCTTGACTATGACACTAGATGTTCCTTGACTATGCCGCTAGATGTTCCTTGACTATAACGCTAGATAAGTTGCAATTGACAACATCACGCGAGATGTTCATCTAATATGACGCTAGACGAGTTGTACTTATGACGCTAGACGAGTTTTTCTTGCCTAACATTTAACTATGATGCTAGAAGAGTTGTACTTCTGACGCTAGACGAGTTGTACTTGCCTAAATAACACGAGATGTTCCTTGCCTATGACGCTAGATGAGTTTTACTTGCCAACATCACGCGAGATGTTCGTAGATTACTATGACGCTAGCTGACTATGACGCTAGACGACTAGATGACTATGACGCTAGATGTTCCTTGACTATGACGCTAGATGTTCATTGATTATGACGCTAGATGTTCCTTTCCTATAACGCTAGATGTTCCTTGACTATGACGCTAGTTAAGTTGCACTTGCTAACATCACGCGAGATGTTCGTCTAATATGACGCTAGACGAGTTGTACTTATGATGCTAGACGAGTTGTTCTTGCCTAACATTTGACTATGATGCTAGACGAGTTGTATTTTTGACGCTAGACGAGTTGCACTTGCCTAAATAACACGAGATGTTCCTTGCCTATGACGCTAGATGAGTTTCACTTGCCAACATCACGCGAGAAACCCGGGTGTGAGTGGAGTAGAGAAACCCGGTATATAATGGTGTTTTGTTCTTACATGTCCAGTGGTTGAAGACGATACCTGTACTAAGACGCTAGATGTTCCTTGACTATGACACTAGATGGTCATTGACTGTGACGCTAGATGTTCATTGACTATGACGTTAGATGTTCCTTGACTACGACGCTAGATGTTCCTTGGCTATGACGCTAGATGTTCCTTGACTATGATGCTAGATAAGTTTCACTTGCCAACATCACGCGAGATGTTCGTTGATTATGACGCTAGACGAGTTGTACTTTTGACGCTAGATGAGTTGTTCTTGCCTAACATTTGACTATGACGCTAGACGAGTTGTACTTATGACGCTAGACGAGTTGTACTTGTCTAACATTTGACTATGACGCTAGACGGATTTATTCTAACTTTCACAGCTTCCATCGACTTATTTGATTGGAGACTAGACAAACAGAATGCCATGGCAAGAGAAAGATCGATCAATGAGTGAAATCAAAGGAAATGTCATCGATTCCATAAAAAAAAGCCCTTATTCGGACGATGGATTTGGCGTTGATTTGCAATCTGATCGGTCTGTCTCTGGCTTAAAGAAGATTTGGATGTCACCAAAGCTAGAAAGGATCGGTCATAGAGCTTTAATCGAGATGATTCTAGCAATTTCCAATCCTACCAAAAGGTTTAGTAGACCAGCAAAGAGATTTGAGTGCTTTAATGTTGATGAAAATCCAAAGATAGGAGAGAGAGAGAAAAAAAAAACACACTATCGACATATATTGAATTAATCGAAGGAGAGAGAAGGAGATGAGTATTAATAATAACCTACTTTCTCTTTCTTCTAGTATTGGGGCTAATTTGTTAAAAATATTGGCTACTTACTATTAGTGTAAGGATCTTATATTTGGGTACTTATTTGAGATTACATATTTGAAAAGATATTTAGTAGTACTTTTCACTATTAATAAATGAGGTTTTTTTTTTTAAAAAATAAGGGATTGTAGCAAGTTGAATAAATCCTAATTTCACTTATATTTACATAAATAGATTGTATGTTGTATAAATCTTAATCATTTATATTTATATAAAGGGTTGTATAGATCTTAATCACTTATATTTATATTGGATGATAATATAGAGTTTGATATTTACCCACATGTATCAACACTATCGAACTATGAACCACTTTCAATCTATCTCCATTTTCTATCCAACACAGTGTTGTTCCCAACCTCGATATTTATTGCTATACAAATTCCATAATAAATGTAAAAATTTATAATTCAATATATATTTTTATAAAAAAATTTAAAAAAAAAGGTGATGGTGTAACTTAGATAGTTGTGTTGTGTGAGTTAGCTTCACCTCATCCACTAATGTTTTTGTAGCTATTTAAAATCTAATCAATTTCATCCAATACATTTAATGTTCAGGTCATATGTAAATCTTAATTTTTTTTTTCTAAAGCTACTTATAGTTTTTTACTAAATAGCCTAAACGATGGGGTGAATTAAAAGATATGTTTTATAAAATACCAGCAATCAAATATGCCGCCAAGTATGTTATGTCCATCATTATCCGTGACGGAAAGATATATTGGTTTTAAGGTTGATAGTGTATTAAGAAGCTTAACATTGGTTCGTCAGACGACCATTTATCAAATTTAAATTATAATTAATTTTCTAGCGAATTTAACAAAAGCAGTAGACGATGATTTGGGTTCGTAAGGTCGTAAATTTGTAAATTTAAATCAGCAGTTTTTAGAGAATTTATATATTCACCAACTGTCTCACTTTGTTATTCCTTTTTCCCATTTTGTTGAAGAAAATAAAAATAAGTGTTTGGTCTATAGTGAGAAAGAAAGGAGAGCAAGAAAACGATAGAGACTCTATCAGATGCATCTGGTTGTGATTAGAGCCCCGGTACAACGATTTTTTAGTTTCTTCTTCCTTTGTTTTCAATTTGTGTTTTCGTTTATTTTATTTGGTTGAATTTTGTGTTAAATGATTTAAGGCCTAATAGACACGGGTTTTTATTGATTTTTGAGTGGTTTTTTTAGTTTATGTGCAGCATTATTTTTAAAATCGATTGCATTTTCAGAATAAACAAGTTTTCAAATTTTTCTTATATGGATTCTTGAAAAAGTTTGATTTTTTTTAAATTTACTTGTTTACTTTTGAGAGTGAGAGTTTATTTTGTATCTAATAAGTGTTTGTGGAAGAGAAAATACTTCAACCAAGAAGAAAACATACTTCCAACCCAATGGATAAACAAAAGTTTGAAAGGTTTGCACACAAAGAATTATGACAGGTAAGTTAGAGGTATAAAAATTCAATTTTAAATCTTTTATAAATATTAGTCACAAATATATTATTGTATATAACCAATTGATTCTAGTTCTATAATCCATTTTTTATAAATATTAAGATTTTAGTGGCATACCATTTTTATTGTAAAACTCATCCCTTCTTATAACCGCCTTTTAACATCCAAGTATAAGTTATCTCAACCTATATCTGTTTGCTCCTTCTAGATAGCTAAGGGAAAAAAATATTTAAATGCTTTCCTTCGAAACGTTTTTTGCTTCACATGTGCGTAGGGAGCACATCTAGACATTCTCAAATATTTTAGCTTATGTTTCTCTTTAGTCCATCCCTCTTGAGGACAAAGAAATTTAAGCACTATAAATAGACTTATGTTGATGATATATATACAGTCGTATTCACGGCTTCTCCCTGGAATCTGGAGTCCATTCCAACTATTAGAAGCATACACCTAACGTTTTCCAGCAAGGTTTGGTTTAATCTTTTAGCAAGCTCATTTTATTAGGGAGTCCCACTCACGGTTTGGTATATAGAAATATCAAGATTTTAAGAATAGCTAACAAACTCCTTGTGCATATATTCCAAGCCATTATACATACGAAGGTTCTCTAGACTATACCGATTTAATTCTTTACCAAAGACTTCTAGTTCACAAATGAAGAAAACGCTTCATCATTAATCTTCAAAAGTGTCGTATTTTCTTGGAATAGTTATTTACCAAGGACATGAAGTACCTTGTACCACCTATTCTAGGTTCTCGTACTGATCCCTAAATATCCAAATGAACATACTCAACTTCATTGGATGTATGATTGCTAGGTAGAAACGTTACGTTCTTGCTCTTACCCAACACACAGCTTTCCATATAACAACCTTTATTTACTAAGTTCACTAAACCTCTTTTCATTCAAATGACCCATGACACATCTTGGTTGAATCCTTTTCGACACTAGGCACCTTCCTACCACTATAATTCCCTCAAGAACTAACACATTTTTAGTCATATAGGCTTTCATAACAACAAATGAGCTTTGCAAGTTATTAAGTCTGCCATCTTTACCTTTATGAGTAAACCCTTCTCGTCTAACATCCAAAAAAAATATTATGTTTTACTTTAGGTACATACCTTATGTTGTTAATAACTCTCTTAAGTCATGTAGACAATTTGAGCTGAATAATTCATACTTATTTGATATTGCATTATGCATCATTCTCTAGGATGACCCTTCAACCTTCAAACAATCTCATATCTTCAAACCAATATTTATTGGAATTCATATGGAATAATGCACCCAAATCTAATACTTACTTATCATTATACCCGCAATAAGAATAATATATTAAACCATCACTATACACATTATCCTCTAAATCAATGAAGCATCTTTAGATAATTATTACCCTTTCTTTTGTCTAGGAATTTCCTACTGATATGACCTTCATTAATGCACAACCAATATCTCATTATGGAACCCGTCTTGGACCCCTTCGACTTTGAACATGAGTTTTCTCGCTTCTTTCTTAAACCGTTCCTTCCTGGTCGGCCCCTCTAACTCAGTCCAAAACCTTTAGAGTCGCCCATAATAACTATCCTCCTTTGAAAATCTTTTAAGTTCAGTGATCTCTTCACTATGCCATCGTGAGAGACTTATTTTCATATAGTTATGTGTACACAAAGTGCTCATACACCTTCGATAGATAATTTCTAAGGATTATTATATGGTCCTCATTATTGATTTTCACACAAACTGCAAGTCAAGAATGATTTGATCGAAATCATCTACGTGCCTTTGAATCTATTTTCTTTCATTCATTGATATCCTGTAAAGTTATTTATTGAGATACAATCTATTCATGAAGGATTTATTCATGAAAAATGATCTACACCTGATTCTATATCCCCGATGTTGTAGGCTCTTCAGATACCTCACGAAGCACTGTATCCTCTATACTTAGTATGAGTGTGTTATAAGCTTTGGACAAAACTTCAGCATCAACCTTATCCGTTTATATCTCATCAATGGTAGTAACCGATTCTTTATGTACTAGAAAATATTAGTTTTAGGTTAAAATTCATAGAGCTCATCTTGGTGGTCTTCGTTGGTTTTTGAGTGAGAAAGTTCTCCTAATCTCAAGATATGAAACAATATTTGTTCTTTTTTTTGTATCAACACTCTAAATGGTGTTTCTTCATATTGTCCATGTTCACCGCACCACTTATTCGGTGAACTCTAATGGACACTCAAAGTTTATATATAGAAGGTTATAAGAGGATTTTTCAAAAACTAAACACACAATAACTTTTTTTGTTACATAACTCGTTTAGCTTATAAAGAAAATATGGATGAATATATATTGAAGTTCTAATACTCTACTTCAACTATAGCTGAAAGCTCCTAACTTTATTTTTCAAATCTCATAATTATTTGTCTCGCTTTGTAATCTAGAAAAAACTTTAATATCCATCTCTAATTATGTATAAAGGATCAAAGGTGTGCACAAACCTCCATAGCTTATTTAAGAGCCTGAAAATCGATTGCCACATTTGGTCAAACCATCCAAAATATTAGACAAGAGTTAGTACTAACATCGGTATGACGTTACCTCACTTGGTTGCTAATACCTTGTGTCCCTCGTAGCACACCTTAATGCGATAGATTTTATGTTTAAATATGAGATTAAACATCATTTAGACCCTTAATGACTTAGCTTCCTCTTGAAGCTTTTTGGTATCATCAGAAACTCTTTGGTAACTTATACCATTCAACACAGAATAATATCATTTTCCGTTTCTTCCTTTGGCAGAATAATTCTTATTTACTTCAGCAGTACAATTATTATTTCTATCAGTAGAGCTTGTCCCTCTAGTTTCCAGTAAATGTCTTTACACCTAAGTCTTAGCATCAACATATGTCCGAGAGATTCAAATAACTCATGTTTTGTCTTGAGCTGTCCATCATTGGGCCCTTCTAGTATTCAATAATACTTTTTTTTTCTTGAGTTAGTTCTAGCCTACACCTAAGACAATCAAAATATCTATTGTTGTCACTCATAATAAAAAAAGTTAGTACTTCTGATAAATGATAACATTTATATATATATATATTAAAGAAAACAAAAGACGTCTACGTTATTGATTATAAAATTGTATCTTACAAAGAACTAATATATCAAAATATATAAAGTGTGCCTATGATTTTTAACATAATAACTTAATGGGCTAGTGAGCCAAATAATTAACAGCCGATAAGGATAATAACTTTCTTCAAACTCGTAATGAAAAAGTCATAAACAGTCAGAGTTTGTCATACATACAACGAAACCGATATGCCAAATGGGACTTCGTGAAAAGATCAACAACTTGCAAAACTAATGAAACATATGGAAGCGAGATGGTGTTTGGATGAAGATGATTATGAGTAAAGTGATACCGAATTTCAATGTACTTTCGTCTTCCCATTAACATAAATCTTTACAATCTATATGATTTTTTTATCGTAATTGATGAGGTCACATTTCTTTGACACTGGTTTTGTGCATATATCTGAAGGGGGGATCAGACATACCCAATACCATACTACACTGAACCGTACGACCAAGTGGATTGTGACTCAGCAGGATGCTGGTCATTTCCCATCTTATGCTTATGGTTTTTCAGACCCAACCCAAGTCCATAGTCCGACTTGGAAGGTGCAAGGGTCACAAAACTAATATAAATACCCCAACCACCTTCATTTATGAGAGTGAGAAAAACTTCACTTCTAGTACCCACCTCTTTCATCTCTCTACGTTTCAATCTAAAAAAGAGAAAAATCTTTCATAATATACCTTTGATCAGAAATTACCCTAACCAGTAATGTACAAGAATATGATGAGTAATGTACAAGAATATGACGAGTAATGTTAAATTCATGTGTGTAAAAAACTATTGTAACCAAACAATCTCACATATAGTCAATGTAATATCACAACACTCAGCTTTGATAGAACATCTAAAACCGAAATCATGTTTCATACTTTTTCATTAGATTAATGAACTTGAATAAAAATATATAATGGAACAATTTTTTTTATTTTGAGTCACAATTCGATCCTTAAAGTTATTTTTACTGATAATTGTTGGATGCAGCGAGCTGTTTTCAAGTTTCATTTTTACATATCAATGTAAATATATGTTAGCTAAGCGAATGGTTGAAGAATTGATAAGCCATTTTTTAGAAATTACACGTTTATTGAGGTTCTCAACTTTATATTTTACAAGAGGGATCTTTGTTTTCTCTAAAAACTGCATCATTCTAAGTAAAATGTAAGTACTACTTCGATTTCCACAGATAGTTCTCCTGATGATT
Source organism: Limnanthes douglasii subsp. nivea (assembly GCA_036936605.1). Classification (NCBI taxonomy): domain Eukaryota; kingdom Viridiplantae; phylum Streptophyta; class Magnoliopsida; order Brassicales; family Limnanthaceae; genus Limnanthes; species Limnanthes douglasii. The sequence goes on from JAUPFV010000001.1 coordinate 118,837,260, forward strand.
TGAATCTCGAAGAATCACTTTTATCTAGCAGTAGTGAAGGTCGTGCCACGAAAAAGTTGAGATTGACTAAAAAACATTAGAGAAAAAGGGATATAAGTGGCAGAATTAAGAAGTATCAAGGGAAAATAAAAGGTTCAGCTGATCAGCACAATGATTATATGTTGATTGACCCATTTGTATGTCAATCCGAGCCAGATATTTTCGCCACCCATAATGAAGATTCAGTGTTATTCAGAGCCATAATTGGAGACAATCGCCTCTATCTTTGAAAATTATGTCTGTACATCGTCCGAAACAGTTTGATAGCTCTAATATGGAGAAATACGATGGGATTAAATACCCGGACAACCATCTTGAGCAATTTAAATTTTTTATCATGAACTTTGATGATGATGATAAGCTGCTCTGTCGTTCCTTTTCATAAACCTTTAAAGGAAGCACCCTCAAATCGTACAATAACATCCCCTAGGGCTCTATAAAGAACTTTGATATGTTTTAGGTTTCTTTTCAAAGACAGCTCGTAGGAAGCAAAAAGGTTAAAGGGGATGGATACCCCATTATTCATTGTTCCCATGAACCAAATGAGTCTTTAAAAGAAAATATAAGTAGGTTTGTGAATATAAAGAATGGGCTGGCTGACTGTTTTGAACAAGTGGCAATTTCTTCTTTTAGACAAGGCCTGAATCCAGGTGACTTAACCGATTCGGTGACTAGAAAAAAACGATGAATTTTGGGAGGTTATTAAACCAAGTTGGAAAATAAATCATGGTTCAAGAAACTGAAAAAGACTGGAGTTCCTCGTAAGAACAGATCGGCTGCTTTCCTACCAGCAACACAACCAACAACCCAGTCTGGGTATAAACCAAAAGAGTTTGCCAGGGCTCTGGCCGAACCATGAAAAAATCAATCTAACCAAAACCAACAAGGCATAAATAAAAGAGGTCCTTGGGTTCAACCAGAATGTTTTACTGAGGTAGGGAAGCGTGTAGGAACAATTTATGATAAGACAAAAAATGAGGTTCATTTTCGAGCCCCAACCCCATAATAATCTCCTAGAGAGACCCGAAGTACTCGTTATTGTAAGTACCATAATGATGTGGGTCATGACACAAATGATTATATATCACTAAAATATGAAGTTCAGAATCTCACTAAAAGAGAAAAATTGGGTACCTTCTTGAAAAGGTAAGGGGGCAATAGACCAAGTACCAGTGTATCTCAAACACCTACATCAGCTGCGCCAGGAACTTTGAGACAAGAAGACACTATGTTGATTGTTGAAATATTTGACATTGATAATGAATATCTTGATCTTGATCCAGACCAGAATCGAGTGAGGGTTATAGTGGATAAATCATCTAATGTTTTTTATCTGGTAATCTAACAGCACATTCGACTTGTTCAAGAAAAAGGCATGTTAACAGTTTGACTACCCAATTGGAAGGGAAGATGTCTACACACTTGTACTAGACCCCTACTCCTTCCATAGTATTTGATGATGATGATTTAAGAGATATAGTTGGTCCACATGAAGATGTTGTGGTAATAGGAGCATCAATTGGGGGTAATGATGTCTGAAGGATCCTTATCAATACTTGCAGTTCGGAAAATGTACTATTTTTAACTTCTTACAAACAAATGACGAACCCCTCAGTCATTCATCGGTAAAACAGAAATATTGTAGGTTTTACTTGCAGATTGGCTGAGGTTATTGGAGAATTTGAAGAGCAAGTGTTATTGGGTAAAGGGCCTTTTAAGAAGTTGGTAAGAGTGTTATTTGTGGTAATTGATTGTCCCACATCGTGTATCGCTATATTTGGAAGATCTTGGCTCTCTAGGATGCATGTTGTGGCATCCATAGTCCATCAATGTCTAAAGTACGCTATATGGGGATAAGTGGGTGCTGTTCGGAGTAGTCAGAAGGTGGCCAGAGAATGTTATGTTACTGCCCTTTCTTCCAAAACATTAGAAGCCTCTAAAGTTAACAAGGAATAACAACTATTAGAGACTTCCACGCATACGAGGAAGTTGAAATTTATTCCTTTGCTGAAGGCAAGCGTGCCAAGATGATAACTAAGTTGTCATCAGATTTGAAAGGCAAGCTATTATCGCTTTTATCTAAAAATTTAAATGTGTTTGCATGGAACAATGATGATGTGACTGGAGTTCCAGCCGAAGTGATATGCCACAAGTTGTCCATCCAATCTGATGTTGGGCCAGTAGTTCATAGAAGAAGAACTTTTGTTAAAGAAAAAGGTGGTGTGATAGTACAAGAAGTCGATGGGTTGACCAAGATAGGTCATATCAAATAATCACAATATCATTTATGGACTCCAATTCCTGTTTTGGTTATGAAGAAAAATGGAAAATAGCGTATTTGCATTGACTTCACCGATCTTAACAGAGCATGTCCTAAAGATCCGTTTCCAGTGCCTCTGATAGACCAGTTAGGGGATTCTACATCAGGAAACAAACTTTTGTCCTTTATGGATGCCGTTTTAGGATATAATAAGATAAAAGTAGCTCCAATTGACCACGACCATACTACATTCATCATTGATAGAGGGCTTCATTGTTATAAAGTGATGTCATTCAGATTGAAAAATGTTGGGGCCACTTATCAAAGGTTAGTAAATAGAGCCTTTGCTAGTCAGATTGGCATGAATATGGAAGTATATACAGATAATATGATGGTGAATAGCCTTAAAGAAGATGAGCACATATCCAATCTTCAAGAAACTTTTTCTAACTTAGAAACCATCAATTTAAAATTAAACCTGGATACTTTTTTTTGTGGTCCGATCTGGATTTTTTTTATGATATGTTATAAGTGAAAAAGAAATTAAGCCTGATCCAAATCAGCTGAACACTTTGTTAACTATAGATCCTCCTCGAAACACTAAAGAAGTTCAAAGACTGACCAGACGGTTGGCTGCGTTAAATAGGTTCATTTCAAGATCATCAGACATATGTGCTCTATTTTTCCAAGTATTAAGGCGTGCCAAAGACTTTAGTTGGTTCTTAATGTGATCACGTCTTCCTTGAAATCAAGAATCATTTGTCTTAACGTAAGACGTTGTTCAGAGTATGCAATAAGTGTTTGTTAGTAAGACAAGTGGATAGTTACCCTCATCCGGTGTATTACATAAGCAACACTCTATTGGAAGTAGAAAAAATATATTTTAAGTTAGAAAAGTTAGCCTTGGATTTGGTAATATAAGCCAGGAAAATGAGGCCTTACTTCCAAGTGCATTCAATTGTTGTCCGAACATATTTTCCTTTAAATAATGTTCTTACAAAAGGCTGATATATCAAGCAGAATGACCAAGTGGTCAGTTGAACTAGGTGATTAGGATATAGATTTTACGCTCGAACTGTAGTCAAGCCTCAAGCTGCGGCTGATTTCTTAGTGGAGTTTCATATTGAAAGGCCTTGCGAACAAACGCAAGAAAACCTGTCTAAGAAAGAATGGATAATCCGAACATACGGTGGGTCTAGTACCATAGGGTGTGGGGCTAAAATTAGTTTAACTTCCCAAGCTATATGTTTTGGTTTCAGGGCCTCTAACAATGAATCAAAATATGAAGCAGCCTTAGTCAGTCCAATATTAGCCCTAATATATAGGGCAACGAGAGTCTGGTTGATAAATGAATCCCAACTACTTATTGATCATGCTCAGGGACAGTCTGAAGCTAAAAAATAACAATCGATAAAATATTTGTTGATACTAAGGGAAGTTTTTGCAGGATTTAAAAGGTATCCAGTACGAACATGTCCCTAGATCGGAGAATACTATGGCTGATTCTTTCGCAACCATAACCTATTCTGAAGCGTACCGATGGATTATGATGCAAGAGTGCCCCTCAATAGATTCAAGACAAGAGAAGGGTAAAGAGAAAGAAAAAAATATGAGAATATATGTCCTTCAACCCAAATATTGGAGGTATGATATTTTTCAGTTTATTTTTTATGGCGTTCTACCTCCGAATAAAGCCCTATGTATAAGGCTCGTGGGTTCCTGGTATTAAGAGAAGTTCTTTAAAAGAAATCTTTCCGCAGACCCCTCGTGCGTTTCTTAGGGTTTGTAGAATCCCAAAGTGTTCTATCTGAACTACACGATAGGGAGGGCTCTGTCCATTGTGGATTTAAGGCCTTAACCATGAGAGTTCTGTTAGCAAGGTACCATTTACCTAGAATAATGATAGATGCTAAAGATATGGTCAGAAGGTGTGATCCTTGCCAAAGGTACGGAAACACAACCCATGTGCCAGCAGTTCCTATGGAGTCAATATCCAAACCAATACCTTCTGCCAGATAAGGTTTGGACTTGGTACAACCTCTTCCCATGACATTCAGAGGATTAACAATAATAGTGGCAATAGATAATTTTCCTAAGGGGATAGAAGTTGCGCCACTAGCTATAACCATATCAAAGGTAGTTATAAAATTTATCTTATCCAATATTTGTTGCTGATTTGGAATTCATCAATTGATTACTACAGACAACGAGCCATAGTTTGACAATAAGGTTATGGAGACATTTGGCACCTCTAGAAGAATTCAACACTGTTTCTCTTCTCCTTTCCATCCTCAGGTTAATGGGCAGGTTGAATTTGCTAATCGAACTATTCTAACAGGGTTGAAAAAGAATTTGGAAGGATCCGCAGGAAAATTGCCAAACTGTATTCAAAACAATTTGTTGGCCTATCGAACTACTCCACGAACGACCACTCAAGAATCTCCCCTTTTTATTGTTTATGGGATGGATGTGATCACTCCTATAGAAGAGACCTTACCATCTTTTCAAGTAAAATTTTTTGTTGAACAAGATAATGAGATGTCGGTAAGAAATTGGTAAGATTTGATTGAAGAAAAAAGAGTAAAGGCACATTTGAGGGTTGCGTATTATCAGGGATTCATACGAAGCAGGTATGCATCTAAAGTAAAAATAAGGGATTTTCAAATAGGTTATAAAGTGTTAAGAAAAAGTTTCTTACACACGAAGGAAAAACAGTTCGGTAAGCTGGCTCCGAACTGGGAAGGGCCATACATCGTAAGCGGAAAATAAAACAAGGGACGTATAGGCTTTTGGACAAAGAGTGAAATCTGTTGAAGCATCCTTGGGACATTGAACATCTCAAGTTGTACCTCGAATAAAATTATCTTGTATATATTTATTTTGTCCTATATCAATGTAAATATTTTGGGGCATACTATTTCCTACCCTGGTGGCCGGGGGGGGGGGTTTAAATGAGGTGCCCGGTTTTAGATCAATAAATAATTTATGCCGTCTGTCAAGAATTGTGCTGAGCAAGAAGTGATCGGATTTATTCAACACCCTCCATTATTCAAATGAAATATTTTTGAAGTGATTGGATTTATTCAACACCCTCTATCATTCAAATGAAATACCTTCAAAGTAATCAGATTTATTCGACACCCTCTATCATTCAAATACAATATCTTTAAAGTGATCGTATTTATTCAAAACCCTCCATCATTCAAATGAAATATCTTTGAAGTGATCAGATTTATTCAACACCAATCATCATTCAAATGAAATATCTTTAAAGTGATCAGATTTAATAAACACTGTTTTTTTCCAAGTAATCCGATGAATTAAACAATGATTAATCACATCAGAAGAATCAAATACTGGTTAAATATTAAAGCATAAGAATAATGGATATATACTAAGGGAAATTTATATTAAACATTGATCGAAAACATATGATTGACCATCAAACAAAATGCATTGGACATCCATGGACTTTAGTTTTAAAACGATGCAAAATGCATTGGCCATCCAAGGACTTTTGTCTTTAAAATCAAAAGAAAACACAACAACCTTAGGGCTTATTCCCTTCGGTTTTTTCCTTTCCTACATATTTGGTGGGATTCTTGGTGTCAGTACTAGAGCTTTCATCGGTTCCTTTAGGGCTGTTATCGGTCCGGTTCGGTCCGGGTTTTGAAGGAACCGGACCGGACCGCTAAGCTTATCGGTTCGGACCGGACCGGACCGCTAAGCTTTCGGTTCTAATTTTTGGAACCGGACCGAACCGCTAAGCTTTCGGTTCGGTTCGGTTCGGTCCGGTTCGGTTCCGGTTTCGGTTCGAGTTCGGTCCAGTCCCGTTTCGGTCCGGTTCCGGTCCGGTTCGGTCCACTTAAAAAAATAAAATCAATTAAAATTTGATTTTTAATTATTTTTTTATTAAAATAAATGATATAAAAACTAAAGTTTATAAGTTGATCTTTCATTTCCTTAAAAAATTGGTAATTAACTATTAATTTTGGTACTATAATTTATAAAAGAATATATAATTAAAATAAATAATCGGTTTTAACGGTTTTATTGGTCTGATTTCTTATCGGTTCTACCGGTTTATCGGTTTCATCGGTTCGATTCCGTATCGGTTCCTTCGGTCCTATCGGTTTTATCGGTTCGGTTCCTTATCGGTTCTATCGGTTTATCGGTTCTATCGGTTCGGTTTCTAACCGGTTTTTTGTTTCGGTTCCTTATCGGTTTTCGGTTTTTAGAATGGAACCGCGAACCGGACCGTTAAGGTTCGGTCCGGTTCTCAGTCCGGTCCTTATCGGTTCGGTCCCGGTCCGGTTCTCGGTTCCGGAGAACCGTTGACAGCCCTAGGTTCCTTAATCAGAGTCGCTTCGTGAGGAATACCCATGTTTGTCTTCGTCCGACATGGTATGAAAATGTATCTCCTCGTATGGTACGTATATCCATAGAGGCCCAAGGTTTTTCTTGGTAAAGGTCTCATGAAATAGAATAAACATATTAGACTTGACTCCCTCATCCATTTTCTCCAAAGACTCCACCACTCTGGCAGCGTATTTCTCTATTCCTGCAACTATCTCTTGGGCTTGTTTTCTTATTAAAGAATCATTTTTATCTTCTTTCTTTTTGAGAAGATTCTCTAATCTAGCCTTTTCTTCGGATAAAGTATTGATAGTGCTGACATTGGTAGCCTTTCCTTCTCTTTAAATAATGTTTCCACTTTTTATGTGTGTGGAAGAAAGGGAATTCTTCAAGTCTTCATTATTTGTGGTTAGGGAAGATATATATGTTGCTTGTTCCCTAATTTGCCTCTTTAAATCAACTATCAGACGAATATAACCTAAAAAAGCATGACTTAAAGTATCCTACTCACTTGATACCTCGTATGACTCACTATTATAGGTTACAGAATTGCTACGGTGTCTTGAGGAAAGGTCCACTCGAAGTCATCTTTATCCAAATCACTGAAGTACATGTTTTAAAATTTATCCAGATTGACATCTCTTTCGGGAGTTGGCTATTTGGATGTTAGGAATTTTGGAGAAGGAGGGTTAAGTGGAATTTATTTTTGCGGAGGAAGATCACTAAGAATGGGTGAAGGAAGTTCTGAAGGACGAAGTATTATCTCTCGCCCCAAGGTACTTCTTTTTTTTACAGCTCCTCGGTCACTACCTTCCTTGCGCCTCTTGTGATTTTTCTTCTTAATTTGGGGCGGATGATCCAATCCACGAGTTTTCTTTATTTTGACTTCAATTTCCTCTATCAGAACGACGTTGATTCCTCATAGATTATCTGAACCAACCCCTTCGGAAATTTAGTGAGATGAGTCGACTTCAGGTTTCTTGTTGTTGTTGTTCGTGATTTTGTCAAGATGGCTAGGGGCTTTGTTCCAGGGAAAATGAAGTTTGCTATCCTTAGCCTTAGCCCTCTTTAGAATAACATCTGATGGAGGAGGAATGGTCAGTTGCTCCAAAGAAAGGTCTCTACTCCCCGTAGTATTTCATAAATGAGACCTCAGCATGTTTATAAAGGTGACACAATTGTGAAAAACAAGTCCCCAGTTCTCCTATGCCCATTCGTTCAACCTGGCTAAGGTAGCTTAAACTGCCTCTTACTGCTCTGAAATTGTTTTTGAAAATACTACCAGAAGACACAACAATCAATTCGGAATATCAACATAGATTGTCGAGAATAATGAAAATGCAAATGAATACTACTTGAACTTTTACAGCGGCTAGTTAGCTGACTTGGATTGTCAGTGGAGTTTATTTTTCTTCTATTCTCCCATGCTCCACTGATGAAGATAAATTGGGTCCCCATGGCTTCTTGGAATCCAACAAATCATTCACCACCTTGTAGTCATTTCCCATATTGTAATGATAGAAAGAGATGTGGTGGTTCTTCCATAGACTATCCACGTCGGCAAATTGCTCCATAGGTAGGGGAATGTTTGACAACCTAGATGCCATGATACTAGCCAACAAAGTACACGATGCGTTCAGAATCAACTGATTTGGGCACAGTCTTATCAGATGGAAATACATGACTATTTCTGAGTCCAAAGAGAACTGAAGGCCCCACTTGAGCTCTTTAGTATACACCACCAATTTATGGGCCTTGTAGTCCATGAGATATTTTAGAGTGACTGGGAATCTCACCATAAACGACTCTGGATAGCCCCATTTTGTTCGGATCCGGCCCAGTTCAGCAGTATGGGTATATATATATGAAATTGTTTGAAGAGCTATTAGGTACTTCACACTAACCTTGTGGAAGTTTGGCCCACTTTCCCATCAACGCACTCTGAAAGTGACTTAGTGTTGGATAGGCCTATTTTTCCTTTGGTTGTCCAATCTAGTGTGGTGTTTTCTGTTTGCTCGGACGTCTCGAAGGGGGCATCTTCCATATTGTCCTCCATAATCTCCTTAATTGTGTTTGATTGTTGTCCGTATAGATTAGTATCTACTAGGGGCTTTATTGTATCCGAACTAGCATGTTTTAAAGATGGAGGACTGCTTTTGGATTTTGAAAGACGATTTACCTTTCGAGGGGTGGAATTTTCACCATCTATCCCATAGTCAGAAAAGGCGAAGGTTTCCTAACACTGGAAACTGGTTTTTCCTTAGGCAGAGGCTTATGAGATTCTGGAACTGAAGACTCTGACTCTAAAACAGATAGGGTTGGGATAAAAGATGGTTTTCGAATTACTGCTGATCTTGATAATGATGAGCTTTTGTCTGTATTTGGCTTTGTTTTCCTGATCTCTCCACTAGGAGAGGCAGAGAGTCCATCTGTGATTCTTGTTTCTCTTCTTGCTCTTTCCAAATTGGATAAATTTAACCAACCTCCTTTCACTAAAGTGTTTCTGGCTGTGAACATATAAATTTCCCACAAACAATTTTGAAGTTATCAAGCTTTCTCTCTCTAGAAATTATTCTAGTTTTAGAGAGATTAAATAGTAAAACTCGTTTATATAGAGGTGAGAGGTGTGAGAGTTTCACCTAAGGGAGATAAAACGATCAAGAATAATGATTAGGGGCTATGAAGTATGGGGGTTACACCCTAAGTTACTTTTTATCTAGTATGAACATGAACCTAGGAGAGAAAATAAATGAAAGGTCGAACCAAAACGCAACACAAGTCATACTTCAAAAAACTGACTTTTGGAATTCCTAACTATAAATTAATCTCTTCAAATCCGATCAGGATTCAGTTCAAATACAAAACTATATCAGACTTCACCTTGGATATATACCAAGTTTTATTTTTTCGGATTAGCTCTTCCAAAGTATCTTTGCAAGACCTAAATGGGTTACTGATAAGGTCGGATTTCTTTGTCACTGGTTTTGTGCATATATCCGATGAGCATATCTAACATATCCAATACCATACCACACTGAATAGAACGACCAAGTGGATTGTGAGTGAGTAGGATGCTGGTCATTCTCATCTCGGGCTTATGGTTTTTCAGACCCTAGCTAAGTCTATAATCCGACCGGGAAGGCCCATTAATGAACTTGAATAAAAATCTGTAATTGAACAAATTTTTTTACCTTGTATCACAATTCAATCCTTAAAGTTATTTTTACTCATTATTGTTGGATGCAGCGAGCTGTTTTCAAGTTGCATTTACATATGAATGTAAATACATATTAGCCTCGCGAATGATTGAAGAATTAATAAGCTATTGTTTTTAGAAATTACACGTTTATCGAGGTTCTCAACTTTATATTTTACAAGAAGAATATTTGATTTCTCTCCAAAAACAGAGTTCTTCCATGATTAATTTCTCATCCAATCCCTTCAATCTATTAAAGAATTCCTTGTGAAGATTCAAGACTTTCTCTACCTTTTATCGTGGAACAGATTTCAGCATAAAAAATATTATATTCTCAAGTCTGATTCCCAGATATTGTTCTTCGAGATTTCTTTGTTATGGAAGATTTTCCAAAGCTTCATGCTTTAATCAACAATCTTCATCAAAAACGATAATCAAGAGAGGTTGATGACATGCTTCCAAGAGTTCAAACCTACCTGAAACAAGGAAAATCGTATGTTGATACTATATGCAGTCATAAGGAAAAAAATGAATGTAAGACAACGTATAATTATTATAAAACATATCACATTTCTATAAAATTCCAACAATGTGTCAATGACTCTTTGATGAAATAAATGAAATACAGTCTCATTGGAAAGTTTAAACATAACATCTCCAGAAATCAAATAATAAGTGATTTTATCCAAAAAATGAAACTCAATATTGAATGTAACGTCTATGTCTTGGATTCTAGACATCTGCTTCTTGAATTCTCTTCTGAAGATGATCTGTGTAAAGTTTGGGCCAAGAACATCAGGTATATAAGAGATTATGCAATGAGACTCATTAAATGGACTCCACATTTTAATACTAAATTTGAATGCTATGTAAGCCCAGTCTGGATCAAATTTTAAAGAATTCATGAATTCTTCTTCTATAAAAACATAATTTTCTCAATAGTTGAAGCAATTGGTAGTCATCTGAAAATCAAAATACCAGAAAAGAACAGGGTTTATCACAATTCTTGTTTGGCTGGGGTTGAAATAGATCTAAGTCAGAAGATTCATCATAAGGTTTGGGTTGGTTTTGGTGAAAACCAGGGATGTTGGATAAGTTTAAGTTACATGGACCTTCCAAAGTATTGTAAACAATGTTACTATATTGGTCATGATACTAGAAACTGTAAAAAGGTTAAAGGCAACTATCAGCAAAAGGAAAATACATACATGACAATCATTGGCTCTTAAAGTTCTGTTAAAACTGAAAATGTCGGGTACATAAACAAAGATAACAAGAAAGATTTAAAATCAACCGTCGTCGATCCAAATCAAGAAAATAAGTTTAATGCTTCCACCAACAAGAATATTGACTATGAATCTAATCAATCCAATAATAAAAGGAAGGAATGTTGTACATAAATCAATTCTGACAGGACTCCAAAAGATGATGAGATAATATTTGATATCCAATCTCTGGAAAAAGTTTACAACTTAGAGTATGAAAACGTGACGTCTGAGATTACTACTCTAAACAAAGAAGGCATATGAAGCTTTCCAATAACTCCAGCGCAGAAGATTAAAGAAAGTGATACAGAATTCCAGAAAGTGTTGAACAAGAAACTCAAATATGCCAGAGGAATGAAAAAAGGCTAACAGTTTAGCTATAAAATCTCTAAGGATTTCAGGGACTAACAAGAAGAACAAATTTATTTCTAGATGATAAAGATCATGAACTAGAAGATTAGAAGAATTTGTAATAAGTCTACTGTAAAAAGACTCAATTCCTATTGTTTCAATGGATCAAATTAAGCTTGTAGCAATCCAAGAGCATTTCATCAACGTGGATAACATGACTATTACTGCATCCACGATCGGTTTGGAAAATTTTAACTGCAAAATCTACTAGTTTTTCTGGAATAATGAATTCACTATTAAAGTTGTATTAAACCACCCTCAACATTTTCACACTATAATATTTGGGGTTAATCGTAATATAAGATTTCTACTAACAACTGTATATGAAAAGTGCCAAAGGTAAAACAGGTTGGAGCTTTGGAATTCTCTGAGATACATTCTCAACTACTGCAGCTAAAAAGGAATGGATCATAATTGGGAGATTTCAATTTAATCACATATCGTGATGAGCATATTGAATGTCTTACCTACTCAATGGACAACATTGAAGAGTTTAATGAGATTATAAGCGACTGTAACTTGGCAAATGCAGGTTACTCTGGCTCTAAGTAAACTTGGAATAAGAATTCTAAGTAAAAAGACTTGACATAGATTTATTTAACTCTGTATGGACTAATAAATTCAATGAAACTAAAGTGATTCATATGGTTAGAACATGTTTTGACCATATCCCATTATGCATCACCATTAGTAACAAAATAGCTAATCATCCAAAAAGATTTAAATTCGTTGACATGTGGACTCTGAACAGTGAGTTCCTCTCTTTTGTTGAGAAAAACTCGAATAAGTATCTTGTTGGTTACCCACTCTATGTTTTTCTGGAAAACTCTAAACAAACTAAAACATGCGCTAAATGACTGGAACAAAACTCACTTTAGCAACATTTTTTATAAAGTTCAGGAATCATAGAACAATGTTAAAAGTATGGAAGTTCATCATCAAGAAGTTAACAACCCTTAGTCCAAAGCGGAGCTATCTAAAGCTAATAAAAATATTCCATTATCTAAAGCTACTGGTTTTAGAAGTGTTATTCTACCTGGCTAAAGGATATGGACAAGAACACAAAAAATTTCCATTATTATTATGCCAACAAAAAAAGAAGGAAGAATAACACCAACAACATTAAGGAATGAGACAACTGGATTACTGACAATGGGCTTATTGGGCAATCAGTTGCTATTTATTTTAAATATATTCTTACTAAAATTTCGAGCAAGGAAGATGAGGATAATCTCATGGATAACTCTATATTTGATAACATTCTTAAAATTATATCTAATGATGATAATTATTTATCTCATGTCTAATCCTAATGAGGGTGAAATTCAAAATATTATTTCTAACCTTAATCCATCTAGTGTTGCAGTCATCTCAAGTGTTTAAGGTGCACATCCCTAAACATTCCATTTAATGATAACATCGTAATAGCAAAGAGCTCATTTATGACATTGACAAAAATAAGAAAGCCAATAATATCATGATACAAGTTGATATGTCTAAGGCTATTGATAAGATATCTCACAGATTCAACACAAAATATTAGCAACTTTTGGTTTTGCTTTATCTTTTGTTAAGTTGATAATAAGCCTTATTAGCTTTGTATATGTTTCTATGTTTATTAATGGAAATGTTTTTGATTATTTAAATACTAAAAAATATTTGAGACATGGAGATCCCCTCTCCCCTAGTCTCTTCATTCTGGTAGAAGAATTTCTAATCAGAGGGTTGTATAAGTTGTTAAATGCTGACAGATCTATGGAATTTTCATCTAGTAGTAACATAGTGATAATTTGCGGATAACATTCTTATCTTTACTAATAGTTTGGATTCGACTATCATCAGTCTTGGAAAATTTCTTCAAACTTATCAGAATGTGTCAGGTCAAGTAATCAATAATGAGAAGACCAAAATTATCATGTATTCTAGGCTTAACAACACAAAGATTGTTGCCTTCACTAATCTATCTAGTTTTAGTTCCATCTCTCTACCAACTAATTATCTTAGCATCAGTTTAAACAATAATAACAAGGCCAGTAACTACATTAATCTAATCAACAAGATTAATAGCAAGATAAAGGACTGAGAGAACAAGAACTTATATATTAGAGGAAGGTTAATCCTTATCAACTCGGTCCTCATAGATATTCCAACATACTGGACTCAATGTTACTCATTAAAAGGATATAGAGTACTTTAAATAAATTTCTGTGGGGATCTACTATTAATGAAAACAGAATTCAATGGCTTTATCGACTGCTTTGTGTAAACCTTTTATTGAAGGTGGTATTAACATTCGTAATCTAGCTGATATACAAGACACTTTTGTTTGTAAATTGTGGTACAATTTTAGGAAAAAAAGACAGTTTATGGGCCAAGAGCATGCAAAGCATTTACTTCAAGAATCTTCATCCATTACAGATATCCTACATTAAAGTTGGATCTCGTACTTATAGAGGATTAGCAAAAATAAAACAGATTGCTGAGCCCAACATAAGATGGAACTTGGGCAAATGAGAAATTGATTTTTGGCTCGAAAAATAGGGTGTTCAATCCCCTCTTATTATTCGGAATGATAACTTGGATAACTAATTGTATATGCATTAGAAATTCAAAGATTTCTGGAAAGAAAACTCTTGGGATATTAACAGGTTTAAAGTCTTCCTTACTCAAGCTACTATGGACAAGATTCACAAGACTTCTATCAATATTAATTTTGAAGATTCTATTACTTGAAATCTTTCTAAGGATTCAAACTTTAGCACAAAGGATACCTAGAATCATATTAAATGCAGACATAAGAGGTTAAGTTTTTTTGGAAAAAATATGAAATTTTATAACTCTTAGAAAATTCTCCTTTGTGGTTTGGAAACTCCTACAAAATTTCATTTATGTTGACACGATTTTACCAAAAAGATAGTTAGTTTTGGCTTCTAAATGTCATTTCTGTTGTAACATAAAATCTCCTAAACATCTTTTCATTAACTGTGATTTTGCTTGGGGCGTTTGATGTCATTGTGATGATATATTTAAAATCAAAATTGACAAGTTTATGACCATTGTTCATATGGTTAGAGTTTGGTTTTGGTCTACTCCCATGATGGTTATGCTAAAACCATTATTCATACAATTATCTTATGTGTAATTTGGAAAGCTAAAAGAAATGCTAAATTTAATAACAAGAATAAAAGTCTTGAGTTTACTATCAAATATATTAACTATATAATTTTCGGTCTATATCAATCTAATAATCTCAGGTCTCAGCACAAGAGGAAAGACTTAAAAGCAACAAATGAAATCAGATGTATAAACTACATTACAACTAAAAGAAAGCATAGTTACCTGAAATGGAGTCCGCCTGGTCCTGACTATCTAAAGTTAAACACAAACAGTTCCTGTCGGTCTGCTAATCTGCAATAAAAATTGATGGACTAAAGTTGAAACTCAAACTGACTCAATGATGTTCGTTAACCTCTTATTAAATGGTAACTATTCTTGGTCCATTAAGCCGATTCTGAAATGTTGTATACGAATAATAAAGTCTATTATGCCTATATCTCACATTTCCAAGGTCCAAAATAAAGCAGCTGATTAGCTTGCTAAATGGACCCTCAAATGTAAAATGAAAACTCAAGTTTTAAATTACCAAGCTCCTAATCCATTGACAACTATCTCTTTTAAAAAGTATGAGTCTGGATTATTTTAATTTTGAAGAGTAATTCCCTCTCGAGATCATCTCTTTTCTCAAAATGTGAATTAATAATACTGTCGAAATTGAATTTACATTCTCATTGATTCAATAAAAGTAATCGTACCTTTAGCTTTTAAGCTGATTCTCATCTTGGCCTTCAGGATCCTGCATAAGTAAATCTCAGTTTCTAATGTAATGATTTGTGCTTTTTATGTTAACCTAGCAATCTCTTTTTTTAATTGGAATGGTTAGTGCCTTTTGTGTTAACCTCGGGTGCACGCCTTGCTTGACATCAACCAGAATTTTCATTCTCAAATTGCAGGTAGTCAATGAAGAAATTGCAGAAACTCAAAGAAGAAATTTCCAGGATTGAATTGTATGTGTATTAATAGACTGGAGCTTAAATGATAAAAACATCTCTCCTTCGTGCATATAGAAATTTCTTATATGTTAGCCTTTAAAACCCTTATAAAACCTTTCTCTTTTGGCCTATATTCTTTAATAAAATTTTATTTTATAATAAAAGTAAAAGATTGCAGTTACTTATATTACGCATATAAATTTTTTCAAATATTAGAACATATCATGTATTAAGATATGGATTTAACGGACCCGCTTTCACTCGTTACGTTGGCATTAACTCAAACATTATAAGTTAGACTATATCACTATTTTTACTAAATGTTATGTTTTCTCACTTTTTTGTCTATTTAATATCATCATAGAAGTAAAAGTTAAATAATTTTCCGTTCCTGCAAATCAAGTTATATAATTTTCCGTTCCTGCAAATCAAGTAAACCATTGTAGCATGTTGTATAAATCTTAATCACTTATATTTATATAAAGAGTTTTATGTTGCAAATCAAGTAAACCATTGTAGCATGTTGTATAAATCTTAATCACTTATATTTATATAAAGAGTTTTATGTTGTATAGATCTTAACCAGCTATATTTATTTATGTTGGATAAGAATATGGAGTTTGATATTTATCAAGATGTACCAACATTCGTCTTACGGCTAAAAGCTGTGTCAAATTGTGTTTGACATCTATTGTATTTGTACTACATAGATTTTTCATTCTGATGACGCGGCGGAAATAGAAGAAGAAGCGACGATAGATGAAACCCTAATTCAAGGGTAACATGATGAAACCCTAATCAAGGGTAACAAAAATTGAAATTTTCAGAGATAAAAATATATTATTCCAAAAACTTAAAATAACTTAAGGCATACGAGCCTTTATATAATAGTTTCTCAAAACCATAAATTATAATACAAGGAAATAAAATAAATATTTTAAAATAAAATAAATATTTTAAAAATAAAATTAAAAAGGCTTTTGTTTGGACTTTCTGGGCGACATCATCTCCTGGTTGACAAGAATTCGTCCTCGAATTCACAGCACCATCACCATCAAGAACCTAAATTATATTCAATCGTTAGATTGGAAATTATAATTGTTGACCTTATCCGAATAAGATAATTCTTATGAGTGTTCCTTATTCGAAGTCACATTGAAGCCATCCAAGGAAAAAAAATAGTTTCGAAAACCTTTTCATAGCCCGAAGACAACATCCTCATGTCCAGTTGATGAAAAAAAATGGTTTTGAAAACCTCTTCATAGCCTGAGACAACATCTCGATAATCAATGTTTACCTTGATTCGACAATTGGTAGCCAATTTAAACTCATTCAGTAACCGGTCAATATGATCGTCATTGAAACGCTTAGTGTGTCTCCCGCATACCAAACGATCTTTGAGATCTTCATGGCCGTATGTTGTTCTCTCCTTTAGACCGTGAGATGAAATCAAGATTCAGAAACATGCTTGACCCGTAGCAGGAACTGAGGCTCTGATACCAAACTGATGACGCAGCGGAAATAGAAGAAGAAGCAAGGAAACCCTAATTAAGGGTAACATGATGAAACCCTAATCTAGGGTAACAAAAATTGAAATTTTCAGAGATAAAAATATATTATTCCAAAAACTTAAAATAACTTAAGGCATATGAGCCTTTATATAATAGCTTCTCAAAACCCTAAATTATAATACAAGGAAATAAAATAAATATTTTAAAATAAAATAAATATTTTAAAATAAAATAAATATTTTAAAATAAAATAAATATTTTAAAATAAAATAAATATTTTAAAATAAAATAAAATAGAATAAAATCAAATCTTAATATGATTAAATTTGATTTAAATACATAAGATATTTGAATAAAATAAAATAAAATTATATAATAGCTTCTCAAAACCCTAAATTATAATACAAGGAAATAAAATAAATATTTTAAAATAAAATAAATATTTTAAAATAAAATAAAATAGAATAAAATCAAATCTTAATATGATTAAATTTGATTTAAATACATAAGATATTTGAATAAAATAAAATAAAATTAAAAAACCTTTTGTTTGGACTTTCTGGGCTACATCACATCCCAAAACGAATCATTGTATTTTATAAATATTGCACTTACGTGTAAATTAACCTAAAAATATTGCATTCGGTGTTACTCTAACGTGCAAATTAATCTAAAACTGATATGGATCACTCAAATCTACTTCTCTTTATTCCAAATACGATCACTTATTAAACTCTACCAAAAAAACCTTTATTCAGAGTTTCTCCATTTTAGCTTTAACTTTTACATTTTACTTTAACATTCTATTTAACCTAATTAACACAAATATTTATTTTTAACACAAATATTTATTTTATTATTTTTATATTAACTCATTTACTGGTTAATCTCTTCTTTAAAACCATAATTCTTCTCTTTAGCATGGCCAACGTTGGAGTTTTTTTTCCTTCTCTATTTTTCTACTAAATAGATTATCTTCTCTTCTACCTAATCCATTATCTTTTCTTCTACCCAAACCATTATCTTCTGCACACCCTAAAACGTTTACCCCCAAATGTTAGTTATCGATTCCAGTAAAAGTATAGATTCCAGCTACAGTAGCAGCAGCACCATCAGATTTACCCCCAAATGTTTAGTTATAACGCTAGTATAAGAAATTCAACTGAATCCTCTCTTCCAAAATCTTCCAGAGAAGATCTATTCAAAGAATCATCTCAATACAACGAATCGACCAGATACAACGACGATCGAGTTAGTTTGCCGACCACTTAATGGATCTGAACAAAAATTCAAGAACAAAAACAAAATATATTACGACCAGCGACGAATCTCATGTCGCAGGTGTGGGCAATGGCTCCAGCGACAACGAACGGTGGAAACGCCTTCTGTATGCTTCCTGTATCTAGGTCGTAGCAGAACCACATATATGGTCGTTCAACCCCACTCACTAATCAGGTTCGAGTTGGGTCGTATCGATTCAATTCAGGTTGACGTTAATGCATCAACAATTAGGGTTAGAAGTAACATAGAGTAATAATAATATTGAGGTTTTGAGTGGGTATAATGGTAGGATTGAGGATGATAATGTGTTATACAGAAGCTTTATCTTTTGTTTTCTTTCATATAATAGTAAACTTTTTCTGTTCAAAGATCTTGAATTTGTCGACGATTCGAGTTGCAAACAATTCTCATGATATCCTGAGAATTGTTCAGAAAATCCTGAGTTGCAAAATAATTCTCATGATATCTTGAGAGTTGTTCAGGAAATCCTGAGTTGCAAACAATTCTCATGATATCCTCAGAGTTGTTTAGGAAATCCTGAGTTGCAAACAACTCTGAGGATATCTTGAGAATTGTTCAGAAAACCGTGAGTTGCAAACAATTCTCATGATGTTATGAGAATTGCAAACACCTCGAGGTACCAGCAGTTACGTATGGTCGGGGGTATTTTTGTCCAAATTTCAATTCGAGGTACCAAGTTACACTATCCAAAAAACGGGTACCACTGGATAATTAAATAGTTGAGAAGATGTTTACTGGCACTTTTCTCTAATTTTAATAACGGATTGATATAAATGTATATTGCCTGCAAAGTGTTTGTTAAAATGCCAAAAAAAAAAATACTCGACTAATCTGTGTAGTTTGAATTGATAGACATTCATGTGTGTGAAAATGTAATTTTTTTTAATTAAGTATTTATATGTTATAATCAGATACGTAATTTGTATTAATAGAGCATGAATGTGTGTAAAAATTTAATTTGTTTTAGTTAAACATTTATATAATATAATTAGTTAGGTTAATAGTTTAACTAAAAGTTTATAATAAAAAAAAGGTTAAGAAAAAAAACAATAAATAAAGGTAAAAGGTAAATATATTACAGGTAAATATAAAAGATGTAAATCAAGTTAAATAAAAAATTAAAAGTAAAAGATAATTATATATAAAAACTAATAAATAAATAAATAAAAGTATTTTAGATACATTGAAGGGATGAGATTATTTGAAACAATTATGAGTGGATTTGGGTGACACATGTTACTTTCCTGTTAATTTGTACAGGGAAGTGATGTAAAGTATAAAAATTTTAACAATATTGACTGGTTTTGAAGATCGAAAAACTTTAATAACACGAATATAAACTACGTGAAACACCGAAAATTCCAAAACTCCACTCGCCTATAAATCAAACTATGAAACACTTTATATCTATCTGCATTCTCTATCTAACACAGTCTTTCTCCTACCTCGACATATATTTCTATACAAATTTAATAACAAATGTAGAAATTTATAATTCAATATAAGATTTTGATAAAAAGTAGAAAAAAAAAAAGTAATGGTGCAACTCGATGGTTGTGTAAGTTAGCTTAACCTCTTCAACGAAAGATTTTTATAGTTATTTAAAATCTAATCAATTTTATTTCCTTCCTGAAAGATTTTTGTAGTTATTTAAAATCTAATCAATTTCATTTCCTACCTTTAATGCTGAGTTGCTGTATAGCTCCTAAAATGTTTTTGTTAAAGCTACTCATATGTATTTGGCTAAGTAGCCTAAACCATAGAGTCAAATAAAAGAAATATTATTCTAGAACTATATTTATCTATATGCTATGTCCATTAACGCGGATAATATACATTGATTTTAAGGCTGATAGTGAATTAAGCTGTTCAACAGAATTTGGTTTGCGATGGGTTAAATTAAAATATGAAAGAACATCACTACAATGTATATATATGGTTTGATATTAAGCTTTAACATTGAAGAATCGAACATTAAGCTTTAACATTGAAGTTGTTGGATTCTTCGTAGAAAACCGTGTTTAAATTTTCATTGAAGTTTTGTAAACTATTTTTAATTTAAATTATTTTTGATGTTTTTAAAAAACAATCAATTAGATAAAATCAGAGATGTTCTGTCTTTTGAACATAGAAAATGGAAATCGTTTTCGTGCTATTCTCTTACCAACCTAACTTAATATTATAAGTATTTCGACCAATAGATTAGGTTTGACATTTAGGGTAGTTAGTGTCTCTGAAATAAAACGGGAAATATTAAATTTTAAATAAAACGACTATAATTTGAAATTTGAATAAACATTCAAATTTTCAAAATTTGAAATTCGGTTGACTTGCAACAATAGCCAACCAGAGGCTCTGGCCTTTGGACGTCGCTAGGGCCGGAGATCCTATTAATTACGATATAATCTAACAAGTGTGTACACCGCACTCTACGACTTGTTCGATAATGTATCAGGATTAAATTAATCGACTAGTCGATCCAATTACACTAAAATATCTAACATTCTTTTTTATTTTTTATTTTTTTTAAGATAAGATTATGGAGGCATGACAAGATAATTTAAAAAAGAAAATGGTTGAATTATTTTCATTAGTACAACAAGATTTCAACTTTGTTTCTGTAAATACGGAATTTCTGAAATGTAAGATCAAAACACTCGGACATGCGTACGAACATCTAAAATTCAATGTGGATGAGTCGAACATAATTCAAATTGGAATAACTATTTCCAATGGTATAGAAATTGTTTGCAATGGTATAGAAATTGTAGCTGCTACCTGATAAGTATCCCGAGATGTTAAGCCAAAAAAATCACCACAGTTCTTGGTTACAATTACAATTCTTTCGAATGAATTACATTCCACGGTTTTTATGATTTTATAAAAATTATATTTATTTAAATATTAATCTGAAATATATATATAAAATCCAAAATTACTTTTTTATTTTATTGTGATCCAACTTGTTTTTTTTCACATCCAAAGCACATTTTTGCTCTCAAAAAACCGAAACTCATTCTCGCAATTTTTTTTATTCTCTTACTTTCACTCTCCAAAAATCCAATTTTTTTATTGTTCAAGAAACCCCATATCCTATTGTTCTTGCTCTAACGGATGATTCTTCCTTTCATAAGCGATTATCACTCTCACCCACGATTCTTGCCGCAAACCTTGATTATAAAGTAAGTTTCTCCTCAGCTCCCTTTGTTCGGTGGTCTTTGTAGTGTTAGGGTGGTGACTAAAGTCCCACATCCCACATCGGTTAAACATGGGAAAGATCAATGGTATATAAGTAAGAACATATCTCAACTAGTATGAGGCCTTTTGGTAGTGGACCAAAGGAAAATCCGTGAGGGCCTTCGGGTGCCAAAGCGGATAATATCATACTAGTGTTGAGATCGGTTGTGTTCCGTACTTATATACGGAGGGGGAACCTGCGAAACCTTATATTCACACAACCCATATTCCCAACATGTGGTATCAGAGCTTCAGGCCCAGACGGAATGAGATGGTGGTAAAATTTTATATTCACACAACCCATATTCCCAACATGTGGTATCAGAGCTTCAGGCCCAGACGGAATGAGATGGTGGTAAAATTCTCGGAGATCGAACATGATGAAGTTAGACGCCATGCTCAATGTGATCTGTTCTAGATATCCTAGTTCAGAGTGCCCGCGGCTCATCAAGCGGTGGTACTTGATTGGAGTGGGGAGTGACGCTAAGGAACAAGAAATAGTGGTCTAATAGGAGGTACTTGATTGGAGTTGATTGGAGTGGGGAGTGACGCTAAGGAACAAGAAATAGTGGTCTAATAGGAGGTGAACAGTAACATTCGTAGTGCCTCTATGGTCAGATAGTCTTCCAACCTGATTAGAGTGGGCGGATGAAAGTCAATTGAGAGGAGGCTAAAGTGGTACTTTGTTCGAGAGGAGGATTTGTTAGGGTGGCGACCAAAGTCCCACATCCCACATCGGTTAAACATGGGAAAGATCAATGGTATATAAGTAAGAATATATCTCAACTAGTATGAGGCCTTTTGGTAGTGGACCAAAGGAAAAGCCGTGAGGGCCTTCGGGTGCCAAAGCGGATAATATCATACTAGTGTTGAGATCGGTTGTGTTCTTACTTATATACGGAGACGTCCGGTCCGGACGGTTCGGACCCCATATTCCCAACATGTAGCTCATCAGATCCCTCTGATTCTGATTCTCAGCACAAATTCAATCTCTTTTTTGGCTCGCTTTTTAGGTGCCTCAGTTGCACGAATCACTTTAAGTCCCTCTTGGGCTATATTGTTTCCTTTTTAGTCCCTTGTTAAGATTTCTTTTGTAATGAGTCAATTATTATTAATATCATTCCCCATTTTGGAAAAAAAACCATATCCTTTCATTCTCGCTCTAACAGACGATTCGCCCTCTTATTAACGATTATCAATCTCACCTACGATTCTTGCCACAACCTTAGTTATAAGGTAAGTTTCTCGATTATGTTTTATTACTAGTATATTTTCATTTCGATTTTTTAATTGGTTTAGATGATTATGGTTTCCTCATTTATTCTGATATTAAGTGTCGAGATTGGTGTAACTATTCATCATTTCTACTATTTTATGTGGATTTGTTGTCTTTTATTTTGTTGTTTATATTAAATTTTGGTGATCGGTGATGAGATTGTTATTTATAGTACTACTCATTTCTACTATATAGTTTTGTATATATTGTCATTTGTTTCAGTTTTGTGTCTTTTTGTCGATTTTAGGTGATTGGTGATGAAGTTTCTTCCTATAAACTTTAGTTGTATCTATTGTATTAATTGTAATTGTCTTTCATTTTTTTGGTTTTCTATTAGTTTGTGCAAATCATATATGCATTTGGTTGCAGTTTTGTTCTGCAATATTTTCTTCTACGACGATGATATGGTTTATTTTTTGCAGCGAAGAATCTTATTCTCGCTTGATTCAAGTTTGTGACCTTGCTTAATGAGCGTGTAGTGGATTTGTGAGATTTTTCCAATAACTTCCTCTTTTCTGAGGACATTGACAAGAATAGAACGTTTCTTTTAGTTATAAGTTGCAGAAACTCGATAATATTATGGTTATTTCTACTATAACAACAACATTGACCAAATAATATCTTTTTAAATTTCAGGTGTTGTATCTAGTTTTTTTTTTAAGTTTTCTATGTTTTAAATACAATTGAGGCTTAATAATAAATGAATCTTTGTGTCACTCTGTAATTTTGTATGACTTGTAAATGTCGAAAATATGTTTCTACTTCGATGTGTGGAACTCTAGTTTTTGTGGTATCTCGATGATCAATGTGTATACTATCAAATTACTGCTTTGGTTGTGTAACTAATGTATAAAATTTACAAAAATATAGCATTTGAAAACTGGTTGACACTATAAGGTGCTTATGTATAACCGACATAAGCATTATTGACATTTCTTAGTTGTCTTTTCTGATTCAACTTTTTAACTTATAGAAATATGTTACTTATCTACAATTTATCCAACTATCGGATAAAAAATAATTTTAGATTTACTATGACATGGTTTTTTTTCTATGAACTTCAAGAAGCTTAATTCAATTACTCTTGTCGTTCGACTTTAGTAGTGCTTCCTCTATTAATTTGAAAAATATCTTAGGATGTCTGCATCAGATAGAAATTTTAAAAATATACCTTTAGACTCCTTGAATTG
Organism: Limnanthes douglasii subsp. nivea; assembly: GCA_036936605.1. Classification (NCBI taxonomy): domain Eukaryota; kingdom Viridiplantae; phylum Streptophyta; class Magnoliopsida; order Brassicales; family Limnanthaceae; genus Limnanthes; species Limnanthes douglasii. The sequence continues at coordinate 118,861,352 of JAUPFV010000001.1, forward strand.
CATGTATGTTAAAATATATATAATTTATGCACATAGTTCAGTTAGTGCATGTTAGTTGCATGATGTTGACTGTGTTTTGTATTTCTTCATTCATTTTCATACCCAATGTTGTGTTCCCTGATATAACTATTAAAAAATCAATCGAATTAAAAGACTAATAATATCTTTTTAAAACTCTAATAAATAAAGATAGTTAAAACTTGTGCCAAAAAAGATAACAAAAAAACAGATTAAGGACAAGAAAATAGTGATAAAACCTGGATCTCATGGTCCTTTAATTTTCAGACCGAATATATAGTCTCTTTTAAAACTACTCATAACAACAGAAACAAACCAACGACATATCGCAACGACATATTGAAGCGCTCGAACCCACCCCATCCTACAACCTACTAAAAGGTGGTTTGAATTAAAAAGAAGATACATCGTGAGAAAGTCTTAGGAGATCACCATAGAGATTATAAAAATGTACAACAATGAAAGAAAAGTCTTCACTTTGGCTGGAAGAACTATACCATTCGCAAGAAATGATGTAATAGTCATTTTTGGAATAAACTATGGTACTAAAAAGATCAAAAGTTCGGAGTGTTAAAAAACATAATCAAGTATCATCTCAAGATACTTTCGGGAGGTTGAAGAGTACAAGAAGAAGAAAGAAGTCAAATATATCACGAAGAAGAATTTGAAGAATTTAATAAAAGTTTATATAAAGATTGACGAGGTTGAAGTTGTCAAGGATGTCTACATGTGGTGACAATGTGTCGAAATGTTTAGCAAGGTTCATTGAATCCAAATTTGAAGTCCTCTACAAGTATGACAGGAGACAAATTACCGTAGAAACATTTATGAACTCAATCAACAAGAAATATTGACAACACCAACAAAATATAGTGGGTTGTGTGGAGATGTTGATTATAATTTAAAAGTTTAGAAAATAAAAATTACAAAAATAAACTTATTAAAATCGATATTTATACTAACTTTATAAAATATTTCTCTACAACTAGTTTTGTTGGAGAACACAATGGTTTGTATATTCAAATGTGACTTTCCACGGTGCTTGAGATATGAGAGAACTACTTGGTTCCAACTCCAAGACAAGGTTAAGGAGTTAATATGAGATGTTGTACTATCACATATAAAATAAATTATAATTTTAAAAAAGAATTCAATAAACTAACATTAATAACTTTACTTCTGTTAATTTTAATAAATACGTTATTTTTTGTACCTGCTGGCTCTTTTTTATGATTTCATTCTTTTTTGATAAATTGTGATTATTGGTTCTCATATTTCTATATACGTTAGTCGTTAGTGTTATAAATATTTCATTCATCATATTGTATTCTAGATTTTGTTTATTTGTGGTATTCTCTTATGTTTTCATGTTATATTCGGTGCTTAAGGCTATATTTCTATTATATTTCTCACACATCTCATTTATGCTTATATTTTCATTATTTCCTAGTTTATTTTGGTATTAGGTGATGATATTGTTGTGATTACTAGTTATCTTTTCAATAAATTAACAATAATAACTTTATTCGTCATAATTTTAATAAATATATTGTTTATTTTGTTGATGATTAAGGATTATAAGGTGAATTGGTACTCACTATAGATGAGAATGATCTAATGGTTAGAGGGCATCTCTCAAATGATGAAAAAAATAATGAAGAAAACAACAAAGATGGTGAAGAAGCTAGTGAATAAAAGGAAAATAATGAAGATAAAGAAGAAAAAAATGATGATGAAAATGATTGAAATGATGATAAATCTAAAAATCCAAAATATGGAGTAAGAACGAGAAGTGTTACTCAAATGGAAAGAACGAGAAGTGTTACTCAAATGGACAAGAGGAAAATGAAAACAGTCTAACGATGAAAATGAAAAAGAAAATAAATAAAAAATAAGATGAAGTAGATGAGGAAAAAGAAAGAAACAAGAATAATAATTTGCAAAAAATAATTATGAAAGGAATGAAGAATGAAGTGATGTCACATGTCTCTTGCATGAGATTGATGAAATAAAACTTAATACAAGATAAAAAATATATTATTAATATCAATAATTTTTAAATAAATTATTAGTTTACTACATTTCTGTTAATGTTTGAGTCTACTAATATAAAGTAAATGCTCAACAAAATGACTGAAGAGCTTCACAAAATCAAAAAACAGTTGAATAAGCTTTATGTCCTAGTGCTTAACAAAAATTCACAGGCTTGAAAAGTATAATATCCACAACTTTTCATGTTATTCAGTTTTTAATAATATTCGTGTTATTTAATAAAAATAATACATTGGATTATAAAAACAAAGAATAAAAGAGCTTCAATATACTTTCAGATAGGATTGACACTTATACAACTTGACACTTGATACAACTGGTCTAGTATGTGTATGTATACTTGTCTATAAGCTGCTTATTTTGGCAGTTTTGAGCTATCTAGTTAAATAGAAAAAATATGACACAAAGGATATATTAGTCACTCCTCCCAAACCTTACTTCCAAGACATCATTTAACAATGCCTAGGCCTCATTCACCAGACATTTGTTGTTAACATTAATTTTTAATGTTAACAAGTAGTATTTTTTGCATCTTTATTTAATGAAATAATGTGGTTTTTCGAATAAAACATGTATTTTTTCTTTAGGATTTCGAATAACACGTTTGAATTTTCACAAGTATCATTGTTTCCTTATTTGATTTGGATTGATAATAAGAGTAGTAAATAGTTATCAATTTTGACATTGCAGATAATTAATGTATTTGTTTCATACATATAACGAATGTGTCAAACATTCCATGAGAGTGATTCACAAACACCACAATATGTTATATTGTTAATAACATCAATGGTATATGGATTTTTATAAACGACATTCACACAAATATGTTATTTTATAATATATATTTTATTAATTTGTTTTATGTAAAATCAATGTTTACAAAGAAATAAAAGAAATGAGGAAAGTTAATAGATGACAAAATAAGAGATGTCAACCTCATAAATATTATTAACAATAGAATAGTTTATACTAATTCACAAAACATAGAAGGATGCAACTAAAAACCACTGGACATTAATTCGTATTGACATAATGCAAAATTATTTATTTAATATAGCTCCTTGCGTCCATGAAGTGCCAATACAAGGGATAAACTATCTAAATGCAACAATGGGGATGGTAAGTTTAATCATATATATACAAATGTTAAAAATCACTAGTAGTCATATATGTATACCAACTGTCGAAAAACAGTTTTCGTGCTCACTTTAATATTAATAATCATCCCTTGTGTTTCAATAATGTTGCACTTTAGTCCTCCTCGTGTAATTGATAACGCGGCGGAAATAAAAAATAACAACGATAGATGAAACCCTAATTTAAGGGTAACCTGATGAAACCCTAATCTAAGGGTAACAAAAGACTGAAATTTGTTGAGATAAAAAATATATGATTCCAAAAACTTAAAATAATTTAAAGTATATGAGGTTTTATATAAGAACTATTCAAAATCCTAAATTAAAATATAAAGAAATAAAATAAATATTTTAAAACAAAATAAAATAAAATCTTAATATAATTAGATTAGATTTAAAACACAAGATATTTGAATACAATTAAATAGAAATAAATAGATTTTTGTTTGGACCAACTAGGCTACATCATCATCTCCTGGTTGACAAGAATTTGTCCTCGAATTCACAGCACCATCACCATCAACAACCAAAATTATTTTGTTTTATTGTTTTCAATTGATACATTGGGAATTATAATTGTTGGCTTTATCAGAATAAGATAAATTCTTATCGAGTGTTCTTTATTTGAAGTCACATTGAAGTCATCCGGTTGATGAAAAAAATGGTTTTGAAAACCTTTTCATAGGCTGAAGACAACATCCCCATGTCCAGTTCATGAACAAAAAATAGTTTTAAAAAACTTTTTCATAATGTGAGACAACATCCCCATGTCCAGTTGATGAAAAAAATTTGCTTACGAAAACCTTTTGATAGCCTGAAGACAACATCCCATGTCCATTTAATGAAAAAAAAATAGTTTTTAAAACTTCTTCATAACCTGGGACAACAACTTTATAAGCAAGTTTTACCTTGATCCAATGATTGGTAGCCAATTTAAACTCCTCTAGTAACCCATCAATACGATCGTCATCAAAATGCTTGGTGTGTCCCCTCATACCAAATGACCTTCGAGAACTTCATGACCATAGATGTTGTTCTCTCTTTAAGACCTTGAATCAGATGAAATCAGAATTCAGAAACATGCTTGCCTCGTAGCGAGAACTGTGGCTCTGATAACAAACTGATGACGCAACGGAAATAAAAGAAAAACCAACGATAGATGAAACCCTAATTTAAGGGTAACATGATGAAATCCTAATCGAAGGGTAACAAAGACTGAAATTTTCATAGATAAAAAATCTATTATTCCAAAAATTTAGAATAATTTAAGGTATGTGAGGCTTTATATAAAAGCTGCTCAAAACCCTAAATTAAAATATAAGGAAATAAAATAAATATTTATAATAAAATAAAATCAAATATTAATATAATTAGATTTGATTTAAAACACAAGATGTTTGAATAAAATAAAATATCTATAAAATAGATCTTTGTTTGGACCAACTAGGCTACATCATCATCATCTCCTGGTTGAAAAGAATTCGTCCTCGAATTCACAGCACCATCACCATCAACAACCAAAATTATTTTGTTTTATTGTTTTCAATTGTTACATTCAGAATTATAATTGTTGGCTTTATCGGAATAAGATAGATGCTTCTCGAATGTTCCTTATTTGAAGTCACATTGAAGCCACCCGGTTGATGAAAAAATATGGTTTTGAAAACCTTTTCATAGCCTGAAGACAACATCCCCATGTCTAGTTCATGAAAAAAAATAGTTTTGAAAACATTTTAATAATGTGAGACAACATCCCCATGTCCAGCTGATGAAAATTTTTTGCTTACGAAAACCTTTTGATAGCCTGAAGACAACATCCCCATGTCCATTTGATGAAAAAAAAATAGTTTTTAAAACTTCTTCATAACCTGAGACAACATCTTGATAAGCTAGTTTTACCTTGATCCAACGATTGGTAGCCAATTTAAACTCCTCTAGTAACTCGTCAATACGATCGTCATCAAAACACTTGGTGTGTCCCCTCATACCAAATGATCTTCGAGATATTCATGACCATATATGTTGTTCTCTCTTTAAGACCTTGAATCAAATGAAATCAGAATTCAGAAACATGCTTGCCTCGTAGCGAGAACTGTGGCTTTGATAACAAACTGATGACGCAACGGAAATAAAAGAAAAACCAACGATAGATAAAACCCTAATTTAAGGGTAACATGATGAAATCCTAATCTAAGGGTAACAAAGACTGAAATTTTCATAGATAAAAAATTTACTATTCCAAAAACTTAAAATAATTTAAGGTATGCGAGGCTTTATATAAGAGCTGCTCAAAACCCTAAATTAAAATATTTTATAATAAAATAAAATCTTAATATAATTAGATTTGATTTAAAACACAAGATATTTGAATAAAATAAAATAGAATTAAAAATATTTTTGTTTGGACCAACTAGGCTACATCACCATCTCCTGGTTGACAAGAATTCGTCCTCGAATTCACAGCACCCTCACCATCAACAACCAAAATTATTTATTTTATTGTTTTCAATTGTTACATTGGGAATTATAATTGTTGGATTTATCGGAATAAGATAAATTCTTCTCGAGTGTTCCTTATTCGAAGTTACATTGAAGCCATCCGGTTGATGAAAAAAAATAGTTTCGAAAACCTTTTCATTGCCTGAAGACAACATCCCCATGTCGAGTTCATGAAAAAATGGTTTTGAAAACTTGCCAAATATTTGTCTCCTAACGAATTGATAACAATTTGATAAATCAATGACAAACATAACATTCAAATGTATGTCTCATTTTAAGATCTCGTATTGTGAGTTCTAACTCTTTTACAATGGCTACATTTGATCATCTTCAAAATAAATTTACCTCTTGATGGAATACTTTTTTTGGCTTACGAGGATGGCTCTTCAACATAAGTAGTTGAATAGCAGGAGAACCATCTATAACCATAGTTTGACCAAAATAAGAATATGCATATAATGGTGATGCATAACAAACATTGTATATTGTTGAATGAACATACTCCTCTATGACTCAAATGGACTTTATTGATTTTTCAAAATGAAAATAAAATAATATGCACAAGGAAAATAGTTTATTGATTTTTCAAAATGAAACGTTTAAAGCCAAAAATTTTACTATCATTTTCGATGTAGAATGTACTTAAAAAACAGATTCTGGTGATAATATCTTTAAAATTTTTATCTTTTCTATGACATAAGACCATCTACTAGATTTGACATGATGATTAGACAGATGAACCATAAGCTTAATATGAATCATATCAATCAACTCCATTATCAGAAATAACATTAATACATGGTAGTACCGGAAATAAACATGAAAAAATAATATTTTTATTATGACCACTAATAAATGTACATAAAACTATAAAAGAAAATAACATTAATAAATATATATATATATAAACATAAACAGAACTAAGAAAACAAAATTGTACTTCGGTTTTCATATTTGGTCATAACATATAATAGATGTCCTTATTATTTTCTAAACAAGAAAGCTTCATCTAACTATAATATCGACATACAACTTTAAAACCCACTAATACACGGACGAAAGCTAACAAAACAACGCTTAAATAAATTGGTTTTACTTAAAAATCAAGCACAAAGTTATTATTTGCTGGATCCAAATCGTCCATAACAGAAAAAAATATCCTATAATTAAATTGTACGACCAAATACCTCAACCCTTGATTTCTCTAAAGCATACCATGCAACTTATAAAAAAGCTAATACCTGTTGGGTTTTTAGCAGATTACTAGTAGTAGTAGCATCCATTTTTGTTACTTTTAACCTCACTGAAAAACTTTTTAGCAATAGTATCGCTAGATATATGTCTATTTGCTATATTCTAAGAAATAACATCATAACTATACTCATACTATAGTATACCATAACAAAATTCTCAATACTCACATGATTGGTGGACTAATAATGAAAATATCTAAAACATATGGGATCATTGGGAGATAAAAGTGAACAAATGAGACTCGTTGAATACAAATGCAAAACATGGGGACTAATGGTGATTTTTAGCCTATATCATATGTTATGCGGTAGTTTAGTCATTGATGATAATACATACTTCAATTGCTTCTCTAATCAGTCTTGATCTTTTACTTGTGTATTTCATCTTGACAATGGTGAATAGAGGTTCACTTGTCACTGTAAGTATATGTATAGAAAGAACCACCCTGCTAACCTAAAAGTATTAGAAAATTGTAGTTCGTTGAACTTCCACCAAGCTAAGATATCAAGTGATTGATATTCATCAATAATATCCAAATCGAATGTATTTTGAAAATATATGGTCACTTTATTACTATGTCAAATATTTATTAACTTTTACGTGGTATTTTGCATAGATTTTCTCAAGTAGTTGTGACTAGACCTAATTTATGTCTAGTGGTACTACCACCTAATCTCGGGAATGAAGTACAATTATTGTTCTCATATTTATCAACATAAGTATTATACAACATATGAAAATATTTCCGAATCTCTTGACAATATGTATTGCTATCATAAGCAATATTTGGTTTGATGCTCATATAAAATGACGAACATATTGATAAAATATATTCATTTTGAGATCATAATCTAAAATGCATCCAACAACATAAGCAAGTTAGATAAGACGAAAACACTTAATAAGTTTTTATTCCATCTTCGGCAACACATGTGTATCTCTATTTGAATCTAAATGCATGGAAAAACCGACAACACATTCAAATGTTATATGAATGTTAGGACTATATTGTGTACAAAACAATTGAATAAACTCTTTAAAAATGGAAAATATCTTTAAAACATTCATGACAATGTGACCAATTTTGAGTCACGAGAGGTCGGTAAGACTCCATGTTCAAAGGCATATACATCTCATAAGAATATGTAACATCTTTCTTAAGAAAATAAGTGTGAAGAAGAAGATCATAAGTAAAGTTTCGTCTAGTTTGACATCTAAAATTAATTTTTTGAATTTCTTTCCACTAGAATTATCTATTTATTTATATTCATGTTTTAACAACCCAAGTCAACTACGAGTAAAACCGTTTTTTAATAGGCTCACTAAGTTCTTTAAATATCGTTTATATTCCATCATTTGTAACTAGTCGAACTATATGAATTAAAAATCTACTATAAAATATTTCCTCAAAATCAAGTTTGCATGAATCTCTAAGTCTCTCAACGCTTGCTTTGTTAGTAGATGCATTATCAAAATAAATTTCCACAGTATTATGTTTATAAGTAAAATCATCCATACATTGTAAAATACCTTCCATAATTTGAGTGACATTGTGTTTGGCAATGGAACAAAAATATATAATTCCTTTTAGATACATTCAATCAATATCAATCTAATTTCAAGTAACATAAACAATATCAAACTAAATAAATATTGATAGATGACTAATCAAACAAACTTTCAATCTATTACATGAAATTGTACTGACTAATATGTTGTTTTTGTTTGTAATATATTCAACCGTAAATATTCTGATAGAATTTTGTGATCTTTGATCGACTTTTGGGTTGGTTTTTTAACTCATTAATTTCTTATATTTTCAGACCTTGGTAAACTTAAATATTACGTACACTACCGAAGGTCAATTTCATTATCGACATTCATATCTATGGTTTGTTGGACCCTCTTCCCATCTCTAATGTTGGACTTATCTATAAATTGGTGTTTATTTCCTAAATATCGTCACATAATGTTGGTTTCGCTATTAGTTTCTTGGAGCTTATAAAGAAGTTCTTTCTAATATTTATCCTTAGTTTTTTTTGTTTCCGTAAGATGAATAAAATGTTCCTAATGAGTAAAAATAATGTCAAGGTTCAAAATCTAACGAATAAGGCTTTGTATGATAAGTTATATAGTTGTGGGGGGGGGGGGGGAATTTAGACTCTTATGTAAAAGTAAAGGGTTAATTTTTAATTAGACCTTTTATGTAACCAATTCTGCTGAACTTAAGTCTTTACACCTATATATAACTATCAAGGCTGATATGAAAGGGATTTTGAATTTTGATCAAACTACTTTTCCCTTCTTGATTTTCTATCCCTAGAAGTTACTTCTCTCTACGAATCAGATGTATTCCATATCAAATTGGCGACTCCACTCGGACCGATTTCAATTGGTGAATGGATATTTTTGATCAAAAACCTAAAATGATTTCCTTTCCTCTTACATTTTGATTGTTCTTGTTTGATTCTTCGAAGATATTTTGATAAACAAATGGATCCAAGAAATGAAAGTGATCATCTGGTTGGAAAATCAGTTTAATAACTAAATATTGTTTGCAAGGAGGGGAACATGATCAATATGAGTCTGTTCCAAGTATTCAAATTTTACAATGGCTGGAAACACTGACAGCTCTAGAAAAAGACATGTGGTAAGTTTCATACCATTTTCACTCATGTAGACAAGCCTCTGGTTCGAATTATTTGGATTTTTGTTTCATGCTGCTATTGCAATTGAACAACTCATATTTGATGTATTGTAAAAACTACCACTCGTTTCTACGATAAACTGTCATTGCTCCCTTTAAAATCTTACAATTTTCACCATGGAAGATTGTAGTGTAGCATTCGCTAGCCAACTTCCCTACTCATATTCAGTTATTTCTCAGATCATGGATATACTCGACATCTTTCAGTTTCCAGAGAGATGCATTCCACTTAATCTTCACAATACCTTTACCAATAATATCTCAAGGTTGATCATCATTAAGATATACATTTCCAAGGTTATCAGGGATATACGTCTCGAAGAATTATATCTTCGAAGTAGCATGGAAACAAAGCTCCAAATTCTAAAACCCAAGACTCTTCCTTACTTTCTAAGGAGCATATTAACACATCTTCTCCTTCTGAAGTGACATTTGCCTCTATCTTCTTCCACTGGTCTTTTGGTTATCTCGTACACTGATACTTATAGTTCCCGGTCTTTCCAAAATTCCAACACTCCATGCTTTTTCACCCGTGGGAATTTTAAGATTTCTACACTTAGACCTCTAGTCTCTTGATCTACCTCGATAGTTTGATTTACCGCGTCCATACCATATGGTTGAATTTCTTCCTCTCGACTCTGTATGTAAGACTGAGGATATTGATGACTCACCTGATTCTCTCATTCGAATCTCTTCACTGAGAACTAGGTCACGCACATCATCAAAATTCAACTTATTGCCTCATGAGGAGCTACTCAGCGTTGTAAGTCCAACTATATGGAAGTGAAGACAAGAGTATTAATGCTTGTACTTCTACATCAAAATCAATTTCAACTGAACTCGACTGGGTTGTTATTGTATTAATTTAATTGAGATGTTAAGCTACCACCGCACCTTCTCTCATTTGCAAATTGAATAAATGCTTCATCAAGTAAACTTTGTTGGATATCAATGGATTCTCATACATACTGGAGAGAGCCTTCATAAGATTCACCGTGGTTTTTTCATTTACGCTGTTAAAAGAAACATTGTGGCATAACGTTAATCGGATGACTCAAAGAGCTTGTTTGTCAAGAAGGGTCCATTCTTCATCTTTCATACTCTCTCATTTTTGTCTGAGAGATATTGATAAAGATTTTTCTCGTATTTCTAATCTTTATTCTGCATCTTCCGCAAACCAAAATCTACACCATAGAACTTTTTGAGTCTCACCTTTTCTTCATCTGTAGCTATTCCTCCCACTCAAATATGACCTTATTTGGATCATTACTAGACTTGGTGCTTTGATACCAGTTATTGGGATCTTAAGCAAAAGATCCCGTAATCAGATTAGTGAAGGGGAAATAATAATAATATGTTGTTTGGAAACAAAATAAACCAGTGGTAAGATCAAACTTAAAAATTGTTAACGGAATTTAGCAAACTGTGCTTACGTCTGCGGACCTGTTGCAGATCGATTTTATTGACAAAGACTATGTGACTCTATTTTTTGATACATTCATAAAAACCTAACCATTAGATTTATATAGAGTTTTACACATAAAAAAGTAGAAACGATTACAGTCCTTGATGAGTAACTGTCTTTTTAAACTCCAATATAAGTAAGTGACACTCGACAACAAAAATTTGGCTTATGTTCTAGTTCCACATTTGTCTACGAGAACTAGCAAGACCATGAGGAATGTTACACTAATAGGATATTCTCGTTGTTAGGTATTTTAAATTAGGTTTCTCCAAGAAGCTCATAACTCCATCTGAATTCTCATTGTTAGGTATTTTAAACTATGAAAGATTATACTAATAGGATAGTCATTTAAATAGTATTCTGTTAACCAACATCAAAACTTGCCTAACTAACATCAACTTGCATAACAAATTAAAGATTAGTGAACATTCACCCCCCTAATATTTGAATCCAGATTAATGTATTCCACACGGATGAAGCTCCACATGTCTTTAAACCTGATCCTTACAAGCTTCTTCTTAATGAGCTTAATAAAGTACTTCATGATCCTCTGGTTAAAGTCCTCACCTCTCAAGTGAGTGTCTTCATTGGTTAAAGGAACCTCAAAAACATAATTATCAATTGTGAAACTACTGACATCAAAGGTTCCACCACCAATATCGAACACAATGATGTTCTTCTCACCACCTGTCTTGTCGAAATCATAGGCAATTGCAGCACCAGTAGGCTCATTAATAATTCTTGCTACATTAAGCCCTGAAATTTTGGCCCATCTATGGGCATATTTGAAGTATGCACGAATAGTGACAACAACATCTTTGATTTTATATCCAATGAAATGTTCAGCTATATCCTTCATCTTAACCAAAATCATAGCACTGACTTCTTTTGTCTTTCAACCAACTTCCAAGTCTGATTTTTTTTTCAATCGAAATGATTTCAGCCTTCATCTCTTCAATCCACTCGTTCAAACCATTAACATCTTCACACAATTCAGGTTCACCGTTAACTGTGAGTAACAATGGTTCACATTCCGCCATCAAAACATAGTCATCAAGATACTTGGGTTTCGTGACTATTCTTCTAGATCGTCTAAAAACTGAACCGATGTCGATGTTTTCCTGCTCCAACACGTCTTCGTGTATATTAATATCGACGATTTCGACTTCAACCTCTTCAGTGACCTCGTGTGCTTGATTAACGATACGTTTCTCATCCATATCAACAACTTTGAACATATTGGACTCATTGCATTACTCATGTTCACTCCAATTCCAGAATTTGTCTTCTACAAATATCCTATCTCGACTCACAATAACCATTTTCTTCCTCGGATCATAAAGACGATACGCTTTAGAGCCTGGTTTGGTTCCGAAATTCACGACCAGTTGTGATATCTCATCGAGCTTCTTTAGATGTACACCATTGATCTTCACATGAACCAAACAACCAAAGATCCTCAAGTGTTTTATATTTGGTTGCTTACCTATGTAGAACTTGTATGGTGTATGATCATTCTAAAGCTTTAGTGGGAACTCGATTGATGAGATAAGTCGAGTGTCGCACTGTCTCTCCCCACAAGTAATTTGGAAGCCTCATACCTTTCAACATACTTCTGGTCATCTCCATCAAAATCCTGTTTTGCTTATCTACAACTCTATATTATTGCGGTGTGTAGGGAGCAATCACGTGCCTTGTGATACAAATCTCTTCACAAAATACATTAAACTCAATCAGTGTAAACCCTCCTGCTCGATCAGTTCGAAACGTTTTGATTCTTTTCCCGGTCTTCTTCTCAACCGTGGCCTTAAAGCGTTTAAAACGCTCAAATGCTCCACATATATCTCGAATAGTCATTAATCAAAACAAAAATGTACCTGTTTTGAGCAAGTGTTGATGGTGAGATTGGACCATACAGGTCACCATGCACACGTTTGAGAGCTCGTGAAGCGTGGTACCTCGTTTACGCTGGAAACGAGCTTTGTGTTTGTTTTACGGCAGTCATGACTCACAAGCTTCCAATTCTACTCCAATATTTGGCATACCTATCACCATATTTTTATCTCCCATCAATTTCATAGTCCTGAATTTCACGTGATACTCCCAATTTCATCGATTTCAACTTATAAGGACATACTACTCCTTATCTTCATGCTTGCCTTATAAAGTCGATTGGAATTTCTTGTTACATAAACCAACACCCTTCTATATGGATTGAGAAGTGTCAAATAACCATCATTCATTATTACTTCATATTCATTTTCTGTCGCTTGCCCCAGGCTCAAAATATTATTTTTCAGACCAGGTATATAATATATATCTTTTAATAACCTTTGCTCACCAGACCTGCAAAAAAACATAATGATTCCTCTACCAGATATCTCAACACTCAATCCATCACCGAAGTTCACTTTTTTCTATGACTCGTTCATTCAACTCAACAAATAATAATTTGTTTCCTATCATATCATTTCTTGCTCCGTTGTCCTAGTACCAAATTTCGGCATCCCTTGCAATAGGTTCAAGCTTACTTGGTTTTACTTTCTCCTCGTACAATAACACTACTTCATGCATATACAATGCACCATCTGCTTTTTGTGTCTCAGTCATATTTGCTTCCTGTTTTTGTACTCTCTGGGGCATAATCGATGACCTTTCTTATCGCATCGATAACACACAACCTTAGAGTGATCTTTTAGTTGTTTGTCTTTTGATTTCTTCTGATCGGAAACTTGGCCGTTATCTCTTCCACGACTGCAACCACGGCTGCAGCCTCTTCCTCTCCCACGGTTTCCACCGTAACCACCGCTAGAGCCTTGTATATCTGGGTGCACATACATAAATTTTATTGTTGCTGAAGGATTTGTTCTAAAATATGATTCAATGGAGCTTATGGAGACGTCAAATATACTACTGTCTCAGGTATTCTAAAATACTGATTTTCATCTGAAAGTTTGTTAATTAAATTCGTGTTTGTCTTGGTTTCTACTAGGTGCAATGTAAGTTTTGATTATTTTTCTCCTCTACGTTTCAAGAGGTGTTTGGTTTCTGAGAAAACCTAGGAATCTCATTATAGTGAAAAAATTATCTATGCTTTAATTGCATATAAGATCGTCTCTCTCTGTAATCTATGTTTATCCATTAACTGATCTAAATAATACTTTCAATCAGAAATAAAATCTCTTACTTGTAATAAAACTAAGAATCAATATAGTCAATTTCTTACATATTTACCACCGCGTCCGTTTCTTACATATTCTCACCGTGTCTATTTCCCACATATTTCCCACGTGTAGATTTTATAATTGATGTTGGTATTTTCTTTTCAATAACTCTTTATTATGTTAAGTTAAATGTTATTCCTTTTATAATGCTTGCAGTTAGATTCTTTTACATATCCTGCAAACGATTCAACCGAAATCATGAATGAAGACGTTAACTTTGACCATGAGGGTGATACTAGTAACCAAAACAAAAAGGAAAGAGTGTCGAGAAGAAAGTGAAGGATTATACGAAAAGGGTGGATAACCCAAAGAAATGCAACTGTAAATACTGTAGGAGAGAAATGGCTTGTCCTACAACTTCAAGTACCTCCAACCTAGTGAAACATTTCAGAACTTAAAAGAAGTATTAAGCATTCGAACAACCTCAAATTAAGACCACACTAACTACTAAAGGTGATGGTTCGGTTAAGTATTGAAAAATATCTGAAGTTGTATTCAAGGATGCATATAATGAGTTGATTGTATTAGGTGAGCTTCCACTCTATTTTATTGAGAGTTTGGCATGAATAAAATTTTGCAATAAAGTATAGCTTCCCAAGCCACATTCTCGAAGAAATGCAACCAGAGATATCGTATAAATGTATGTGCATAAAAAAAAAGAGGTGAGGAGACTGATCGATGATAAAAGGGTTTCACTTACAACTGACATCCAACAACTGGTGCAAGCTATATGGCTATTACAACTCATTGGATTGATAAATAGTTGACGCCTCAGGAAGGTCATCGGTAAGTTTAAAAATATCATAGATCATAAGGGAACAACAATAGCTTCGGTTCTTGTTGAGTATCTAGTTGAATGGGGAATAAATAAGGTCTTCACCATCATAGTAGATAACACTATAGCCAACATTGCAGCTCTCAAAAGGTTCAAAGAATAATTTAAAGTTGTAGGTTATGATTCTGTGGTTTTAGGTGATGAATTTTTACACATGAGAGGTGCGGCTCCTATCCTAAACTTAGTTGGTAAGAGTGGGTTAAAACAGGTTGATTCAAGTATTATAGCTATTCACAATGCAATCAAATATGTCACATCCTTCGAAAGATTGAAGTCCTTCGAATTACGGGTTGATAGTGGTAAAATAAGTAGAGGAAGTCTACCGTTAGACTTTAAGACGCGATGGAATTCTACTTATTTGATTCTAAATAGAGCTGTGAAGTATAAAATGGCTTCTGGTAAGATGAAAACAGTAGAGAAGGTGTATAACGATTGGATTAATGAAAAGTGGATGGGACAAAAAGAGTTCGACCACCAATGAAGGAGAATTGAGAAGCAATTGATAAAATGGTAAATTTTCTTAGAATGTTTAACCATTCTACGTTGGTTCTTTCAGCATTTCAATATGTTAATTCATCCAAATGTTATGCTGAGATTGTCACCATTGAGACAAAAATTTCTTTGAAGTTAAGAGATAAGGATGGAAGTAAACATACAACTACTCAAGAAATCCTCTCAGAAATTATAGTACTAGATCAACTTGAAAAAGGTAGATTAGTATATAATTTCTGATTATATCCTAGATTATAATTCTATACTTTAACTTTTTAAGTATTTAACTTTATATTTCTTTATCATTTTAAAGTTTAGCAATGCCTTTTTAAACAACTAAGCAAGTTTTTGGTCTTCCCTTTTATGGTTCTGTCCGTGTATAAAATAAGACGTCGACTTCAAAAGCCAAACATATGTATTGCGTTTGTTTTTCTATTCCTAGCCAAAATCCAATTGTATAATCTTCTGTCTACCTTCAAAGATAATACTGAATACGATTTCTTTAAGAAACAAATCATAATTATACCGATTGGAAGACAAATATGCATAGATATATGATTTTATAAGATGGAGTTTGACTATTAGAGCTGTTTTTATTCATTGTCGTATTATTTTGTTCATGGAGCTTATATGGTCTTGTGATTAGGATTCAATTATCGTTATGGAGTAATTTTATTATGACTGTATGTTTAAAGTAAGTTTTTACTAACTTTGAGAAGTTCTATCTGTTTCTTGAGTTCGCTTTTTTAAGTGTCTGATTTATTAGTTCTTCAACTCTGTTCTTATGCATAAATCACCTTAATATAACATTCTACATCTGTCACATGGTCAACTTTGTTTTTGTATGTTGAACTTTGTTTTTGTATGGAATCATCACTTGGTCATAAGAAATACAATGACCTTTTAATAATGCCAATGAATAAATACATGAAGATACTCTGATTACAAAGAATAATGGATGCTTTGATCCGAAGTTTCCCACACATGATATATATATTTTTTCATTTCCAACCTTTGGTTACTTCCATAGCTGATTCAATATTTGAACTTCGTTTTTCCATGATAAGGACTACCATATATTTAAGCTCATGAACTAGTTTTATTTATGCATGTAAACTGATGTACAAAGATATGAACATATTTTGTTGGATTGAAGTCGAAAGATTATGTTGGTGAACTGAACTTGAACTCTTGGACATTTTTTGTTGAAATTTTGAAATGTATCTTTCAATATTCTTGTCTGGCTTAGATGATGAAAACAGTCAAAGTCGAGAGCCCTATGAGAGTCATTGGTCCAGAACTTTATTTTGAATAAATTAGCCATATTGAGATGAATAATGATATGGTTGACATAATTGATTACTACTTTAGTAAAAGTAGTTTGTAGACTAAACTTTTTATTGTTTCCATGCTACCAAAGAGACCAACATATAATTGAAGGAAGAGTAGTCCTAATATGAGTCGTATTATGTACAGACCAAATCCGAAGTCTCACAATGTGGTAGAGAGTCATATGATTTCCAATTATAATTTTAAATACATTGTTCTAGATGTTAGAGTATAGGAGAGAGCAAGATCCTTTAAGACTTAGAGCATTCCACGTGTCTTTGAAACAGAATTCTCTAGATAGGCTGCTTGTCGAGATAAGGTTGTGAGGAATATGAGAATTAATAGATAGACTAGTAATTCTGTTGATGTTAGTAGGAGAGACTGAATCCATAAACCTGACTAGATTTCAATTGTTGTTTGACGAGAAGGAGTTTACCCTAGTTTGAATGTACCATACAATTAATTCAATCAATCTATATCAAAATAAAATAATCATACGTAAAAAATTCTTCTAATATCAAACAACACAATATTGATAAAACGAGAAAATATAAAGTTTCAATACGTCGAAAAATTTCGGTGTGAAACGAATTAGATGATAAAAAAAACAAAAAAAACAAACAATTAAATAAATATTTAAAGCTTTTAAAAAGATAATCTTAATGATTCTTGATAGATTTGAATAAATAATAAATGAAATGAATTCCATTTATAAATAGTTATATGAGGGAATAAATTTGATTTTAGATATCAAAATAACATTTGATTTCAAAAATTAATATTTTATTAGATGAGCAGGTATTCAATCTGATTTAACAGAATCGAATAAAATATTTAATAAAAAAAGTTATGGTTCGAATTTAATTCCGTGAGATAAAATATTTAATAAAAAATAGCGTGAAATGGATATAAAATTAAATTTCAAACTTATTGTTTTTGAACTAAAGTAGGTTATTCTTTTTAAGCAAATAAATTTTTTATTACTAAATTGAAAATTTACAACGGTTAAAGTGTCTAATTAAGACAATGAACAAAAATAAAAGATTTGAAGGCAAAACAACCCAATCAAAGCTTTACACCAAAATTGTACCAAATCAGGCACTCTTTATTGGACAGAATCTTAACTCCAAAACCCTAATTCCATCTCTCCTCCTCTTTTTTTCAAAACCCAAATCTCCATAGACTGAACTGTTAAAAAAAATTGATGAAAAATTTGTGTCAATTTCCATCAATTACCTTCATAAAATCAAGCAAAATCGATATTTAAACCGTCTTTTAAATCCTCTTCTTTCCTGATACCAAAACAGCTCGATTCACTCCATAACATTTCCTCCAAAAATTTATTAAACATCAGCTAGATATTATTTTGATAATTATTAATAAATAATATGTTATTAAATATTAACACAAACATATATTTTATTTTGATGATCCCAAACTTATTTATTAGTAATAAATGTGTAGATTATAAATTACGCTAAATATTGGAACGTGTCGAGTTCGGACAATAATAAATAGTAAAAAGATTCCTTACAATGGAAATAAGAAATAAATCTAAACGATTAGATGATTAGTGAAATCAATAACTACTCATTACTATCTGATACACACATTAAAAACACGTTAACATTAAAATAAGTAGTGGGTGTTTTCGACTTTTAACCGGGGTTTTTATGAGTACGTGGGTGTTTTTAAGTGGTTTTTATTTTCAGTAAAAAGTTTAGGTACTTGCTTGCATATGGCATGGTTTCAATATATTTACAGTAATTATTATTGTTTCTAACCAGTAAAATTATTAGTTTTCTAATTTGAATTTTAATAAAAATAAAACTACATGTAAAAAATGATAGGACGCGTGAGAAAGCCTCTAGCAAGAGGTGCGAGCCGTCATCTAAATGCTTTGACACGAAATATAAATATACTGCAGCTTTGTTTTGAAGTGTCATTTTTTAATATGGTACGGTCTCTATTTATTTTCATTTAGGGTTCTGCTACTAAGAGGTATGTTGTACGAATGAAAATGGAGCCCATAAGAAAGGAGATCATGACGCTATAAACAATTTTTATGAGTCTATGGAGTTTGATCATATTGCTGCCCAGTTCAATAGGCCCACGACTATGGAGTTATTGGCATGCGCTATCCAACCTATGAATATTTGTGTGTCTTCTCAGGTAATAAATTCTGAGAAAATAAATTTTGCCGAACAAAGTTTTGCTGGGTTCCATGATGGTGCCGGTACATCACATGGTAATTAAAGTCTTTATGATTACATAGGTTCCATGATGGTGCCGATACATCACATGGTAATTAAAGTCTTTATGATTACACAGAGAGATCTTTATATAATTAAAGGGATCTAGAGTCTAGTTTTCAAATAGATGATTGCTTAGCTTTACGGTTTAACAGTAGTTTTCAGCAAATCAAAAGCTCAATGCAGCGGCCTGACTTTAGGACTTTGAGGCATACTCTCGAGAGGAGGATGCTTAAGTGTCTGTCTTTTTGTTTAAGGTCTATAATTATTTAAGGAGTTTTGCCGAGGGAGAATTCTGGCTCAAGCTTGGGTTCCAACGAAGTTTGGAGATCAATATATGTTGAGCACTACTAAACAACCCTTTCTATTCGATCACATGCTAGCTGGGTATTGGGAGCCGTCAAGGTTTACCTTTGCTACATATGCGAACTATAACTCGTTATTCGGGCTTTCCGGTCGTGTGTATACCTCCAGTTGTGAAGTAATCTCCACAAAAATAAGGAGCATTTCATGGGAGCCACGTTGTTCTAGATGTTAAGAGTACATGAGAGAGTAAGATCCATAACTACTCATAATAAGGAGCATTTCACAAAAATAAGGAGCATTTCATGCAAACTATAGGCATGTCCTAGAATACTAAGAAGTGTGTTGTACGAATGAAAATGGAGCCCGAAAGAAAGGAGATGCATGATGACGCTATAAACAACTTCTCTGAGTCCATGGAGTTTGATCATCTTGCTGCCCAGTGCAATAGCCCCACAACTACGAAGTTATTAGCATGGGCTGTCCAACCTATGAATACTTGTGTGTCTTCAGAGGTAATAAATTTTGAGGAAATGAATTTTGTCCAACAAAGTTTTCATGGGTTCCATGATGGTGCCGGTACATCACATGGTAATTAAAGTCTTTATGATTACATAGAGAGACCTTTGTATAATTAAAGGGATCTAGAGTCTAGTTTTCAAGTAGATGAGCTTTACAGTTTAACAGTAGTTTTCAGCAAATCAAAAGCTCCATGCAGCCGCGTGACTTTAAAACTTTGAGGCACGAGGATGCTTAAGTCTCTGTCATTGTTTAAAGTCTATCATTGTTTAAGGAGTTTTGCGGAGGGGGAATTCACATGCTAGCTGGGTATGGACAGGCGTCAAGACAGTTTACCTTTGCTACATATGCGAACTATAGCTAGTTACTCGGACTTCTTTCCGGTCGTGTGTATAAGCCCGGAACTCACCAGTAGACTTCTACTGATTAGAACTTAGTTCTATTATCTCGGAGCTCTATTAATCTAAAATTAATGTAGTTCTATTAATTTAATTTTGGAGTAAATATGTTTTTAAAATTTTAAGAATATATTAGTATCTTTAAATACACATATGTTCCACTAAAAGGTAATTGTGAAAATACTAATAGGAAAAACACATGACTACGTTCGATTTATAGTCTCATTGAATAATTAATATTAAAATTTAAACCTCCATAAATAACACCAACACGAAAAGTCTTTGACAAAAAGACTCCTCCTACAAAAATAACCTTTTGTAATTCCAAAGAGTTGGTGCACATAAATAAAGTGACCTTTTTAATTCCATACAGAGCCACCTCGAAAGGGATAAAGCAAACCTTTCTCTAATGAACTTTAGCAGAAAATTAACATAATACATTAACTATTCTAATCCTAAACTTGATAAGAAAATGTATGTTTATGACATTAGGAAACGCACCTGTCAAATACTCGTCCAGATGGAACCATTGAAACAAGAACACGGATAAGGTTATGAATCGCTATGCAATGTATCGCACGACAGAAAATAAAATATTTTAATGAACGAAGCGTCTCAAATATTATATAAAAAAAAGTAGCTATTCAAAAAATTATAGTTGTAACTGCTAACTAATTAGTTGAGTTGAGATTATGATTAAAAAACATAAATACCTGCTACACGAGGTGTTTCTGAAACAAAACTATAATTTCAAGTTTATATTTATATTTATTGTAAATTGGAATGTGATTATTGTTTTAGATATATTAGTTTCGCAATCCAATTTTCAAAAGGTACAAAAGTGTTTTTTATAAAAAAAGATTATGTTCTATTTATAAAAGTAAAAAAAAAAATAGACTTTAGAATTATCCTCTTCCTTTTAGTATGAATTAAAAAAAATGTCTCCAGCTTATTTATTGGTACCAAAAAAATTAAGAAAACGTAGTTTTTATTTATTTCCAAGTAAAAATATCAAATAATTAAAACAATATAAATAATTGAATTTCGATATGATAGATGAGGCCATATCATGTACGACGTAGTAGAACAAAAAAAATCGGTTAAAAGTGGAGCATTATGAGAAAGAAATTTTCAAATCGAATTGGGAACCAAATCCATCGACTATCTATGATTTTCGAGAACAACAAAGTAGAACAAAAATTACGAAAACTGGGGGATCGGTTGTGGGTTCAAGAAAGGAAGGTTCATTGAATGACACGAATAAATATGTACGGAGAGCAAATACAAGACGTTTACCGAGAAGATACTATCATGTTGCCGAAGTCAGTCGTAACCGTCATCCCACAAGTATCTCATTTTTCACCACCATTAATGAACATTTCACATGTATCACACTATTCACCACTATTAATGAACGTGTAACATAACTGACCTACTCGTGCGTTATGGACTTCATACCATTAGTCCACGTTCAAACGAACGGTCATGTAATTATTAAGAAAGAAAGAGTTCTTTTCGTATCCTATAAGTAGGGTTACAAACTTAAAGATTGTATCTTTTTTTTCTCGATTTATAAA
Organism: Limnanthes douglasii subsp. nivea; assembly: GCA_036936605.1. Lineage (NCBI taxonomy): Eukaryota > Viridiplantae > Streptophyta > Magnoliopsida > Brassicales > Limnanthaceae > Limnanthes > Limnanthes douglasii. Next base: position 118,883,415 of record JAUPFV010000001.1, read on the forward strand.
GTTATCATTTTTGCATTCATTTGTGAGTATTTTTCTTTAACAAATTTGGCGATGTCTATGGGAACTCTATTCACGAACAAACCTTGAAACTTCCCAATTGATTACAAGATCTGGAATTAAAAGGGAGGCTCCATAGGGGAACCCTCCCAATGGAAGTCAAGTAGTTTTCGTTGACGCAGTAGGCAACTTACCCACCAAAAGTATCCTCACACCCGACTCAGCTAACCATATCGCCACCACCAAAAACAGAATTTTAACTGCACATGATATTTTGCCTACTGATCCTAACAATGACTCTGCCCCCGTTGACGAGGAAATCAAGACCGTTCAGGGAGAGCTCACTAGAACTCGAGGTATCATGGTGGTAACCCCTTCTATTGTTATCATTTTGAAATCGCATATCAAAGAGATGAAGCATGAGAAGTTCAAGACACTCTAGCTGCATGAGATCGATGACCAGGAAGCCAATGTCACACTTACCACAATGAGTGGCGCTATGCAGTTGTTGACTGAGAAAGTGCATAAGGGGCAAGGCTTAGCAAAGGCTGATGAGTCCAGATTTTATCACCACTCATTATGAGGACTGGACATAGGCAATTCAGACAAGATCCACCCACTAAACCATCCGAACTGAACTAATGTATTAAAAACTTAATCACTTCATGACTAAGCTAGTTACCTACCTGCTTAAAAACTAATGGGTCTTTGAACTCGACCCGAATTCATAATCATGACCCGAAAGCCCATGTGGCCCAAGATTAAGTGTATAAATACCCAACCACTTTCATTTAATAAGAGTAATGAAAATTAAATACAACCAGGCAGCTCAAATCTCTCACTACAATCTACTAAACATTAAATATCCTTGAAATACCTCAAAAGTTTAGACAAAATTACCCTCAGTTGAAACTAATCCTCACCAAATTGGCGATCACAGTGGGAGGAGAAGGTGCCTGAATATAGCATTCAAAACCATCAGGAAAAACCAGTTCGGATGAATCCGGACGTGCAAGAAGTACCACCGGCTTTGGCAGAAGTGGTGGGTGAAAATGATGAATATACGACTGAGACACGAGATATTTTAAAAGTTGAAATAGAAGCTCTGAGGGGTGCCAAGAGGGCAGAGATGGGCCCAAAAAATAAGTCTAAGGCGTCAGTAGCTCATCATACTAATAATCCTAGAGAGCATGAGCCATCGAAAACCCATGTGAGTGCAAAAAAGACTCATGCTAGCTCAACAAAGTCTCACCGATCTAAACCGGTGGAGAGCTCTGATTCAGACTCAGAGTCTTCCAGTAGCTCCTCAGGTGAAGATAGAGTCGAAGAGTCCTTGTCATCCAGCAGTGATGAAGGCCGTTCTAAAAAGAAACAAAAGTTGGTCAAGAAGTACTCAAGAAAAAGGGATAGACATGGAAGGTTGAAGAGGCATCTGGGCAAAGGATCGTCTCATAGTCATGGCCGAAGACATGTATATAGATTGTTAATGGATCATTTTGCCTTCCATGATGAACCAGGTATCTTTGCAACTCCTAACAAAGATACGATTTTCAGTCGTGGCCGAAATTGGAGACAATCTCCATTGTCCTCCAAAATACTGTCCGGAAACCTTCCTAACAGGTTTGACAGTACAAAAATGGAAAAATATGATGGTAGTAAAGACCCGGATAACCACTTGGAACAATTCAAAAAATTTATGATGAATTTTGATGATAACGACAAGTTACTTTGTAGGTCATTCTCCCAATCTTTTACGGGGGGTGCTCTGAAGTGGTATAATAGCCTACCACAGGGTTGTATCAGGAATTTTGACACTTTTTGGGTGGCCTTTCGGAGGAAGTTTGTTGGAAGTAAGGAAGTGAAGGGCAATGGAGACACGATTATCCATTGTGCCCAAGAACCAAACAAATCTTTAAAAGAATACATAAGTCATTTTGTAAATACCAAAAATGGATTGGTTGATTATTTCGAACAAGTAACCAGAAACTTGGCTGATTCAGTAACCAGAAAAAAGGCCATGACATAGGGAGGTCTACTGAATCAGGTCGGAAAACAGATTAATGTAGATGAAACAAAGAAAACTAGGGTGCACAGGCAGGTGAGGTCTGCTCCGGTTGCACCAAATCCAAACCAAAACCAGTCCGGGAACAAGGCCAAGGAAGCCAGGCAGGGTCATAACAGAGCCAAAGCTCAGCCTCAGCCAGCTGCACCAGCCCAGAGTCAACAATCTAGAAATAAACGAGGGCCTTGGGTTCAACCAGAGTGGTTTGCTGAGTTGGAAGAAAATGTAGCCACAATTTATGACAAAACAAAAGACGAAGTACACTACAAAAGGCCGGCTGTATTATAGTCTCCTAGGGAGAACCGTAATAATTGTTTCTGCCAGTATCACCATGATACTGGTCATACCACTGAGGATTGTATTGCGTTGAAACAAGAAGTGCAGAATTTGATTGAAAGAGGAAAGTTGGGGGCGTATGTTAAAAGAAGAGGTGGAAATAGACCTGATAATGCTCAACGGGCTGGTCCAAACAATGCAGGCACATCGGCTCCGGATGGGGCTATGGTGATAATCGAAAGGTTCGATGTAGATTTAGAATACTTGGACCCTGATCCAACCCGGAATAATCACAGAGCATTGCAAGACGGTGTCCGGACTCATCCGTTTTTTTGAGTCACTTACAATATTCGGGAGAGACACCATGACTGCACCAACTGCTTCTTCGAGAAAGAGGCATGTTCACACTCTAGCTACCCAAATTGAAGGAGGCATGACTTCCTATCAATCGCAAATTCCTTTCCCTTTTATCGTTTTTGACGAGGATGACTTTAGAGATATTACTGGTCCACATGAAGATGCTGTTGTTATAGGAGCATTCATTGGAGGCAATGACATAAGACGAATTTTGGTGGACACCGAAAGTTCTGCCAATATCCTCTTTTTAACTTCCTATAAAAAAAATAAAAAATCCAGCAATAATACAACGTTCGAACAGGTCAATTGTGGGTTTCACTGGAAGCTCAGCAGATGTGATCGGGGAGTTCGAGGAGGAGGTTTTATTGGGCAAAGACCCTTTTAAAAAGATGGTTAAAGTACTAGTTATTATGGTGGATTGTCCCACTTGTTATAATGTTATTCTAGGGAGATCTTGGCTCTTCAGGATGCATGCAGTGGCTTCAACAGTCTACCAATTCTTGAAGTATGTTGTGCAAGGACAAGTGGGAGTTGTTCGGAGCAGCCAAAAGGTAGCAAAGGAGTGTTTTGCGACAGCACTGGCCCCTCGAACATTGGGGGCAGTCCGAATCAATGAGGAATAAAAGTTTGAGGGGCCCTCTGGGGGAAAGGGTGAAATTGATGACCCTAGAGAGACCCCTGGTGTTTTAATACCGGATGAAGAAGTTGAAACTCACTCTCTGGCTGAAGGAAAAAGTGTTACGATAGGATCTAAGATGACTTCAGAATTGAAGGGTAAAATGTTAGATTTTTTGAAAGACCATCAGCATCTCTTTACTTGATGCAATGCTGATGTAACCGGAGTACCAACAAATATTATATCACACCAATTATTCAGCCGGAAAGACATAGCACCTGTTGTACAAAGGAGGAGAGCTTTTTCTAAGGAAAAGGCTGATGTCATAGTTCAAGAGGTAGACCAGCTTACTAAAATGGGGCACATACAGGAATCTCAATACCGTTTATGTACAGCCAATCCGGTGTTGGTAAAAAAGAAAAATGGTAAGTGGCGTATGTGCATCGATTTCACGGATCTTAACAGAGCTTGCTCAAAATATTTATATCCAGTCCCCCGAATTGATCAGTTGGTGGATTCCATATCTGGGAACAAGCTGTTGTCCTTTATGGATGCCTTCTTCGGGTATAATCAGATTCAAGTAGATCCGAAGGATCGAGAACATACTACATTTGTTACTGATAGGGGCCTCCATTGTTATAAAGTAATGCCGTTTGGGTTAAAAAATGCTGGGGCTACTTATCAGAGCTTGGTAAACAAGGCCTTTGTTAATCAAATTGCAAGAAACATGGAAGTTTACATCGACTACATGATGGTGAAAAGTATGGACAAAGAGCTACACGTGGCAGATCTCCAAGAAACTTTTGCCAACTTGGTGAAAGTAAATTTAAAATTAAACCCAGAAAAGTGCGTTTTTGGAGTGCAGTCCGGACATAGTTATGAGTGAGTATGGACTATTTTTTAGGTCTTTCCAAAGGCCTTCGAACGCAACCTAAAAAAGGGGATATTGATGAGTCCGAATTTTATCACCACTCATTATGAGGACCGGACAGGGACAATTCGGACAAGATCCACCCACTAAACCATCCAAACTAAACTAATGTATTAAAAACTTAATCACCTCATGACTAAGCTAATTACCTACCTGCTTAAAAACTAATGGGTCTTTGAACTCGACCCGAATTCATAATCATGACCCGAAAGCCCATGTGGCCCAAGATTAAGGGTATAAATACCCAACCACTTTCATTTAATGAGGGTAATGAAATTTAAATACAACCATGCAGCTCAAATCTCTCACTACAATCTACTACACATTAAATACCCTTGAAATACCTCAAAACTTTAGACAAAATTACCCTCAGTTGAAATTAATCCTCACCAAAGGCTACCACTGGAGGCTAGCAAGATGAGTCGTGGATACAAGGTTATGAGAAGTGTCAAATGATCAAGGAATCACGAGCATGATGAGAGGACAGATATAGAGGAGGCTCAACGACTTAGGGAGAATGACACGATCTAATACGACCAAGTGCGTCTGAAAATGGCCGTCTATATCCTTCAAAAATATCTTTTCGTGCGTAAGAGTTTGGAAGCAATACTTCCGTAAAAGTTTCAACCATATTGTATGGAGGCGTACAACGGAACAACAGATCCCGAACTCCACTTGGAGAAATTCTAAAATATCATGATGACATTTAACCCTGTATACACTATGTTGTACAATGTGTTATCTAAGACTCTCAACTCTAACATTATGGATTTGTTTAATGGGTTACCAAAGGGGTCGATACATGATTTTATAGGTTTTTGGGGCATTTTCAAAGATAGGTTCATGTGCAATAATGATTCATTATGCTTCAGCATCCGAGAGTTTAATGTATGCTCAATTTTATATTAGGTCGGACATTGACTTTGTTGTGAATATGTTAGGGAGATACATAAGTAACCCAGACATTAAGCACTAAAAGGAAATGAAAATGGTACTTAATATCTGCAAGGAACAAAAGGACACATGTTAACATATAGGAAGTCAAAAAGGATAGAGACCATTGGATATTCCGATTCAGATTTTGATGGATGCGTAAACACATTGCAAAAAACTTTTTGAAACATATTCTTATTGGTTTGAGGTGTAATATCCTCAAAAAGTGTGAAGAAATACTTATTAAATCGTCCATCATGCCAGAAAAAATTGTTACATGCTTCAAAACATCGAACCAGTTATTCTGGTTGCAGAATTTCATCACGAGATTGCATATTGTACAAGGGGTAAAAGGTCACATGAGGTTGTATTGTCACAATAATTCTATAGTGTTGTATTCTAACAACAATAAGAGTTCGTCTAAATCTAAACATATAGACATAAAGTTCATGTATATTAAAGAGAGAGTTCAGATGGATCATATAAGTATAGAGCACATCGGTACAAACTCGACAATATCAGATCCTCTGATAAAATACAAATTTTTCTTAAGGTTTTCCAAGAACATTAGCAGTACGTGTGTAGTTGATTTAAATGATTGTTAGTTTTAATGGGATTGATTCTAATGGGATCCAATGATATATGTAATATTATATATGTAAAAGTTTATTGCAATATATATGATTGGTTATATTTGATAAGTGTTAGAATATTTAGGGTGTTTATCGGGAAACGCGTAAAATGTGTCAGGCTAGTAAGCACAAAAGTTTAGAGAGAGAAAGTAGTCAAAATAAAGTACTAATCATTAGAAGGTCCCCTTTTTGGGGGACATAATCTTTCTTTATATAGTGACGGCTGTGGGACCCATGGTCACATGCCAAACTTATTCTAATTGAATGTTACCCCCTTTATTTGTACTTTTGTTACTTATTTCTTACTTTACAATTAAGTCCCTGCACATAATTACATTATAATTTGAGCCCTATATTTCACTTGGTATTTTATGCCCTTATGAGTAGCCCCCTAGTTTTACGGAGAGTCGAGCTAAAAATAATTGAGTGCAGCGCGCAGGGTCAGCGATTTCCCCCTCGATTCGGTCGTGTCGAGCGTAGGGTCATAATCCCACTATTGATGCAGTTGTTGCCAAGTTAGAATTTACTAATGATAAAATGTCGTTGCCAGGGTCGACATTCTATCAAACAATGATAAATGTCAATGCTAAGATCGACCATCCTACCGATCTGATTATTACTGTGGGCAAGGTCGACACTCTGTTAAATATCGATGTTGGGGTCAATAAATTATCGTTGATTGTCGATACCAGGGTCGACTATTACATGGTTTGAATTTGTGTATTTACTGATTTGTCGATGCTATGATCTGCATACCATATTTAATCTTTTCCACTTAAGTACCGAAGATTTTTGAACTGGTCTGGGACACTTTAATAGGCTTGAAATCGGGTTTAAATTTCTCGAGGCCCACCAAGCCCCCATATCCTAATCGATTTTTTCTTCCCGTCCACGTGTCTTCTTCTAATTGATCGATGTGTTTTTCATCATTAGCTATCTATGCGCATGCTAAGAATCGTAGCCCTCTAGGTTTTTTGTAGCCCCTTGGTTTGACACGTGCCACATAGTGATTAGGTCGTACTTGAACCTATATTTTGGTTAAGCAATTTGAAATTCCCGAGGCTCTTTTCGATTGCACTTCTCCATGGAGCGGATCCTTACCACACTTGCTTCCCCTATAAATAGTTCTTGTTTTCATTCTCACTTTCACTGAGTAATTTTTAAAGAGATAAGCTCTAGCCAAATCACCTTTATAGAGAGAGAAAATCCCAAGTTTATGAGAAAACCCCTGTCTCACAAGAAACCGACGAAGAAATCCGACTCTCCTGAAAAGCCTATCTTTCGCTTCGTCGACTACTTGCAAATCACTCAAAGGTCGGAAGAATACCGAGCAGCTAGGCTGATCCACAGAGGTGTTGTTTCACCGGCGTATTCAGAGCCCTTGATTTTTCCAAGACCTAATAATCCAGGTCCTTCGAACCTTTCCACCTACAAAGATCTTCCATCCTCGCAAAAAGAATTTTTTCAAAGCCCCCTGCTGCTCGAAATTCTCCCAGAATATCCAATACCGAAAATCCTCCCTCGTCTTTACAGCCTCGGATTCTCAACACCCGACCAAAAACTCCATTTCTGACTATGGGTTATTCCAGTTCCTCCTCTATGCCTCCTCGTGAGTACGTTCCTCCACGCGAGTACGTTCAACTTATTTATAACATCATCGGGATAAAAACAAGTCACAACACCGCGACAACTACCAAGAGAGGTGTTCTAACAGATGAAGAGAGAAAGAAACAAAAGAGGGTTCTGTCGAACGTCGACGCTAAAAGTCATGGCCATATCCGAACGCATAGCAGCTCGAGTGCTGTTCTTGCTACCCCTTCTCATCGGGATCTGATGTCTGCTGACAAACATCCACTTGCAGGATCGGTGAATGCAGATGCTATGCCCCCAACCTCCAAATCTTCCTCAAAACCAGCGTTGGCTAATGTCAAAGGGAAAGTTACTGACCGGCTCGTCAAGAAGCCTTCGCACAAGTTTTCAAGACCTAACGTGGTGATAAAAGTCGACGATGAAGTACCTAAAATGGTCGCCCCTCGGCCTCCTCCAAAAATCATTCCACTAAACAAAGTCTGGGGAGAAAGACGCTAAGTGAGCGAAATCTGGGATCAAGGATAACCGATCTTTAAATACCTCCAAGACAGTTGCTTTGACCAGACCTGTTATCGCGCCTGCCACCGACCCTGAGACTGTACCAGTCGATGGCGAGGATGTCGATCCTAATCAGTCGATGGAAAACCCTTCCATAATCATGATCGATGGAATCTAAAGAGAGCCGTTGCCACCTGGAACGACCGACGTCGTGACTGGGTACCACGTTCGGTTGACCAACGATCACATCATCTCTCTATTCAACGGTAAATATCTGTACTACTCGCCTGACAAACATGAGGAGTTAAAAAAGATCTGGGGGATTCCTTCATGCGTCAAAGTTCCGTTTCCCCAACCTGGAGAAACCCCTCTGCATATCCAAGGTCGGGAGGTAGTCTTTTTCACCAAACTCTTTAACTGGGTTTGAGACTTTACCTCGACCCTGATATTGTTAGGTACTTTGAGATCCTCAAACTATGTCCGACCCAACTGAACCCAAATGCCTGGTACACATTGATGTTCATGGCCTCTCGGCTGTCAGGGATCCCTATCATAATGGAACAATATATAGGGATATCAGGTCTCTCAAAATTCGGGAAGCTACCCTTTTCTGCTCATCCCTCGTCAACCCCAAAAAGACCGTGAACAACTTATTAGAGGCTGACAGATCATGGAAGTATAGATTTGTCTTTGTCAGTGGAGTTTGGGAGAATGGCCGACCGTACAGCCAGGAAAATAGGAGGCGACTCACCTTTAAATGGGTCCCCGAAGGTATTGATATGCACAAACTATTATATATATATATATATATATATATATTATTTTTTTAAAAGTTATCTTTTAGTTTGCAAGGTTACTATCCAGCAGCTGCGGAAGGCACACCTTGAAAAAGCTTCGACAATCTTCGCCCAACTCCGACATTTTGTAAGGAAGAACTGGGGTCAGAACTTTGGCCAATGCTTCAAGAACACCAACCTTATCAACAACAACCTTTGGCACTGTTCGGACCGTATCCTGAGTTCTGAAGAATTGCGGACCCCTCCTGACCTGGTTGATTTTGTTAAGAGGCTCGCGGCTCCAGAGCAAGCGTGTGAAATCCGAGGAGCTGTCCGATATTGAGGGTGAACATGGTACCGTTATGGACCAACCTACTGAAGTTCTCCCTTCCGAGCCAGAAGCTACTGTCGTTCTTCATGACCCGGTTGCAAGTAGCGACAAGTCTCCTGCTGCTATCCTGAGAAGGAAAAAAGACTGTGGCGCGAAACGGAAGAAGGGCCCTTTGGCTGAAGAAGGAGACAAATCATCCTTAAGCCAAAAATCCAAAGGGAAAGCCATTGCTCAAGAGGTAACTGTCGACCCTACCAACGAACAAACTACCATACCCTTGATGTTCGAACATTTCGAGGGTACAAAAATTCCCGCTCCCGTTGGCTGTCTCGAGACAAAGGCGAACTCAGAGGACCCTATCCCTCCTGGACAAGGAACTTCAATTTTGCCCGTTCACGCCCAAAGTTCGAGCTCCTTCTTCCTTCAGGACTCGGATGTTCTAACTAACTCTGTGCAGGCCCTCTTTGTTCCTATAGCTCAAAAATAAAGAGAAGTATTGAAACTTCAGAGGGAGCTTGTCGAACTCAAGAGAATGATCTCGACCCAAGCTAAAGAATCGCAAGAATCGGTCGATCTTGTTAAAAAACAAGCCGATGCTTCTGAGGCTGAAGTTAGAGCTTTTGGGGTGAAAAAGAAAGAGTGAGAAAAAACCCTCTCCGAAATCGAGGAGAACCATGCCAGGGCCGTCGAAGAACTTGCTGCTCAGAAAATTCAGAACGAATTTCTTCGATGGCGGTCGAAGAAGATGGCCAAAGAAGTTCAGAAGCTCAAAACGGCTCTTGACCAAAGCAAGGAGGAGAACCATGCTTTTGGAGTTAAGTGTAAAATGGTCATGGATCAACAAGTTGCCGATGCGAGGGCCGGTTATGTCTTGAATTTCCATGCCTTGTGTCCTCATATGCCACTTGGGTCGATGTGGTTTGATGTTCCAGAAGAAGATCGCCCTGAAGGCGTCGACTGCTCTGACCATGCCATTGAAGAATCCGAACCTTCTGACAATTTCTCTGATGCTTGATTTTATTAACTCAAATATTATGCTGTCTTTTCTTCACTTCTAGCTTATTTTGTAACTGGATTTTTATTTTGTAAACCGAACTGTTTATGTTGGACGTTATCTTTTTTCCATTGGAAGTGATCAATTTCCGATGCTAATTGTTTAATGTATTTAATTACATTTTGAAATTGTAGATCAACTTAAAAGTTGAAAAACCTCCTTTGATGGGTTTGACATTTTGTGGATCAACCTTGAAAGTTGAAAACCCCTTTGATGGGTTCGACATTTTGTAGATCAACTTGAAAGTTGAAAAGCCCCTTTGATGGGTTCGACACTTTGTGGATCAACTTGAAAGTTGAAAAACCCCTTTGACGGGTTCGACATTTTGTACATCAACTTAAAAGTTGAAAACCCCCTTTAATGGGTTCGACATTTTGTGGATCAACTTGAAAGTTGAAAAACCCCTTTGATGGGTTCGATATTTTGTAGATCAACTTAAAAGTTGAAAACCCCTCTTGATGGGTTCGACATTTTATGGATCAACTTGAAAGTTGAAAAACCCCTTTGATGGGTTTGACGTTTTGCAGACTTATTTTTAGGCTTTGAATATTCACTATAAAAGGGTCGGTTTAAGTAGACACCTCATTAAAACTTCTCCGCGCCACCAGGGTAGGAAAGAGTGTGCCCCCGACTAAAGTTTCAATTACACTTCAAAAATTAAAAAGATAAAAGTTACAACTCATTCTGGTGGTGATAATAATCGCCTCAGGGTAGGCTAGTAATTTCAGTTGGTGTTTTAAGATAGTATGTGGGTGTTATGTGTTTAGAGTAGTGAGTAGAGAGATAATTAAGCAGCTTGGTAGCAGTTAATTCTCATTACCCACACTTAATGCAGGTGGTTGGGTATTTATACCCTGATGTTTGGGCCCTTATGGGCTTTCGGGTCATGTTTAATGGACCCGGGTCATGTTAAAAGACCCATGAGCTCTAAGTAGGAGAGCAAGTAGCTTAGTCAGGAAGTGTTTAGGTATTTTAGTACTTTTGTCATAGTTCGAATAGTCCTATAGGCTAGATATTCGAAGTGAGCTGTTCGGTATCCGGAGAGGTCGGACCGATCAGTCCCTGTACGGGGAGCAGGCAAAATTCGGACTCATCAGGAGCTTCTTTTTTAGGTGTTTGTTCAAATTCTCTTTGTCAAAAACCTGAAAAACAGTCCAATATCAGGGGTAGTTCTCATCCGGAGAGGTTTATTTGCTTTATGGTTTTATCCGGACAGATAAAGCTTGATGAATCCAAACGGTTTTTTTGCCAGAGATCGTGGGACACGTGTCACACTCTGATTGGTTGCTTCAGCCGTTTTTTCACCTTGAATTTCAAACCCACCTTCTTCGAAAAGCAACTTCTTTAATTACAGATGGTGACATGAGCGCCGTCTTTTAATCATTGCCAAACTTTTCGAATTCTCCTAGGAATCAACTTCCTTTTTCAGATTTACTATAAATTCAAACTCACTTTCTACTGTTTTACTATCTCTTTGATATTTACTCTGCATATTTTCTTAGAGCTTTCTCTCTCTAAAGCAAAGATTTACTTGATAGTTTATGTTTACAGCAAGGACTGCTTTGATCAAAGGCGGGTGGCTCAACCTTTCTGAGTTGGAGAAGGCACAAAAATTTGAGAAGGAAAGACGAATCGCAGCAGGGTTACCTACTTCGCCTGTTGACAGACCAATCACCTCTGCTGCAGAGTCAGATCGAGGATCTTCTTCCTCCAAAGGCACTAAGCCTAGAAAGTTATTCCAACCTAGCCTTTCCCCCATCATCTCTGGTTCCTCGGTTCAGGAATCAGAATCCATCGTCAAACCAGGAGTAACTGCCACTAGCTTCAAAAAACCCTCACCCTTCATAGCGATGGGATCAAACACGGAGCACTCCCCGGAGAAGTTAGTCGACCGAAGAAAGAGTCGGTTGGTTAAGGGGCAAGCCTCTAAGAACACTCCCTCAAAGTCGGGGGCAAAAAATAGTAGCTCTGGGTCTGGAGTGCCTATCAGAGCTCCCCGGGAAAGACTACCTGGTCCGGAGGCTAGCAGCCCAGCACTTCGAAGATAGATCTCTGCCTCAGAGCTCCAGCCTGAGACTAGAAGTCAAGGAAACACTGAAGATCAGCAGTCCGGAAGCCATGTTGAGCCAAGTTTGAATTCTCCCCGGGCCACTGCCACTAATATTCCTCCAACGATCATGGAGGAAAAAATGGAGGACTCTGCTGAAGAAGTCCCTTTCGAGTCTGAGCCCTCCGGTCAGACTAGTAATACTGCTGCTGCCAAAAAAGATAAAGGCAAAGAAAAACTGTGCTTGAGGCATCCGGAGCTGCCCGAGTGTCTTGAAGGGAAGGTGGGGCCTTGTTTTCACAAGGTCGAACTTAAATACCTCTTGGCCTTACAGAAGACCAAGTATGCATTCATCCATAGGGCTGAACTGGGTCGAATGCGCACGAAATGGGGGATCCCAGAAAATGTGAAGATAAGGATTCCCATAGAACCTGAAACTCCTATGGATTGCAAGCTGAATGAAATAGTCATCTTCACGGAGCTATTTAATTGGGGACTCCCAGAGATTGTCAGATATTTTCATCTGATCAAACTCTGTCCGAGCCAGCTGAGCCCCAACGCTTGGTATACCCTTATGTCATGCATCATGGCATCAAGGCTGTCCGGGATCCCTCTTCCTATGGAAGAGTTTGCTGCAGTGGCGAATCTTTGCAAACATCACCAATTCCCCTTCTACCATTTCAATATGGGGGACAGTTTCAAAGCTGTTGATGATCTATTGGATTCTGAGAGTAAATGGAGGAGCCAGTTTTTGTTCGTCAGTGGCGCTTGGGAAAACGGAAAGAAGATCAAGTCCGGAGTGAACCCAAGCCTCCTCAGAAGCAGGTGGAGGAGTGACCGTAAGTCTCCCACTTTAAATCTTCGTCTACTTCTTAAAGTTGGTTTAAATTAATTAGTCTTTCTTTTGTCTTAACAGAACTGCCTAAGGAGTTCGGTGATTACTTGAAGGCCGGGCAGGTTACTTGTGGCAGGATTAATGCATGGGCTGCTGAGGAATAAGGGAACCGATTCCATGCTGCTTTCACCAGTGGAAACTTGGCAAGGTCTCACCTGTGGAACACCACAGGTCGGAGAGACTTGACTTGGGAGGAGCTCACCACCCAGCCTTCTCCGGACACTGTGCTGAAGAGGACCCATGAACCAGATGGGACACTCTTCCTGCCACGTCGGGCCAAAGCCCCAAGCAAAATGAAGGGAAAGAAGAAAGGCAAGAAGGTGGCGAGTGATGCTAATCCTGCTGATGCTGAGAAGGATGCTCCAACAGACCCGGAGGGGCCAGCCTAGAGCCAAATCGATGATGCTCTTTTGCAAGCAGTGGAGCAAGAGACCGAAAGGCAGGAAGCACATCTCCCAAAAACTCCAAGAGCTTCCAAGAGGAATCGCAAACAGGGGAGCGAAGGCGCAGACCGGGTAGCCAAGAAGAAAAAGACTTCTAAGGGAGATGAACTTGCTCTCCGGGATCCGAAGCCTTCCTTCCAGGATGACCCTTCTGGCCCAACGCACGCCGAAGAGATCCCAAGGGACTTTCATACCGATGAGGTTGAGGGAGGAGATCTCAACATTGATGGAGTCGACATCACCGGACTTGGTGAGCTTGGTGAATACTTCCTCAACCTCCCCAGAGACGACTTTGCAGGGCCTTACATTCCTCCGAGCAGCTCTAACACCGTCAACTTCAATGGTAAGACTTTTATTGTCTCTAGTGAAAAGGATACCATAGCCCACTCCTTAAGTCTGAGAAGAAGAAGCTGTCCGAAGACCTTCGCACTGCCACCTCCAACGCTGACATGCTAAAGGAAGCAAACGAGGAGTTGAAGAGAAATCAACAGGAAAGCACCACAAAAATCACCACACTAGAGGAAACCATTGAAGCCCTCCGGGAGAAGCTGTCCGGCGTGGAGAACGACCTTGCTACTTCAAAGGAAGAAACCAAGGCAAAAGACAAAGTCATCACCAACTTAACTACTGATAAGATTGCCCTTGAGAATGCAATGTCCAAGGCTGCCGAGGAGAAAAATACTTTGCTACAGGAGCAGGAGGCCAAGAACAACGCTTATGCCAACCAAATGATCAAGAGCGAAGAGCTACTGCTTGAGAAGGTGAGGTCTGACATGGTTCTACTCTTCCATGAAACGTTTCCACAGAGGAACCTACGGGACTTATGGCTTTATGTTGAGCCTGAAGACCTCCCATACCACACGATGGCTGAAGGCGACAGGTATGGTTACTCTAGTGACTCCTCGGGTGATGAAGAACATACTGGGGAGAGCCCAGACGAAGAGAAATATGATCCCAAAGGCAAGAAGGTAGATGAAGGGAAAGGCGACTTTAAGGGAAAGAAGGTAGATGAAGGTGAGCCATCTTCAAAGGCTCAACCTTAACTTACGTTCTACTCTGTTTATTTTTTATTCAGACTAAAGTCCTTGGAAGGCCAAGGCATTCTTTTTATAATGGTGTCCGTTGTTCGACCGGACAGGTTTTTTGTGTTGTACCTTGACCATTTAAAAGTCCTTGGAAGGCCAAGGCAATTTTAAGTTATCTTTTTCAATGAATATCTCTATTCTGTGCAACCATCATCTTCTTTCATTGTTTTGTTTTAATTTTGACAGCCATAGTTTAAGTAGCCTTTAGTTGTTTCATAGTGAGAGTGTTTAAGTTCTCCGGCTAGAGTTCAAATAGCCCTTGGTTATTTCAATCCGGATAGTATGAGAAGGGACAAAATTTTAAAAGACACTTGGAAAATTTTTAAGAAGGCATCAAATTTTATTCAACCGCCCGGACACCTCATTAAAACCTCCCCGTGCCACCAAGGAGGAAAGAGTATGCCCCCAAATATTTACATGGATGTTTAAACAAGTAAATATTTACACAAGTGCTATTCCAAGTACATCCGGAGATGCTCAATATTCCAAGGATGAGTTAGAATTCTGCCATCTTTGTCTTCCAACCAATAAGTTCCAGGCTTAATTCTTTCAACAACCATATACGGACCCTCCCAAGTTGGGGCCAGCTTTCCGAAGAGCTTTTCTTTAGTGTGTAAGAAGACCTTCCTTAATACTTTGTCCCCTGGTTGGAAATCTCTTCTTTTAACTTTGGAAGCAAACCTACTTCTCATCAAGCCCTGATAGTGTGCAACTCTTAGGTGAGATTTAACCCGTCTCTCTTCTATCAAATCAAGTTGACCTCTGATTGCCACCTCATTAGCGTGTTCGGAGAAGTTGTGAACACGAAAGGAGGGGAGAGTTGCTTCTATGGGAGCTACTGCATCCATCCCATAGACTAAGGCAAAGGGTGATTCTTGTGTTGCAGCCCCAAGTGTTGTCTGATAGGTCCACAAGACCTCTTGTAAATAACTAGGCCACTTCCCAGCAGCCCCTTCAAAATTCTTCTTTAAACCAGACAGTATAGTTCTATTAGCCACTTCAACTTGACCATTTTCTTGTGGGTGGAAAGGTGAAGAAAAACAATGCTGTATACCCCTTGAGGCACAGAAGCTCTTCATTTCTCTATTGTCGAACTTTGGCCCATTGTCTGTTTTTATTTTTTGTGGGACACCAAATCTGCAACATATGTTGGATAGAATGAATTTTATAACAGCTTTTGATGTTGTCCCTGCTAGAGGGGTTGCTTCTATCCACTTCGAGAAGTAGTCTATGGCCAGAATTATATTTTTGCGCCCTCCGGACGCTACATGGAGAGGCCCTACTAAATCCAATCCACATCGAGCAAAAGGAATGGGCTCAGAGATTGACTCTAAAGGAATGGCTGGTACATGAATTTCATTGCTGTACCTCTGGCATGGGTCACACCTTCTTACCAATTCCTTAGCATCTTTCATGATTGATGGCCAATAGTAACCGGAGAGTAAAACTCTTCTTGTTAAAGCTCTAAATCCACAATGGACTGATCCCTCACCATCGTGCAATTCAGAGAGAACCACTTGTGACTCTTCATCCCCCAAACAACGTAGGAGGGGTTTACTGTAGGATTTTTTGTACAACACTTCTCTCAATATGATGAAACCACGAGCGTTGTGTTTCAATGTTCTGGCTAGTGACTTATCTGGAAGCACGACACCATCACAGAGATATTGCAGGAGAGGAAACCTCCAATCTTGGGGTTGTTTTGCTTGTACTTCAAAAACTTCTTCTTCTTTACCCTTACTGAGTTGAATGGAGGAGCTTTCGAGCACATGGATCCATGGATATGACTCCGTATAAGCTATGGTTGCCAATGAGTCTGCTAGCTCATTTTCTGTCCGGGGAATGTGCTCATAGATAACATCTTTAAACTTAAGTGCTTCATTTTTTAGGAGGAGTAAATATTTCACAAGTTGCTCCTTCTTAGCTTCAGATTGGCCTTGGGCATGGTGGATAAGTAGTTGGGAGTCACTTAACAGCTTGACCCTCTTAGCCCCACAAATGTAGGCTGACTTTAACCCAGCTATAGCTGCTTCGTATTCGGACTCGTTATTAGATGCCCTGAAAGCAAAACAAATAGCCTGGTACATCTTGTCTCCATATGGGGAAGTTAAACATACCCCTGCACCACATCCCATAGTGCTAGATCCACCGTATGTTCGGACGACCCATACTTTTTTGTCTTTTATATCAATAGCTTGCTTTGAATCCCTGTCGGAGTGGAATTCAACCAGAAAATCAGCCACGACTTGGGCTTTGACTGCTGTTCGGGGATCAAAGTCTATGTCGAAGTCCCCCAACTCTACTAACCACTTAGTCATCCTGCTCGAAATGTCTGCCTTTTGAAGAACATTTTTCAGGGGAAAAGAGGTCCGGACGACGATAGGATGAGCCTGGAAATAAGGCCTCATCTTCGTTGCAGCTATCACCAGGGTTAATGCCAATTTTTCAAGTTTCAAGTAACGCCTTTCTGTATCTATCAAGCTTTTGCTGATGTAGTACACTGGATGGGGATGACCATCGACCTCCCTTACCAGCACAACACTGATGGCACAACTTGAAACTGCCAAATATACGAAGAGAGTCTCCCCATCAACTGGCTTAAACAAAGTTTTGGGGGTGGACATGTGTTTCTTGATCTCATTGAAAGCCTCATCACACTGTGGGGTCCAATCGAATCCCTTTGCACCCTTCAAAGTTTGAAAGAAAGGAGCACACCTGTCCGAAGATCTTGAGATAAATCTGTTTAAGGCAGCTAATCTCCCCGTTAATCGCTGTACATCTTTAATGTTTCGAGGAGGCTCCATTTGGAATAGAGCATTGAGCTGGTCTGGATCGGGCTGTATTCCATGTTCACTTATGACATAACCTAGAAACTTCCCGGACTGCACTCCGAACACACACTTTTCAGGGTTTAACTTCAAATTTACTTTCACCAACTTGGTAAAATTTTCTTGAAGATCGGACAAGTGAAACTGCTCATCCACACTTTTTACCATCATATCGTCAATGTATACTTCCATATTTCTTCCAATTTGATCAGCAGATGCCTTATTGACTAACCTCTGATAAGTAGCCCCAGCATTTTTCAAACCAAATGACATCACTTTGTAGTAATGAAGTCCCTTGTCAGTAACAAATGTGGTATGCTCTTGATCCTTCAGATCCACTTGAATTTGATTGTATCCGGAGAAAGCATCCATAAAGGAAAGCATCTTGTTCCCAGAGGTGGAGTCTACTAACTGATCAATCAGGGGAACTGGATACAAATCTTTTGGGAAAACTCTATTGAGATCTGTGAAGTCAATGCACATGCGCCACTTGCCATTTTTCTTTTTAACCAAGACAGGATTGGCAGTCCACAAAGGGTATTGAGATTCCTTGATGTACCCCATCTTTGTGAGCCTGTCAACCTCTTGCACAATGACATCAGCCTTTTCTTTGGAAAAAGCTCTTCTTTTTTGGACCACTGGAGCTACATCTCTCCGGACGGATAGGTGATGTGATATCACTACTGATGGAACTCCAGTAACATTAGCATTGCACCAAGCAAAAACGTGCTGATGGTTCTTCAAAAACTTCAACATTTCATCTTTCAACATAGGTGGCATCTTAGACCCTATCTTGACATTTTTCCCATCTTCCAAACAGTGTGTTTCTACCTCTTTGATCGGTATCAATACTCCAGGGGTCTCTCTGGGGTCATCAATTTCACCCTCACCCCCAGAAAGGCCCTCAAACTGCTATTGTTCATTAATACGGACTGCCCCCAGCGTTCGAGGAGCCAGGGCAGTGGCATAACATTCTCTTGCAATCTTTTGGCTGCTCCGGACGACTCCAACCTGTCCCTGAACAGCATACTTTAAGCACTGGTGGACTGTTGAAGCCACTGCATGCATCCTAGAGAGCCAAGACCTCCCTAGAATACCATTATAGCAAGTGGGACAATCCACCACAATAAAGAGTATTCTGACCATTTTCTTGAAAGGGCCTTTGCCCAATAACACCTCTTCTTCGAACTCTCCGATCACATCTGCCGAGCTGCCTGTGAAGCCCACGATTGACCTGTCCGAATTCTGAATTACAGCTGGGTTTTTCATTTTGTTGTAAGTGGTTAGGAAAAGGATATTGGCTGAGCTCCCAGTATCCACCAGGATTCGTCTTATGTCATTACCCCCTACAGATGCTCCTATGACAACAACATCCTCATGAGGGCCAGCAATGTCTCTTAAATCATCTTCATAGAAACAATGAAGGGGAATGAGTTTGGTGACTGATAGGATGTCATGCCTCCTTCAAGCTGGGAGGCTAAAGTATGAACGTGCCTCTTCCTTGAAGAAGCAGTAGGAGCTGTCATAGTGTCCCCTCCGAAAATTGTAAGTGACTCGAAAAACTTAATGAGCCCGGTGACCGACCTAGAACATTCCTCGATTGTACCCACTCTGTTTCGAGTGGGATCAGGATCCAAGTATTCAGATTCCACGTCAAACCTCTCAACTATAACCATGGTACCCTCCGGAACAGCATTACTTGGACCAACCCGGTGAGTGTTGTCAGGCCTGTTGCCTCCCCTTCTTTTAATGTAAGCTCCCAACTTTCCCCTCTCAATTAAGTTTTGAACCTCTTGTTTCAACGCTATGCAGTCATCAGTGGTATGGCCAATATCATTGTGATATTGGCAAAAAGAGTTGTTGCGATGCTCTCTGGGAGACTGCAGTGTTGCTGGTCTCTGGTAATGCACCTCATCCTTTGTTTTATCAAAAATGGTGGCCACACTTTCTTTTAACTCTGCGAACCACTCTGGTTGGACCCATGGTCCTCTTTAGTTTCTGGACTGCTGACTCTGAGCAGGAGCAGCTGGCTGAGACTAAGCTTTTCCCCTACCATGCCCCTGTCCGGTCTCTCTAGCTTTGTTCCCGGACTGATTTTGATTTGGATTTGGTGCCACTGGGGTAGACCTCACCTGCCTGTGCACCCTGGTTTTCTTTGTTTCGTCAACATTTATCTGTTTGCCAACCTGATTCAGCAACCCTCCCCATGTCACGGCCTTCTTTCTGCTCACTGAATCAGCTAGATTGCCTGGGTTCAAACCTTGCCTTAGGGATGCTATTGCCACTTGTTCGAAACAATCAGCCAACCCATTCTTGGTGTTCACAAAACGACTTATATATTCTTTCAAGGACTCATTTGGTTCCTGGGCACAGTGGATTATTGTGTCTCCATTGCCCTTCAACTCTTTACTCCCTACGAACTGCCTTCGAAAGGCTACCCAAAACGTATCGAAATCTTTAATACAACCCTGAGGCAGGCTGTTGTACCATTTCAGAGCACTCCCCGTGAATGATTGGGAGAATGCCCTACAAAGTAGTTTATCATCGTCGTTAAAGTTCATCATGAAGTTTTTAAATTGCTATAGATGGTTGTCCGGATCAGTACTGCCATCATACTTCTCTATTTTGGTGCTATCAAACCTCTTGGGGAGGTTTCCGGACAGAATTTTAGAAGACAATGGAGATTGCCTCCAATTCCTTCCACGACTGAACACACTATCCTCATTGGGAATTGCAAAGATACCTGGCTCATCGTGGAAAGCAAAGGGATCCATCAGCATCTTGTCTACATGCCTCCGGCTGTGTGATGACCCTTTTCCAATATTCTTCTTCATTCTTCCATGTCTATCCCTTTTTCTTGAATACTTTTTGATCTGCCTTTGTTTCTTTCTAGTTCGACCCTCATCGCTGCTTAAGGATAAAGATTTCTCAACTCCTTCATCGTCCGAAGAGCTATCAGAAGATTCTGAGCTTGAGTCAGAACTCTCCACAGGCTTGGACCGGTGAGACTTTTTAGAACTGGCATGAGTCTTTTTGGTGCTCACATGAGTTTTTGAAGACTCATGCTCTCTGGGGTTATCGGTGTGATGAGCAACCGATGCTTTGGATTTTTCTTTCACGCCCATCTTGGCCTTCTCTGCCCTCAAAGCTTCTATTTCACCCTTTTAGCCTATCACGCTCTTCGACAGTGTATTCATCGTTCTCTCCCACCACTTCGAGCAAAGCTGGTGGTAGTTCTGGATTGTCCGGATTCATTCGGACAGATTTTCTTAGCTGGTTTTGAATGCTTGATTCAGGTACCTAAGTCTCCTACTGTGGTCGCCAATTTGGTGGTGATAATAATCGCCTGAGGGTAGGCTAGTAATTTCAGTTGGTGTTTTAAGATAGTATGTGGGTGTTATGTGTTTAGAGTAGAGAGTAGAGAGATAATTAAGCAGCTTGGTAGCAGTTAATTCTCATTACCCACACTTAATGTAGGTGGTTGGGTATTTATACCCTGATGTTTGGGCCCTTATGGGATTTCGGGTCATGTTTAATGGACTCGGATCATGTTAAAAGACCCATGAGCTCTAAGTAGGAGAGCAAGTAGCTTAGTCAGGAAGTGTTTAGGTATTTTAGTACTTTTGTCATAGTTCGAACAGTCCTATAAGCTAGATATTCGAAGTGAGCTGTCCGGTATCCGGAGAGGTCGGACCGATCTGTCCCTGTACGGGGAGCAGGCAAAATTCGGACTCATCACATTCTAGATACAATTTGAGGTTCTCGATATTCCACGGGAGGCGTAGGGGACGATCGTATTTATCTTTTAAACGATAAGTTCCTAATTTTATCTTCTCCATTACTTGGTACGGCCCTTCCCAATTTGGTGCTAAATTTCCGAGCTGTTTATCTTTAGTGTGGAGAAAAACCTTTCGTAAGACTTTGTCCCCGACTTTGAAATCTCTTCTTCGAATTTTCGAGGCATACCTGCTTCTCATCAGGGTCTGATAATGTAGGGAATTGATATGAGCCCTTGCTCGTTTCTCTTCTATAAAATTTCAGCCAAAGCCTTTTTCATCGTTGCTGCTTTCTTCGTAATGATCTACCCTGAAAGAAGGGACATGATTTCTGCTGGTATTACCGCATCCATCCCATACACCAATGTGTAAGGTGATTCGTGCGTCGCTGTTTTAGGTTTCGTTCGGTATGACCATAATACCTCTTGTAAAAAATCCGTCCATTTTCCCGCTTTTCCTTCTAATATTCTTTTAAATCCGTTAATGATTGTTCTGTTGGTGACTTCAACCTACCCATTCGTCCGAGGATGGAATGGACCTGGAAAAACACTGTTGTATGTTATGATTAGCATAGAATTCCCTCATCTCATTGCTGTTGAACTGAGGTCCATTGTCCATGGTTATCTTCTGAGGAACACCGCACCTACAGCAAATGTTTGACCATCTGAACTTCACCACATCTTTTGCTCGGGTACCCGATAATGGTTCTGCTTCGACCCATTTCGAAAAATAATCCACCGCCACTACAATAGTCTGCCTTCCTCCTGATGCTAGTGGAATTGTTGGAGTGTGGATCGAATTTGCAAATCTCTGGCAAGTGTCGCACCTTTTGACTAATTCTTTAGCGTCTGCCGATAGCGTAGGCCAATAAAAATACCGACAAAAGGACTCTCCTGATTAATGTCTTGAAACCATAGTGTGCCGATCCTTTGCAACTCGGATAAGATCATCTGTGATTCTTCGTGACTCAAACATCTTAAGAGAGGTCTGCTTGCAGATATTTTGTAAAGAATATTTCCCAAAAACACATAGCCTTGTGCTTTGTTCCAAACACTCTTTACTAAACTCTTATCATCGGGAAACACCTCCTCGATCAAGAATTTTGTAATATTACTCCTCTAATCAGAATTTGAAATCGTCGAGATTTGACAGGCTACATCCGGTCGATTCTCCAGATCTTTCCTCTTAAGAATGGATAGATGCTCTTGCGATAAAATCCAAGGGTATTCTCCCAAATATACTGATTTGGCCAACGAGTCTGCAATTGTGTTTTCTTCCCTTCGGACATGTTCATAAGTTACTTTTTTGAATGATGACGCCAGGATTCTTAAAGCCGCTAAATATTGCACCAGCTACTCTTTCCTTGCCTCTGATTGTCCAGTTGCAAGATTGATTAATAGCTGCGAATCACTGATCAACCAAACATTTCTTGCCCCACAAATTTGTGCCAACCTCAATCCTGCCAATGCAGCTTCATACTCTGCTTCGTTGTGCGAGGCTTTAAAACGGAAACGGATTGCTTGATGCATTGCGACTCCTAAAGGTGTAGAAATTTGAACGCCACCCCCACATCCGATGATAGTGGAGCCTCCGTCCGTTCTAACTATCCATTCGTCCGTGTTAACCTCTGCTTCCTCCGGTACTTCCTCAGGTCTACTAGAATGAAATTCCACTAGGAAATCTGCTAACGGATGTCCCTTGATATCCGTTCTTGGTTCAAAATCGATGTTAAATTCCCCTAGTTCTACCGACCATTTCGTCATACGACCAGAAATATGAGGCCGCTGTAAAACACTTTTGAGAGGAAATGTGGTTCTAACTGTGATTGAATGTCCTTGGAAGTATGGTCGCATTTTTCTGGCGGCTGTTACCAAAGCCAGCGCCAATTTCTCGAGCTTTAAGTACCGCTTTTCTGCGTCCAGTAAACTTTTACTTACATAATAAATCGGCTAAGGGATTTTATCCTCTTCTCGAACCAGCGCTACACTAACCGCGTGTTCCGAGATCGCTATATAAACAAACAATCATTCCTGGGGTGATGGCTTTGTTAACAATGTTGGGGATGACAAATAATTCTTTATGCCGATGAACGCTTCAGTAGACTCAAGAGTCCATCAAATTATTTTTTTCATTCCTAAGAATTTGAAAAAATGGTACACATTTGTCCGATGATCGCGAGATAAATCTGTTCAAAGCCGCTAAACGCCCGATTAAAATTTGTACCTCTTTAACATTTCTTAGAGGCGCCATGTTATTCAAGCGTTTAACTGAGCTGGATCTGCTTCTATCCCCTTCTCGCTAATCATGAACCCTAAAAAATTTCTGGATCGAACTCCGAAAGAACATTTTTCTAGGTTCAATTTAAGATTCACCTTTCCAAGATTCCTGAATGTTTCTTCAAGGTCTGCAAAATGATTCTCGTCGGTTATGCTCTTAACCATCATATCATCAATGTAGACCTCTACATTTTGCTCGATTTCCTCCTGGAAAACTTTATTCACAAGCCTTTGATAGGTGCCGCCCACATTTTTTAGACCAAACGACATAACTTTGTAGCAATACAAGCCCCTTTCTGTGATAAACTTAGTGCTTTCTTGGTCTTTAGGATCCAACTTTATTTGGTTATACCTTGCATAAGCATCCATGAAAGATAATATCTTATTTCTTGATGTCGAGTCTACCAACTAATTAATCCTCGGCATGGGAAAAGCATCCTTGGGACAAGCTCTATTAAGGTCTGTGAAATCTACGCACATTCTCCATTTT
Source organism: Limnanthes douglasii subsp. nivea (assembly GCA_036936605.1). Classification (NCBI taxonomy): domain Eukaryota; kingdom Viridiplantae; phylum Streptophyta; class Magnoliopsida; order Brassicales; family Limnanthaceae; genus Limnanthes; species Limnanthes douglasii. The sequence goes on from JAUPFV010000001.1 coordinate 118,907,308, forward strand.
TCGTTTTTCTTTTTTACCAGAACCGGATTAGCTGTCCATTGTGGGTAGCGGGACTCTCGAA